>OY744517.1:3014223-3174587 GCA_963556195.1 Sepiola atlantica | reverse complement strand
GATGACAGAGGGTTGCATCAGAGTTCTAAGACCCAGACACCACCTACATCTGTGGAAACTGCAATAGAGCATGCTGATTCATGCTGATTCAGGATAGGCCTGAACAGTCACAGCAGACACTGCAATTCGGTAACGCACTGATCTGAGGCGGAAAACTCCATTGCCTCGTGAGACAGATGAATGCCAACAACAACAAAAACAATATCTTGAGTTGAATAGAATAACGGCTCTGAGGAGGTCATACAGACCGAAACCGCAATTTGCTGATGCAAGTTGAACAAACCACGCACACATGTGTGCGTGTGTATATGTGTGTAAAAAAATGTGCTATTCTTTGAAATAAATATAAAAAATGGTTCATAAATTTGATGGCATCATAATTCTTTGTAAACTGATGACATTGTCACATACTAAAATTAAAATATATCCCCTGCAGAGATTTAAGACTCTCATTACACTCAATACATTATTATTATTATTATTATTATTTGTTTGTTATGCCTCCTTAGGCATCTCCCCTTTAACTATCTTCTCAATTCAACTGTTAAAAAGAAAAAAAAAATTAAACAGTATCGATATCCAGATCAAATTCTGTTAAATATTTCATTTGACAACTCCCAAAAGTGTCTCCTCAATTTCTCTGAATTCATCCAACCTCATCTTAAACTGATCTATGCTATTGCTATTCTTAATCTGATCTGACAACTTATTCCAAAAACATATTACTCTGTGAGCAAAAAAACTTAACTGGTTAACAGATCTAGTTTTTGAAAACTGCCTTGACAATAACCTTCCAGATCTAGGAGAAATACTAAAAAAATGGCCACCATAGTTAGAAACGCCATTAATTATCTTGGAAGTCTCAATCATATCACCTCTCATTCTTCTCTCCAGCAAAGTAGTCAATCCCAATTTGTCCAATCTCTCCCTGTAACTGCACTCCTTTACTTTACTTATTAGTTTTGTCACGGCTTCCAGTTTCAATATTACATTCCAATTTCCATGTCTAGTCGCTGGAGCCCAAGCCTGAGTGCAGTATTCTATATGAGGTCTTATTAGAGCTTTATATATCCTTAACACAACATTTGTCTCCCTCAAAATAATATTCCTAACCATCCACCCGATCATTCTATTTGCCCTCGATACAATATATAATTATTTGCCCTAAATGTATTATCAAACCCCACTCCCAAATCGCACTCTCCATCTACTTCTTTGATTTCTCTGTTGTTCCTGGATCCTACATGTAGTTTTTTTAATTTTTTTTTTAACATAGTTCACCCCAAACAAGGCAGGCCGCCACTGTAGACGTAAGGGGCTACTGAGAAAAAGAAAAGGGGAGAAGGTAGGGGGTGGTCAATCTAGATTGGGATCAGCGCAGCGAGGTGTCTGTTTACATTAGTTTTAAACTTCTGCATGTCTGTACTGTCGGGGAAACAGGGGGCAGGGAGGGAGTTCCAGAGGCTAGCAGTACGAGGAAAGAAGCTATTTGAGTAGAAGGCTCTCCGACATCTGGGGACCTCCACAGTGAATGAATGAGATTTAGTTGATTGTCGGGTTAGTCTAGTGAATTTCCGTCGAGGGGGCACCAGAGTAGCCAATTCATCGGAGCATAATCCATTGAAGTATTTGTAAAACAAGCACAAGGATGCTACATTGCGGCGATGGGACAGAGGCTGGAGCTTGGCTGACAGTGAGGGACCTATTAGGTTGGCGATTCTTTTAAGTAGTACTTTACATTTGTCTAGGTTAAATCCCAATTGGAATAAAAATGTATCCAAAATGGTGCATTAATCTGATGATGCTATCACTTTTTGGAAAATTAAAAAGAAAAACTCAACCATTTTGGAAAAAAATTTTTAAATGTAAGGTCACGATGAAGGTTTACATTTTTAAGTTTTAGCATTTTATGAAGAGCAATTCATCATTAAATGTTAGTAACATTCCCAAGAGAAAAAACTGATGTCACTTTCTTCCAAGTGGTAAAGCGTAAATACGGTGTATTATGATAATGCCTTTCCGGTTAGTTCAGGGTTGTAGTAGAACTACATCAACTCTTAAAAAATGCAAACTTCACTATTTTGATACACAAAAGAAAGCATGTATGTAAAGTATGTGTGCGTTATCATGACTGAGAACATTGCAACTTAAACGTCATTCATTTCTGTTATTTGTTTAGAACAATAAAGTTGAAAGTGGACTCATTTGACAAGCTAAACGATGTTTTCAAAATATGGAGCAAAATCTATGAATAATTGTTTTACTAAATAATAATGAAAAGGTTTACTTCAATTTCAGCACGTTTTATTTCATGTAATGCTTTGAACAGTTCGTCTTCATTAGTTGCCAACAAAACTGAAATAAATGAAAACAAATATCAGGAAAATGTCAAGGTCATCATACTGAAAAGTTTCTGTCTTCAACAAACTATAAATTGAGAAGATATTTAAAGGATGAGGGAGGGGCCAAGGAGGCATAACAAACAAATAAATAAATAATTATAAAATTATAATTAATGATTGTAAGCTAATTGTTGCTCCAAATACAAATAAGAATTATCGAATTCAAACAACATTTTTAATGAAAAAAATTAAGAAAACAAATTGTTTGGTGTCTTCCAGTGGAATCAGTCCCGCAACTGACTTGTGGCAAGGCTGTATAAGATTTTGATTTGTTTTGACTGAGGTAAGCATCTGCATCTGCACAAGGGGAGAGTCTATCAGCAGGCATGTGTACACAGTGTGATGATGGATGGCAGTGAAACCTGGCCAGTGAGGATTGAGGACATGCGTTGCATGGAGAGGAATGATATGAGAATGATACGATGGATGCGTAATCTAAGTCTTAAAAGCAGCCTTAAATCTTATGACTTCAGAGGAAGATTAAATCTGGACAGTATAGAGAGATGTGTGTAGAAGAGAAGACTTTGATGATATGGCCACATGGAAAGGATGGATGAGAGTTCTTGGGTTAGTAGATGTAGAACAGTTGAGGTAGAAGGTTCAATTCAGAGGAGAGGGCCAAGGAAAACATGGGAAGAAGTGATAAGGATGGACTTGAGAGAAAGAGGGATAAATAAACACCTGGCCAGAGATAGGTTACTTTGGAAGTCAATTTCTAAAAACTGTCCAACACATGCCAGCATGTAAAACAGACGTTAAACCAAAGATGATGATGATGATGATGATGATGATGATGATGATGACGACATCTGCAAAGTTTTGCACCACATCAAAACAAAATAACATCAGCATAGAAAAAAAAAATGATAAAAGTGATTTGCCTTCGAATAATCAAAGCACAAATTTGATTTAGGAAAACAATTATCAAGCATTCTGGAGGATTACAGTTATCAAGCATTCTGGAGGATTACAATTATCAAGCATTCTGGAAGATTACAATCACATTCTCACACAATACTGTCCACAACAATTTAAAAATAAAACTTTTGAGAGAGATTATAAACCAGAGTAGTTTAAACTTTATAACTGTTGGGATTTAATGTACCTCAAGAGTGAGGTACATTTTACAGCAATCATGAAGTGGATTAACGCTAGAAAAATGATAATTTTCATAAGAGTCAACAAAATAGTATTTGAAGGTTATCAACGAATAGTTGATAAACAGAATAGACATGAAGAAACAAGAGATGACATTAATGGGGGAGGGGTAAATAATTTTGAACTACTCCAACATAAAATCAATATTGAACTCATTGAACTCCAAGTTATTGCTGCCAGAGCAATACTTCACAAATCAATAAACATTCCACCGCATAATTCTATAAATGAACTCAAGCTAAAATAGAACAGATCCTTAAACCTCACATATTTCGGGGTGATCGTAACAGTCAGAACATGATCATTTGTGCACTTCTCTTGCATCCATAATACTTTATTTGATTGATTCAATTTCTCAAATTATTCTACCAAATTATCATAAAATTATTAATGAACCAAATTATCATAACATTATTAATGAACAAAATTATCATAAAATTACTAGCTGACCCGTGCCCCGGCGCTGCCCGGGAAAATCGAATAATTCCAGAAATTCCTTGCACTTCTCTTGCATCCATAATACTTTATTTGATGGATTCAATTTCTCAAATTATTCTATACTAGCTGACCGGGAAAAAAAAATAACTCCAGAAATTCCTTGCAAAATCTATTGAATTATTTGGTGCTTATGACTGACCAGCGTGAACACAGACCCCACAATGTAGATGTAAAACAGCAGCTGAAACAAATAACTCAATACATGGAGTAATAACTCTCTTGCCATGGTTAGTTGTTGCAATCTTGTCATTGAAAGTAATCCTTTTAGACTGTGTCATTTTTTATTTTAGTCCGAATCCAGAGTGTCCCTATTTGGGGAGATGGATTTTTCCCCACATTAAAAACAGACCTTTTGTCTAACTGTGCTCTCGTGTGGAGGCAAGTAAGCTTGGTCCGTAAACTGCATAAGCACCATAAAGAGGCAAATAACATTATATAATATAGCAGGACCCGTGTTCCGGCGTTGCGCGGGAGTGATATATAAGTATTAGAGTATTAATTAATAAAAAAGAAGTTGAAAAGTGCCCTTTTTGGTTGTAGAATGAATTTACCAACCATAAAAAGCAATGTTGGTTTTTAATGTGTTGAAAATACATCTCATGGGGAAAAATAAAAATTGCAGCAGTCTAGAAGGATTTCTTCTTCCCTGACTGAGAAGAGAAGAAATTAAGTAACAGATACTACACTGTAAAGTTAAGTATATTTTGAAACTTCAAAAAGAATAAGTAAAAATAAGCTGAATCAAGTTAACTGTTTTGTTTATTGTAGTAAGTAAATAAAGAAATGGATATAGATAATTGGGGGAGGGGGTTCCAAATCCATCTACTGGAGAAAAAAGTAAAAATTGCCACAGTCTAGAAGTATTTCTTCTTCACTATGAGAAGAGTTTTTTTTATTTATTGTAAAAAGTAAATAAATAAAGAGAGAGAGAGAGAGAGAGAGAGAGAGAGAGAGAGAGAGAGAGAGAGAGAGAGAGAGTGAGATGTAGAGAGCGAATGGTTACAATAGATAAAAGTTGAAAAGAAAAAAAATAATTAGAAATTACTTAAAATAAAAATCACTCAAAGTATCAAATTTTTCGAAAATTATCAATTAAAAAAATCATATGAAAGAAAAATAAATATATTCTGAGATTTTGTGATGGTTTGAATAATGTTTGATAAGTACTGATGGTCAAAATTGAAACAATTTACCTGTTTTGTGCGTATTTTTATTACTGATCAGCATCGTGGAAGAAAGCTATTACGGGTGTCCAGAAGATTTCTATGAGCAATTGGATGTTTTTTAACCATGGACAGCTGTTCGTTTTACGCTGTGAGTTGTTTTAAATTCAATTATAAGCCGTAAAAGTGTTATGGATGAAATTGCCAAATTGTTTAAGACATAAAAGTATAAGTGATAAAATGAAAGTATACGTGTAACAATCGAAGATTCACAGCTGAAAAGAATTGTCTTGAGGAGATTGATAAGTATGTGGCGCCATTTTAAATCAATGTATGAAATAATTTATACAGTTCGTTAATGTAAATCGGAAATTCTGGAATGAGTTTAAGTGTATGTTTAATAGTTATAAGTAACAACAGACAAGTATATGTAATCTTATATTCTGTAATTTTGAAGGAATATCATGGAGCGGTTATTAATTGATTTAGCAATCTTGTATATTATGTATGAAATGATTAGAAGAATGAAATGAAATATTTACGGTGATGATTCTATAAATTATCCGATGTAATTCATTTACCGGTGTTAAGTGGGAGAGTAGGAGTAGATATAGATTAGAGGGAAAAGTTTTCGCTACCATCCATATGGAGTATGTTTTTGTGAGAGTCTGTGATGGTGGTTTAAAAGTAGCATTTTTTGTTAAGTGTTGAAAATAGTCATAAATTTCTTGAAACACACTTGAATGAATTGGTGAATAAAATGGTGAGTTTAGTAGTCTATGATGCAGAAGGTTAATTTCTTACTCTTGCCAGGGGAAAAATCAAGTCTACTTTATATATATATATATATAGATGGGGCAGACATCTGTCAAAGTGAAGTATCCTCAAAGTAGATAGTTGCTGTTTGCTATTAAAAATAATATATGTGTAAAACCTTTTTCTAAGAGAGTAGAAAGTGGAACCTTGGGTTTACTTTCGGCAGCTTTGTAACTCTCACTTCCCTTATTTTGTCCTTTAGTCCTCACATTGCATGAGCGATGTTTCTGACAAAGGGGGAAGAATTGCTGTTTTCTGGGTCGGAATCTGTCCATCTAACACTTGTTGCTGGTTTTTGACCTTGAAGGTATTTTTCTTTTTGAACTGTTTCAGAAAATGCAACCAAAAGTTTTCTGGCATGGTGTATGTGTAGCGAGGGAGGGGGGGAGGGTGTGCTGTTCTGAATGTTATCGAGAACCCCCTCCCCTCTCCATGTTAAAAATGACTTCTGAAACTTGCCATTTTTTTTTGAAACCAGACGACTTTAGTGATATAAAATTGTAAACTGGCGCTGGAAGTGTTGACCTTTTTGCGCAGTTGGAACGAAGGAAGGAGCCATTTAAAAAAATTTGTTCACCTTTTTTTTTGGAACGAGGCGATTTTAAAACGAAATAAAATTTTGGTAACATTCGGAACTGCGGAGTTTTTTTCTGTCTTTTTCCATTCATTTTCGTGGCGTCCGTTGTGCATGCGTCGCGCCCGTGAGATTTTGGTTGTATTTTCCGAAACAGTACCTTTTTTTTTTAATTTATTTCTAGCTCCTTACATGAAGTAGCTTCATGCTTTGTCTAGAGCGATTTCCATAAAAAAAAAGATTCATCAGACATGTAGAACTCAAGACGACACTGAACTCTGCTCACATATGAAAAAAGTGATACAACAACAATTATTGCTGTAAAAACAATATCAGCGCTTCTTCTAAATGAATAAATGCGAAAGCTTTTTCCACCTATCCTAACTATATTAATATCAAAACAATTATGCTTATTTAATTCAATGATACAACATAGGATTTACGTCCTTGCCAGGAGGTTAGACACAAGGTCAGGTGTAGTTTTAAGAAGCCATCGCACTAGAATTAGCGCACTCTGGCCTACAAAAAATGCCTGAGCAGCCCCATCAGCATTCCGTGGTAGGGGCACCTCAGGCGATTAGCAATAAACTAACCTCTTCTCAGAGAGAAGGCAAAGCCTGGGAGTGTGGATCTCCTAGGACTGAACAGAACAGCAGTCCAACAGCAACAGGCTGATTTGTATCATAATTTCATGATATTTGGAAATACCGTATATATAGTAATCTGTAAACACCCACTATATATATATATATATATATATATATATATATATATATATATATATACAGGGTGGGCAAAAATAAGGGTCCTATTTTTAAAAATTCATAACTTTTTTATTTATTGATTTAAAAAAAATTTTTTTTTAGAATAAGTAAAGGACCCCTTCCGAAGCAAGCATGAGCCGTATTAGCCCTAAGGAACGTACCCTCATTTAGAAAACATTATTTTTGCTTAAAAAACTCAAAACAGTGTAAAAAACAATACTTTAGTTTTTGTAAGTTTTAAGAAGTGTTTTTCGGCTAAAATTTGTTTTGTTTATTTCAAAAAATCTCGGAAGGGTCAGTCTACACACACATAAAGTTTGGTGAGTTTAACTTTTATTTTGTGGAAGTTATTCAAATTCAAGTTATTCAAATTTAAAGATAGGACCCTTATTTTGGCCCACCCTGTATATATATATATATATATGTATAGTTGAACTAGGGTAAAAATCATGGTTTCAACCGGCATGGAGACAGGGTATTTGAAAAGCTATTTTTGGCGTGAAAAAGAAGCGTGCCAAAAGCAGAATGAGAGGGAAAGATAGACCTGAGAAGAGGAGGGGGGGGGGGGGAGGAGAGCGATAAAATTTGAAGAGAGAATTTAATCAGAATATCTTTTAATATGGGTCGGTAGCGTAGTATCGGTTCTGTTGTCATAAGATTGCCCTCTCAGGAATTACCTCCTCCTTTTTTAAAGGAGTGGGGAATCCTCACAGGTATTACATCCCCCTCTAAAGACGGGGTAATGTATTATCTGTTCTGTTTTCATGAGAACATATTCCCAAGGACTAACTTCTTCTTTTGGAGGGAGGGGGGGGGTAGTATCTGTTCTGTTGTCATATCATACTAGCAGGCGTTTATGGGGAATAATCCCAGGTATTACCTCCTCTTTTTGGGGAGTGGGTAGTGTAGTATTTGTTCTGTTATGATAACATCCTACCAGGCATTACCCCCTCCTTTTGGATGGGCAGTGTAGAGTATGTTCGCCTGTTCATCATATCATCTCTCCAGGCATTACTATCTCCTTTATTGGGAGATGAATCCTCCCAGGCATTACCTCCTCTTTTTTTGAGGGGGGAGTATAGTATACTTTTGTTCCTCATGATATCATCCTCCCAGAATTACCTTCTTCTTTTTGGAAGTTGGTGGGTAATGTAGTATCTGTTATGTTTACATGATATCATCCTCCCAGGCTTTAACTACTCTTTTTTGGAAGGAAGCAGGTAGTGTAGTATATGTTCGTTCATCATGATACTATCCTCCCAGTCATTATCTCCTCCTTTGAGGGTAAGTGTAGTCTTTGTTCGTTAACCATGATATAATCCTCACAGGCAAAAATATGCAACTCGAGGGAGCATATTTTTGCTAGTTTAATATAAAAACATGTAAACGACTGCTAATTAATTAATTAATTAGATGATGATGATGATGATGATGATGATGATGATGATGATGATGATTATTATGATGATGATTATGATTATTATTATTATTATTATTATTATTATTATTATTAATATTATTATTATTATTATTAATATTATTATTATTATTATTATTATTATTATTATTATTTTTTTTTTTTTTTTTTTTTTTTTTTTTTTTTTTTTTTTGCAAATTATTGGATTTACCATCCATTGGCTTATTTACTTTGCTGGCAAATTTAATAACAATTAATATATAATTTTTTTATTTGTCCCCTTATTACTTTGATTTGTTTGCCGAACATTCTAAGGTTGAAATAAAATGCTGATGCATTCCATTTCAAGTTTCGTTGAATTTCTCAAATAGGTTTCAAATCGAAATAGACATTCATGTGCATTAAACACTTAATGTGCTTTATTCTCATTCGATTTGAAAAGCTCCAAATATTTAATATTCTAGCTCTTACGTTTTTAGCAATGCATGTGCTCTGGCGTATCTTTCCTGCACACAAGGTTAGCATTTTACATGTTGTTGTCTTATCATGGATAACCCGATGAGTGTCGGAAGAAAGAGCAAAGAACGGGAAGAAACAGTTGGATTTACTTACACATTTATCCAATGTAAAAGGAGTTTTTTTTTAACCTGGTAATACCACTTTTTTGTGGTATTCGCCCAGCATCAAGCATTCCACTTTCCACTGAAAGTGAAAGTTTATGAGGAATACAAATTCACATGTGGTCCTCAATCAGCAAGTATATCCCAGTTAGGGGAGATGACATACAGCGCCTAGTATTTCTAAATGGTCACTTATCTTGTACTAGCCAGGCTTAACTTCGGTGATATAGCGGAACCAGTGTGTCAATGTAATTATGCCAAAAGGAGGTTATAGAACATGTAATACTGTACACAAAATAATATGCAAGAGGAAAACAACAGGCATAAGTATTACAGAATACATTATGTTCCCAAATATAATAAGAAAGAACATATATTGCCAGGGTCAGAGATACAGAAATATGCGTAAGCAATATTTAAGTCAATGTTACTTAATTTGTGTTGTGTGTTTCTGAGAGTCTATGTGACTACTATCAAAAGATGTAATCTAGAGGCAAAGCCTTTGTGGGGTTTTAGAAGGCATGCTTCTAAGAGGAGCTGAACAAACTGTCTGTCCACTTTGAAAGACGTCAGAAAGAGGACGGGTAGAACAAATTTTCTTAATTTCTCAACAGAAGATGACTCGGATAATTCTGGGCCAACACATTTATAAAAGAAGAAAATCAAAATCCTGCCTCCACATATATTTACAGAAATGTACAGATGGAAAGAAAAAAAAGTTGACAAAAGAACCTACTTAATTCATTCAGGTTCGTGGTTGATGAATTAGTATTAAAACAACTGTCACTATTGGTCGACGAACTACTTGCA
The DNA here is from genome assembly GCA_963556195.1 of Sepiola atlantica. Taxonomy (NCBI): domain Eukaryota; kingdom Metazoa; phylum Mollusca; class Cephalopoda; order Sepiida; family Sepiolidae; genus Sepiola; species Sepiola atlantica. Next base: position 3,164,365 of record OY744517.1, on the reverse strand, counting down.
CAAGAGGTTTTGGGCTTTAACATTTGTTTTAGTTCTTCAGCTCTGTTGAAATACTGTTGAACCTATAAAGAATAGAAGTAGTTTAATTTAAATCAAAATTCAAAAATGCTATGAATAGAAGACACAATTATAAAATAACAATGAATACATTTAGAAATATGAATAATAAACAATTTGAAAATAATAACTTTCACATCTTTCAAAATCATCGAATGTAACATCCTCATCGTCATCCACTTTTATTCATCCTCACATTTTAATGTCATGTAAAACTGATCTGAGTTTTATTTATTTTTGCAGTGAAAAAATTTGCAAAAATGTTTGGATGAATATACAGGGTGTCTCAAAAAAATGTACTCACTCTTAGAATGACGAGAAAACCTTTATTTATGAACATGCTTTGTTTGAACAATAATGGTCATCAGTTTGAACATTTGCGAACATGATTCTTCAATTACATCTGTCTCATGTATTCGATGCTATTTCATTTCACTCTATGTTAATAAATAAAAGTTTTCTCGTCATTCTACGAGTGAGTACATTTTTTTGAGACACCCTGTAGATTCAAGAAAAATTCAGATATCTATCGAATAAATTGAAAATTATGATGGCCACACTATAACTCAAGAACCATTGGACCAATTATGAAATTTGGGACAGAAATTCTATGTATCTACACATGTATAGTAAGCTCTATTGTGGCCTTTTTTTGTAGGTTGCCACTGTAATCTTTGAACATACATGAACTGACAAAACAACGGGCGTATGTTCAAAAGGGACAATCGGATGACTGAGGCATTGTTTTGTGACTCATGGTCTCTTACATATTCTAGTTCGCAACAAGGGTCCATATTGCACCGGTTCAGAATTTGAAGAGTTCACAAAACGAAACGGCATCTGACACAAACTTGTCAGTCCACATCATAAAATGGTCTAGCTGAACATTCAGTCAAGAACAGATTAAAGAGGATGTTGGAAGGAACTCTGGAAACAAAGATATTCTGTTTGTTGCTTACATACAAGACAACAGTGAAAACAACAGTCAAAAAGACTAAAAACTCCACCATAACAGATCTGCCCAGATGCATTCATTTGATAAAGACCAAACAGTCTTTGGTCCTGGGCCCATGTGATTGGCTGTTCATGTTGTAGAAAGAGTATCCCCTTTATCCTTTTTGATCAGACTGGAAGATGGGAGGGTTGTCCGTCATCACCAGGATCAAGTCAGATCTCCTTCTTGTATCACCGGGCCAATGTCTTAACCCTTAATTGCAAACAAACCAGAACCCATGGAGACAGAACTGAACATGTCTTCAGATGCAACATCCTGAGATGTAGCAGAGATGTATGAACGGTGCGCCACAAAATTGACATCACCGGCCCTGCCACTATGAACTGGTTATACTATAAAATTGTTTTAGTCCTGACTAAAGACATTAATTATATGAATTTAAAAAGTTTGTAAACTTTTCTTTTCTTTTCTTTAAAAATTGGCCATACAGAGGCAAAATAATTCTCAACCATAAAAAGGGGTCATAAGGACAGTCTACCCAGACTATCCTATTTCCATTAACAATGGGTCTTAGGGATCTTATATAAATGTAATGTATGTACAGTCAGAACATACATGAACTGGCCAAATACTGGATGTATGTTCAGAGTGAACATTAACTATAAAAACACTGCCCACTTCCAGCTCGCCTGACTCAGCATTCTGACTTGCTGATAAACAGTGGAAGTGATAATAAAATGTTAAATTAACAAAAATGGATGTTGTTGAATGAATTTCTGGCCAATTCCTGATTCCTATTTAAACATATTTCGACATCAAATCAACATGCTGTGAAAAAAGAGATTATCCTAACCGAAAAATAATATCACACTGCAGCATATTAAATATATTAGATTATATGCTATTGGGCTAAGACTCAGTTTAACGTCCGTTTTACATGCTGGCATGTGTTAGATGACTTTAAGAAATTGACTCCCAAACTAACCTATCTCTGGGCAGGTCTTTCCCTCAGATCCATTTTTATCACTTCCTCCCATGTTTTCCTAGGCCTTCCCCTGTGACTGAATCTGCTACCTCAACTGTTCTACATCTGCTTACCACAAGAACTTTCGGATCAAGAGAAGAATAGGGACCCCAGATCATTAACACAAGACGCGGGACATATTTTGGAAGTCACCGGTTGACCTCACAATACACGTGGTCTCTATTTACAAAACACTTGTAAATAGATCTTTTATTTATGGTAATAAATGCAGTATATTTCGGAATTTTTTTTTTCTTTTAACATGTTAATATTTATTTTAAGGCAGAGAGTTCATAAATAAACATGTTTTCTTTTAAAACATGTTTTTGTGTCACTATTTACAAAACAACTCAGGTTTTTTTTCTTTTAACATATATACGCTTTTTTAAAAATCGGCTGACTTGTAATCTGTCGTTTTGCAATAAACAAAACAATTTATCATTTTTTTTTTTTACTTTTATTTACTAAATAAAAAACAAATTTTAAACGCAATTCTATATTTCGTGTTGTGTATTTTAAGAAAAAGTGGATACTTTTTTTTCTTTTCGTAGGGAGGCGAGTAACTAGCGAAGTTTTATTTATTTGTTTATAATTGTTGCTTACAGAAAAAAAAGGAAAAAACTTCATAAATTTTAAATTGCTTCCGTTTAGAAACTGATTTTTGAAGTCTAACTCCGCCCTCGTGGGGAGGCAAAACGAAAGATTACAAGTCAGCCGATTTTTTAAAAAGCGTATATATTTCGTTTATTTATTAAAATAACTTGCGTAATCATCCGTTTTGCCTCCTCAGGCTAGGAGCAATGTGTAGTATGGAAAAATCCTTCTAAACTGAGGTAAGATCCAGAGTGCCCCTTTTTGGGAAGCTTGATTTTTCCCTACAAAACGAAAGATTACTTAAGTACGGTGATAAATATTTCATACCCCCCCCCCATTTCTGCCCTCGTGAAGTTTTTTCCTTTTTTTCTTTAAGCAACAATTATAAACAAATAAATAAAACTTCGCTAGTTACTCGCCTCCCTACGAAAAGAAAAAAAAGTATCCACTTTTTCTTAAAATACACAACACGAAAAAAAATTCCGAAATATACTGCATTTATTACCATAAATAAAAGATCTATTTACAAGTGTTTTGTAAATAGAGACCACGTGTATTGCGAGGTCAACCGGTGACTTCCAAAATATGTCCCGCGTCTTGTGTTAATGATCTGGGGTCCCTATTCTTCTCTTGATCCGAACTTTCATCCATTCTTTCAACGTAGCCATACCATCAAAGTCTGCTCTTCTGCAAACATCTCCCTATACTGTACAGATTTTATCTTCCTCTGAGGTCATCAGTACTAAGCCTGTCTTCAAGACTCACATAACACATCCATCGTATCATTCTTATACCATTTCTCTACATGCAACGCATGTCCTCAACCCTCACTGGCTAGGTTTCATTTTCATACATCATCACACTGTGTACACATGCCTGATAGACTCTTTCCTTTTGAGCGCCAGTCGTAAGTTCTGCTGGTTAGTAATTGTAGAAGTTACACTTCTAATTCATGCTATCACACGAGCACCTGCTCCACCCTGTGCTCTAATGGTCTCACCATGGTAACAAAACTTCTCAACAACCTCAAAAGCTTCAGAATCGAAATCTACTTTCTCCACATCTGAGTTCGCATCTGTTTCTATTATCTTACACTTTTTGCACACAAATTGGTTATCCTTTCTCAACCTACCAGTAACTCCACTGCATTTCTTGTGTACCCAATGCTTGCAGAATTGAATTACACTCGACTCCTTTTCCACAAACTGAGCAGGGAAACTTTCTTATTTTGGGGAACTTTCCAACACTACAGCCACTGATCATCATTTTGGTCTTGGTAACATTCACTCTCAGATCTTTACTTTCCATAGCATTCCTCAAAGTCTTTAACTTAACAAGTAGATATTTTATTATTTCACAGCCAAGTACAAAATCATCTGCATAGCATCTCTTCTGGACAAGCTGTATGAAAATCTCTGAACAATGCTTCTAAGACACAAATGAAAAGCAAGGGAATCAGTACAGAACCCTGATGTAATCTTACTTTAACATTAAAGCTGTCACTAAATGTGCTGTAAATTCTAACACGACTTTGAGCGTTTCTGTACATTGCTTGAACAAATTTCACCAACCACTTGTTTGCCCCAAAGTCCACCAGACAACATCTCTTGGCACTCTGTCAAAAGTTTTCTCCAGATCCACATGGTGATGATGCCACATTTGTCTACGTTGACGTCTTAACTTAAACTGTCTTGTATTAGGCGCGAATCAAGCTTTAAGCGCAAATTAATAGTGTACATGTGCAGTCATGGGCTAATCGCCTGTGTATCAATGCGCGAGTTTGGAGGTGCCTGTTTTCGCCAACCAAATCACAACTTATGATGCAAGGCATTATGTGTACATATAAGAGAAAATAGATCTACAAACTTCAAATTGCTACTTTCTTGACTCTTCTACATTCATTGATATTTTTTGTCTCACCCTCGGATCTATCACGTTTGATTTATTTATAATATTTGGGCATGTTTTAAGCTGTGACCTCAAAACCTCTTACATGTCAGGCTTGTTCTAGATCCAAAGAATCAAAGTTTCCACAGAACATTTAACAGCATTGAGATTTCCATAACCCATTTACTCTGTTAAACAGAATTTAGTTTGGTATGGTTTGGTAGTTTTGTTTTACGGCATATCAACCCTTTTTGGATTATTTAATGCCGAATCTGGTCATTATAGTAAAAGTTTTTATGCTTCAAGTTCTTTATATCTTCAAATGTTTAATCATCGTTTTTGGCTTGGTAGTTTTGTTTTACGGCATATCAACCCTTTTTGGGTTATTCAATGCAGAATCTGGTCATTATAGTAAAAGATTTATGCTTCAAGTTCTAAAAATAAAATAAAAAAGGGGAGGGAGAAAGGGAGAGGGGCTGTTGTTTTTGTTTTTGTTTTTGGTTTTGTAGAACATAATTAAGTTTTACAAACAAAAAAAAAAAAACCAAAAAAAAAAAACCGTCAATGTAGGTGAATTTCGTCTCAGGGAGCCACAGGGCAGCCTGATCTGGTATCACCAGTAAACAGAATTTATTTTTGTAACTATAATAATCATTGTGATTAAAAACATGTATAATTGACTTTGGCTATTTTGATGGAAATCTAACTGAACATGATGTAATTAAGACAATAATTGTTGATCTTTCCGAATATGAGTAAATCATAGTATTTTTGAGAAATGTGACATCGTTTTAGTTAGAGGCAGACATTGTGTATATTCCGACTTAATTAAGCAAAAAAATATAATTCATAAAAATGATATTAAAAATCGAAAATTGAAAGCAATCATTCTATTTGACTTACCTTCACTCTTAGAGTTTCTTTTTTAATGGAATGTTTTTCATCTAATAAAGAAAGAAATTATGGCGGCAATAAATTGTATTAATAATTAGATTTAATTTAAATATTTTTAAAATGTTACTGTCACTCAATTGTTACTGATAATGTATATAAGAATAAACTATAAACCTATTTATAATTGATATATATCTATTATTATATTATTTACAAGTCACTAATCTCGTACTAAGTTTCTGTCTATCACTCTCACCCTCTCTCCCTCTATGTTATTTGACACACACCCTCCTCCGCATTCATACTTTTTATACAGTTTCTATCACTTTCGCTTCAGTATTTATTAATAGACAAAGGTAATAAAACTAACTATAAAAAGAATATTGGAATAGTCTATTATAAATAATAGGTAATATAACCACAAGTATTAATATTATTTAACCTATAGCCGAAGAGAAATGTTTTATGATTTAAGAAAAGATTCATGTGTAATTTTTAGTTTACATTGTATTTCTTTAAATGTGATATTATATTTATTTCCTATTTTTACAATATAAAAATAACAACTGACACAAAAGTCGAATTCCATGATTTCATAGTATCTACTAAAGGAGTTAAACTTACAGACTAAAAATCAATGGCAATCAGAAATCTGTCCAGAGACAGGTCAGGATGTTTGCAGCTTTGGGGGCTTAATCAATTACTTGACCAAATCCATTCGATGACTTATAACATTCAGAGAAACATTCAAAAAGTTAATGAAATGAAATATGAGATCAATAACAAAGTGTAGTTCAATCCGTTGTAGATGTTAGTTATTTGCCAAAGCCACCAAGGCATGCATAAAACAATCAACAACTTTAACAAACGTAATGTCAATATCGCCAATTAGAAAAGGAAGTCTAACCATACTTTGATGGATTTGATAAATTTTCAACCAAAGTTTTTAGGTCATTTATGCATTAGTTTTAACTGTAACTAGTTCTTTCATTATGAGCCCTATCCAATGGTTGGCTCACATTCAATTCATCTAACCTGCAGGAAATGCTTAATAATTAACTAGTCTGGCCATCTTGCCATGAGTGCACATGTTATGCCCCTTGATCGATCCTTATAAATAGCACGGCAAGTTTTAATAGTTCCATGAGAAATATATTGCCAGGCTCACCCAGCTCATCGTAAACTGCCATTAAGCAGTCAACGACAAATGTAGTTCTTAGGGTACACTGTAATTATCTAGCATCAATTTTTTGTACCCTGATACATAGCAACGGCCTCACTGGTCAAACACAGTAGAAGGACTTAGTCAAGTTTTTGTTATCCTACACGTTGCAAATGTGTACTGCTTTTCAAATACACTCAAGCTAAGGCAGAGAAGTGGTTGTACCATTTAATTCAGGGATCAGTTTTGTTTGGCGTTCTTCTAAATAGCTGAAATAGTTTGAAATAAATAAAACAAAAATTGCATAGATGATAGTTCACCAAATCCGTAAGTCATAGACACTGTAAATTGCAAAAGCCACTATTCTCAAAAACTCTTATACATACATACATATAAAGAAACTGGGATGGACTCTCTATTATACAGGGTGGGCAAAAATAAGGGTCCTATTTTTAAAAATTCATAACTTTTTTATTTATTGATTTAAAAAATTTTTTTTTTTAGAATAAGTAAAGGACCCCTTCCGAAGCAAGCATGAGCCGTATTAGCCCTAAGGAACGTACCCTCATTTAGAAAACATTATTTTTGCTTAAAAAACTCAAAACAGTGTAAAAAACAATACTTTAGTTTTTGTAAGTTTTAAGAAGTGTTTTTCGGCTAAAATTTGTTTTGTTTATTTCAAAAAATCTCGGAAGGGTCAGTCTACACACACATAAAGTTTGGTGAGTTTAACTTTTATTTTGTGGAAGTTATTCAAATTCAAGTTATTCAAATTTAAAGATAGGACCCTTATTTTGGCCCACCCTGTACATAAGATTTATGCAAATTGTATCTCGCACTGTCTAATTATGTACATACACACTGCCTGTTGAGGATTAACTCCTCCTCTAGCCGCTAAAACAGCTTTTATGTACCCTGAAAGGCCAGCGAGAGATGCAATTTGCATAACTGTTCGCTATAATAGAGAGTTCATCCAAGCTTCTTTATTTAGTTTTCTGACACAAGTCACTTATTTTGCATATCGTTTTTATAGGAAGTATTTCTTCTCAAAATATTATAGGAATTTTATAGGAAATATTTTCTCTCAAAATATTAGAAGAATATTATAGGAAATATTTCTTCTCAAAATATTAATGGAATTTTATAGGAAATATTTTCTCTCAAAATATTAGAAGAATATTATAGGAAATATTTTCTCTCAAAATATTAGAAGAATATTATAGGAAATATTTTCTCTCAAAATATTAGAAGAATATTATAGGAAATATTTTCTCTCAAAATATTAGAAGAATATTATAGGAAATATTTTCTCTCAAAATATTAGAAGAATATTATAGGAAGTATTTCTTCTCAAAATATTATAGGAATTTTATAGGAAATATTTTCTCTCAAAATATTAGAAGAATATTATAGGAAATATTTTCTCTCAAAATATTAATGGAATTTTATAGGAAGTATTTCTTCTCAAAATATTATAGGAATTTTATAGGAAATATTTTCTCTCAAAATATTAGAAGAATATTATAGGAAATATTTTCTCTCAAAATATTAATGGAATTTTATAGGAAGTAATTCCTTTAAAAATATTGAAATTAATTTTTTTCCTAAAATGTTCATGAAATTACTGTTTAATAATGTGAATATAAGTTAGATGTAAATAATAATCCTAACATCTTGTTCAATTAGTTTACAGGTTAAAAATGATTGCAAAATCAGTATAGAATATCTGAATTGCCTAAAACGAAATTAAACAACTTATTATAATGATATGTGATGCACATATTATAATAAGTTGTTTAAATGTATAATGATCATTTAAATGTATAATGATCATTTAAATGTATAATGATTCACATATTATAATAAGTTGTTTAAATATATAATGGTCACTTAAATGTATAATGATCTACATATCATTATAATAAGTTGTTTAAATGTATACTCATCATTTAAATGTATAATGATCCACATATCATTATAATAAGTTAAATGTTGTTTGTAATAATCCATTAATTAAAAGACAGAAAGAAAATTCTGAAATTTCTTATAATTTAAACAATAATGGAAGAAAATTAAAATACAATAATGTTTTGACCTTGTGTCTCACTCTGCTCTCGTGGGGAGGTAAGTCAATAGGAATAATGTTTGCTATTTTCTAAAACTTGTAGATAGACTTAGTTGAAAAGTAAACCTGAAAAGAAAAATCCTCTTTCACAACTTTGAATCTCCCACATTTTCAAAGGAAGAGAAGAGATAAAATACACTTCATTCGTTCTCTATATTTCTTCCCCCTTCTTCCTTCCTTTTTCATCAATCACATGAGATATCAATTGTCATTGAGTGTTGAAACCTTTAAAGAAAAAAGCCCCTGCTTGACCACATTTAGTTTAGTGTTTCTTCTTCAATGGTCAGTACACAGTATTGAGCACATTTTCATAAGCCCCCTCCCCCAACCACATCCAAATAGATCAGGTGCAATAATACAATAAGAGACTCCTAAATATAAATGCATGAAATGTAAGTGAGTCGCTAAAGATAGACTCGAATAGATTCTTGACAAATGAAAGAATCACCTTTCTATTGAAGACGATTTTGTGTTTTATTTATGACGAATAGAATCAATGCTTACAATGTACGGCAGCAACAAAATGTTCAAGGGCATCACCATAGAGTCGAATAGCATCATGGATATTTCCAGCTTCATCCTCCTGCACAGCTTCGCTGACAATTATTTTCTAAAAACAAAATAAACAATTTCATCGCATGTCAATTTATTTTGTAGCATTTATAGATGAGATGACTTTTTGGCATAGAATAAAACTTTAAAAATGTGAGAAAATTTCCTGTTGTATAAAAATAAAGTAGGGAATGTGCATTTATATATGAAATATATATGAAATTTATATATGAAGCATTTATATATGAAATATTAAATAAAGGTAATAAATGATCTTAAAAATAGGGGAAAAGCCTTTTGAATTATATCAGTAAAATTATTATGAATACCCATTGAAAAATCCATATGTTAAAAGACGTTCTGTTGGTATGCAGTTTTACAAATTTAAAAAAAGTTGAAAAATTACTATGTTAATAGAAGTTCTGCTCATCATCATCATCATCATCATCATATTCGGTTTAACTTTCGTTTTACATGCTGGCATGCATTGGATGGCTTTTAGAAATTGACTTCCAAACTAACCTATCTCTACCCAGTTCTTTATTTATCCCTCTTTCTCTCGAATCATTCCTTATCACTTCCTTCCATGTTTTCTTTGCCCCCTCCCTGCTATTGCAACCGTTCTACATTTACTAACCCAAGTTTTCTCATCCATTCTTTCAATTTGACTAAACCAAAAAAGTCTACTCTTCTGCAAACATCTTCCTATACTGTCCAGATTTAATCTTCCTCTGAGGTCGTCAGAACTAAGCCTGTCTTTAAGACTCACATTACACATCCATCTCATATCATTTCTCTACATGCAACACATATCCTCAACCCTCAGTGGCTAGGTTTTAATTTCATACATTATCACACTGTGTACACATGCTTGATAGACTCTTCTCTCGGTCGACAGCAGTAACACTCTGCTGGTTAGTAATGGCATAGTTCCATGAACTTACTCAATCCTTTTGCAATCACACTAGCACCAGATCCACCCTGTGCTCCAATGGTAACACTAAAGTAACAAAACTTCTCAATAACCTCAATAGCTTCGCCATCCAAATATACTTTCTCCACATCTGAGTTTTTATCCATCTCCATTGTCTTACACTTCTTGCACACAAACTGGTTATCATCTATCAACCTACTTGTAATTAATTCCACTGCACTTCTTGTATACCCAATGCTTACAAGTACTACAAAAAATTGAGTTGCTCCCAACTCCCTTTCCACAAACTGAGTAGGGAAACTTTCTTTTTTCTGTTTTTTTTCCAACATTGATCATCACTTTGGTCTTGGTAACATTTACTCTCAGACCTTTACTTTCCATAGCTTTGTTTTAAGTTTAACTAAACAAAGTAAACCTTCCATTGTTTGACAAGCAAGTACTAAATCATCAGCATAAAGCATCTGTTCTGGACAACCTGTATGAATCTCCCTGGACAATGCTTCTAAAATAACAAATGAGAAGCAACCAACTCAGTACAGATCCCTGATTTACTCCCACTTTAAAATTAAACATATCACTAAATGTGTTGCTCATTCTAACATGACTGAGCGTTTCTGTACATTGTTTGAATCATCAACTACTCGTTTGTCCATAATTTACACAAAATTCACCAGATAACATCTCTTTCTCAAAATCCACAAAAGCAAAATATGGGTTTTTTTCTTACCAAGATAGTTATTTTGCATTTGTCTAAAGATAATTGTAAATTAAAACTTTTATTGTGAGGAAATGAAATTTATTTAAAAAATAACTCTAGTTCCAATAATAAACCGTTAAAAATAATTTCAACAGGGGATGAGGGCTGAATAGATGTCAAAAAATTAGTAAAAAGAGAGTAGTTCATTGATAAATAAATTAAAATACATTTTAAAGTTAAATATATGTAAAAACATTCTTAGAAACTGAACACATATATATAAAATAAATCTTTTACAACTCAGAATATAAGCAAATCTTAGAAAAATCCAACAAATCTATAAGAATTAAATTGCGTAATGTAAAGAATTTTATGAGAATTGTTCTGTGTTTATTATTATTAACATGGGAAAATTATTAATTATTGAATGCAAAATGAAATATGTTGACATTAAAAGTACCAATAGAAATGATTGTAATGATACTTCTTGCAATTGAAATAATTGTAATGATTCTTTTTCCAATAGAAATAATTGCAATGATTCTTCTTCAAATAGAAATAATTGTAATTCTTCCAATAGAAATAATTTTAATTCTTCCAATAGAAATGATTGTAATGATTCTTCTTCCAATTGAAACAATTGTAATGATTCTTCTTGCAATTGAAATAATTGTAATGATTCTTTTTCCAATAGAAATAATTGCAATGATTCTTCTTCAAATAGAAATAATTGTAATTCTTCAAATAGAAATAATTGCAATGATTCTTCTTCAAATAGAAATAATTGTAATTCTTCAAATAGAAATAATTGCAATGATTCTTCTTCAAATAGAAATAATTGTAATTCTTCAAATAGAAATGATTGTAATGATTCTTCTTCCAATAGAAATGATTGTAATGATTCTTCTTCCTATTGTATATAAATATTGAAACTTTCAATTCGCTAAAGTGTCATACTTACCTCAATATACAGTAAAAATCCTCAACTGTATAGGTTAAAATTTATTTTCGTCTTTAAACAAATAAATAATGAAAACTATCTTTTGTTCTACTCTGTTGCAGTTGTTTTATAAAGAAGGGCAATTGATTACACAAACTGCAATACTCACCCTTTTTCAATGGAAAACAAATTCCATACACACATAAGATGAGCAGACAAAAGATATTCACCTAGTAGACATCAGCAAATAAAACTCAAGATCTTTTTAGAATGCTAAGTTATAAAACGTGAAGCAGTGGCAAAACAAAATGACACATTTCAAGTAGCACATTTTTACTTACTGCTTTTTCCAAAGAAGTCGATGAAGGAGCATGTTCAAGATCAATATACGGATGGTTGAAAAATTCAGTAAATTCAATACGTTCATCTGGATTTCTCTTTAATAAGCGTAATAATAAATCACGACATTTGTGAGATACTTCTACACCATAAGGAAGCTGGAAATAATAAAACAATACTCTTATTTTACAGAGGAAAGACACACTCATATGTAGATTTGTGTTGTTTTTATAATGTATCACAGCAGATATATTCTTCTTATGGAAATTGCTGCGTCTTTTCTCGTCAATCTCTTGTGTAAAATATCAAAACAGCAAGAATAATATTCGGTACAAGAATATCAAACAAGAAGCAGCTCATGTAGGCCAACGTTCCCAAACTCCTTTCAAGCAAGATATCATCTTTAACTCATTGTGTTGAACTTTTATTATCGATCTTGTTATCTTTAAGGGTGAATTTTGGTGTAGTTAATCAGGTCTCCATTGAAGAAACCTTGTAGATTTTTCATGATAAACTAAAAAAGATAATGATGATCACACAAAACAAGCAATCCCCATTCAATGGAAGATCTACTTGTTAAGTTAAACACTTGGAGGAATGTTATAGAAAATAAATGTCTGAGAGTGAATGTTACCAAGACCGAAGTGATGATCAGTGGTTGTAGAGTTGGAAAAGGGCCCAAAAAGAGGAAAGTTCCCCATCTCAGTTTGTGGAGAGTGAGTCAGGGGCAATTCAATCTTTTGTGGTACTTGTAAGCATTGGGTACACAAGAAGTGCGGTGAAATTACTGGTAGGTTGAGAAATCATAACCAGTTTATGTGCAAGAAGTGTAAGACAATGAAGATGGATGAGAACTTAGATGTGAACAAAGTATATCTAGATGATGAAGTTATTGAGGTTGTCGAGAAGTTTTGTTAGCTTGGTGATACTATTGGAGCACAGGGTGGAGCAGGTACTATCATGATAGCAATAGGTAGAAGTGGATAGAGTAAGTTTAGGGGACTTCTGCAATTACTAACCAGCAGAGTGTTAACCACTGATGACCAATAGTCTATCAGACATGTGTATACAGTGTAATAATGTATGAAAATGAAACCTGGCCAGTGAAGGTTGAAAATATGCGTTACACGAAGAGAAATGATATGAGAAGAATATGATGAATGTGTAATGTGAGTCTTAAAGACAGGCTTAGTTTTGATGACTTCAAAGGGAGATTAAATCTGCACAGTATAGGGAGATGTGTGAAGAACAGGAGTCTTGATGGTATGGCCATGTTGAAAGAATGGATGAGAGTTCATGAGTCAGTAGATGTGAAACAGTTAAGGTAGCAGGTCCAGTTCACAGGAGAAAGCATAGGAAAATATGAGCGGAAGTGATAAAAATGGACTTGAGAGAAAAAGGGATAAAAGAATACCTGGACAGAGATATGTAAGTTGGGTAGTCAATTTCTGAGAGGCATCCAACGCATGCCAGCATGTAAAACGAACGTTAACTCGATGATGATGATGATAATGATGATGATGATGATGAATTCTGTCTTGATGTTTATCAGTTTGTAAAGATGATGCTCTATCTACTTTCTCTGGCGATTTCAATGTTAGTATTTTTCAAACCCGAACAGAGAGGTTGTTGGTGTTGGTTTTGCGATTAGAACATCTATTCTTGACTGCATGGAATCTTCTGGCATGCAGATTACATGGTGAAGTTGTGTGCCCCTCTTACACACAACTTCTTCATGTAATCTGTCATGCCTCTGACACACAAAAGTCAATGTGTGATAATCTTTTCTATCTATGCATACACCCTGCAGGCAAGTAAAGAGGTCTTTGATTTCTTTTATGAGTCTCTTCAAACTGCAATAGTATCCTGTTGATGAGAAGTTCTCTGTGATCGTGATTTTAATGTTTGTGTGAATGAAGATTACAAGGCATGGGTTGTGATCAATCCTTTTGTCATCAGTAGAATGAATTCAACCGGCCTTGCGTGTGCATGTTGCAAAGTGCAAAATGTAGCATTGACCATAAGTTGGTGCGGAGGAAATTCAAGAAGCGTGTATGTAAAAAGATTTGTAAAGGTACTGAGTTAAACTGATCTAAAATTGAAAGACTTGATTGTCTAAACTTCAACAACACTTGCGAGAACTTTAGGGATCGCGTTTACTCAGTAGAAATTCAGGGATTAGAACCAGGTAATACCAAAACTGGTTTGATGATAATGATTGCTATATCAGCCAACTACTGGAAATCAAGCAGACTCTCCATGAAAAGCTACTGATGCAGAATCACATAACATGGCCAGCTGATGATGAAGCCTAAAGGATAAGAAATTGACCTTGCAACTTTGCAAAAAGATTTCAACACAAAAGATTCAAGGGTGTTTTACTCACTGCACCCCATAGACTGGTATTGTCTTGGCCTTCGGGGCTTGATTTACGCTGGTCTATGGGTCTGTCCTGTGCAGTTCTAGGAGGTCCACCCTCCCAGGCTTCGCTTCCCCTCTTTGGGGAGGAGTAAGTTTATTGCTTACTGCCTGAGGCGCCCCTACCGGGGAATGCCGACGGGGCTGCCCAGGCAATTTTTAAACCCCACTTTCCCGACCCGACCTTGGGTCACATCTTACTTGTGGGAGTAAGATAAAAACTGGCCTTGTGCCTAACTCCTGGAGAGGAATAAATCAATACTCAGTGATATAAGAAATCTTCAGTCTACCAACATCTTCGGTAGTCCCGCTGAGGTCTGGGATGATGCTAATATTGTCAAACAAGTCAGCAAAGTGTTTCTTTAATGATGGAAGGAGCACTTTCTTGACTTATTTGATACAATCCTTCAACAGTCGATTATTATTATAGAGAACCTCTCACGGTGTGACATAGTGCACCGAATTGATAAAATAATACATTTTTAATTAAAAATAAAATTACAGAAGTTTGGCCTCCTCACTAGGGCAGATTAGGCACAAAGTCAGCTTTTAATGTAGGGAAAATCAAGCTCCCCAAAAATGGCCACTCTGGATCGGGACGAAAATTAAAATTACCTCAGTCTAGAAGGATTTCTTCATCACTGATCGCAGAGAGGAATGATTCTGTGTTTATTAAAGCGTATTGTAAAAAAAACAAAAAAAACACCTACTATAAGATTTTATTTTATTATGCATTCTGCCCTCGTGGGGAGGCAAGTAAATAGTGACAAGAAAACATTTTAGAACGAGAATTCTGCAATGTTTCGTTTGATTATTACAAATTTTGTAAATAAATTAAAATTGTCTCAGTCTGGAAAGATTTAATAGGATTACTCGCTTTCAATGCATTTATTTATTATTAAAAAGTTTTGTAAATAAAAGAAAAAACGCACCCTACATTAAAAAATAAACATATAATATATCCCCCACTTTTCTTAAAATATACAACACAAAAAATAGAATGTTCTGCGTTCATTAAAACGTATTGTAAAAAAAAAAGAAAAAGATGCACGCTATAAGATTTTATTTTATTATGCATTCTGCCCTCGTGGGGAGGCATGTAAATAATGACAAGCAAATGTTTTAGAACGAGAATTCTGCACTGTTTAAATAAAATTACTCGTTTTCAATACATTTATTTATTTATTATTAAAAAGTTTTGTAAATAAAAGAAAAAACGCACCCTACATTAAAAAATAAATATATAATATATCCCCCACTTTTCTTAAAATATACAACACAAAAAATAGAATGTTCTGTGTTTATTAAAACGTATTGTAAAAAAAAAAAAAAAGATGCACGCTATAAGATTTTATTTTATTATGCCTTCTGCCCTCGTGGGGAGGTATGTAAATAATGACAAGCAAATGTTTTAAATAAAAGAAAAAACGCACCCTACATTAAAAAATAAATATATAATATATATACCCCCCAAATATAAATATTAACATGTTTTAAAAGAAAAAATGTATATATATATATATATATAAATCAAACAATCGTAAAGTATTTTGGATGCTTCGATGTTTCGTTTGTTTATTAAAAAGTTTTGTAAATAGAGTCCACGTGTGTGTAACAAGGTCAACCGGAAGACACCGGTGAAGACCCAAAGGCGTTCATCTGTATAATTTTTCTGGGGTCCTTATTCCCTGTATGGTCCTAGAATTGTTTAAAGTTATTTGGTGGGGGATAGCTTAAAAATATTTTTTTTTAAATGAAACTCACTGACTTGTTTGCTTGGGTGATGGTGTGTATGCAGGAGGGGGGGGGCTTTGTTTTTATTTAGAATTTAGAACTAAATTGCAACTTATTGAAATACTAAGCATTTATCTATGAAATGAAACAATCCTCAGTCTGATTCTCTAAGATATTCGTTAATACATCCGGCCGGATATTCTATAAAGATAAGTCTTGATAATTGTAATGGCTTTGGCGGCTGATGTCACTTCTATTGCTCTGTCAGTCATTATTGAAAAATGTCACCAGTGTTAAAGTATTCTGAGAGGATATACAATTTGTTTTAACGAAATTGAATAGAAATACATTTTTTGTTGTTAAGAATATAGTCCAAATTTCCACAAAGAAAACTGAAGAATTATTATTATTATTATTTTCATTTTTCGTCTTCTTGTCTCATGAGGTTAGACGTTTCGTGAATAACTTCCAACTTCTCCTTATTTATAGGACAGAAGTTATAGATGACTATATTTGAGAATTATTAGATTGTTATTATAGAGATATATAAACATTAAAACTCGCCTACAAAATATTAATAAACCAAGAATTTGTAATACTCACAAACACACCAATTACAAAAAACTACTGAAGCAAAAATAAACAAATCAGAAGGATTGTACGATGAATTTGTGGTGAACCAAAGTGCGACCAAGGAACGTTAGAAAGCAAATGGTGTTAAATTCAACCCCCTTTCTTTCTCTGCATTGTTTGATACCCTTTCTTTGTCTCTGACTAAAAAAAAGAAGGGAATTCTCGTGGAAACGTGCTCACTAAGGGTTTCGGCCAATCAGGGACCGACATGTCAGTTGACCAACGCGAGAGTTCGGACCCCTATAAAAGGAACGACAAAGGCTCGTTTCTCTTTATCTCTTTCTTGACATAACACACGAGAAGGTCGTCATCCACCTCCCACCCCCCGGCTTGCCCGAGAAAGAAAAGAGGCAAAAAGAATCAATCTCAAAAGTATGTAAAAGTTTTACTTTCTCGCACAAACAAAGAAACCTTTTTCACACACTCACATTATTGCAATTGCCACAAGCTTTCTAGGACTTACACAAAATATAGACTTTATCAAGAACTTTTTTATGCAAAAACCACAAACTCTTAGATTACAACTTTACTAATGCTTTACCTCAAATAAATGGTTGATTATATTATAAAATGTTTTGTTATGTATAATAATGTTTTCTTTTACATTTAAATTTTAATGTCTAAAATGTTTTTCTTTCTTTTCTTCGTTCATTCCCAAAAGTTTAACCCGTCGCCATTTTTGGTACCCACGTGGTCGATTGACATACCCTTCTGCTATTTATATCAATTATCAGCTTTTAGCGCAAATAGGCTACAAATGACTAAGTAAACCAAAATATTGTTTTGGCTAATTTCTCCACTGTATGCCCCTTAAAATAATTTGTGACGCCAACAGTTATATTTATCTAAATAACATAAAACATTTAATCTTTAATTAATCAAGGACCTTCTATTATAAATAAACCACTCCATGTGGAAACCATTAAAAATAACACAAGCCACGTGGAGACCATAAATATGGTTCCCCGAGCATTGGATCGCATGCCGCCATATTGGTATCCTTTCAACATGCGGCGGGGCCATAAATTAACATTTTTAGGAAAATATCAACAAAATATCATACAGACGTATGAGAGAATAGACCCACATGATACTTTGAACCAATTAGAATTCATCAAAAGTATCTAATTCTGGGATCCGATCCCTGAGAAAAAAATGATATAAAAAGAAGGGGCTACAAAAACCTCTACAGCAGTCAGCCATTAAAGTAATCAATTAAGAAAATGTCTTCTTCTTCTTCTTCTTCTTCTTCTTCTTCTTCTTCTTCTTCTGTTTAGCGTCCATTTTATATGCTGACATGTGTTGGACAGAATTTAGAAATTGACTTCCAAGTCAGCAGTAGAAATATCACAGTAAAGAAACATTACATTTCATCATCACAGCAGCAGGCCCAGACTTTTTTATCTGTTATCCTGTCACAGGGATAGTGTTTATCTAAGCCATATGTAGAAACAACAGTGCACCAGCACACACATTGTACATGTTAGATGTTTACAATAAATAATGTTGATCAGTATTTGTTTCAGTGACTTATAACTTGGAAACAAAGCATTTCCTGACCTATATATGCATATAGAACATAATCCCAAAGTTACGCCATTGATTTTCCAAACAGCATGTATCAATGCTTGCTATTGATTCACAATTTTTTTGTTTTTAATTAATTCTTTTATTACTTCATCAAATTATCTTTTCATGTTTATGTGTGTTGAATCCTGATGCTCGGATTTTCTGCAAAAAACCCTGATAGAAGTTTTTAGAGATCGTTCCATTTATTAATATGCAAATCCATCATCATTTTCATTTCATGTCATGTAAATAAGCATTTATTAGATTTTGATTTGAACTGAGATTACCTCGACTGGCTTAGAATCAGTGATTTTCTCTTCCAATTCTTGAAAACTTTTTGATGCAAAAGGAGCCTGACCAAAAAGACATTCTGAAAGTATATGAAAGTCAAAGACAAAATTACTCACATACAAAACACAACATTTCACAAAACTTTTCATACAAATATTAAGGCAGTTGAAGCTTACAAAGATTGATAGTAAATTTGAATAAAATATTGTCAAGTTATAAATATTATATATAAAGCAAAATGAATTTTTTCCTTATTTCATTGACTATATAGCTACCTAACTAAAACCTGCATATGCAAATGATTCAACGGAAATATGTTTGTTTTGTTCGCTTTCAATAAATTTTACATTTTCTCCTGCTCAACAGCTTCATTTAACACAATTATCTTTACAGGAGGTTGAAAGTATTTTCACTCTCATGTTCACATCTACTTCCACTGTTACCCACTTCACCAAGAATTCTTCTTCACAGGTTCAATATTTCACTGTAGTGTGGGTGTCTTGGTTCCCTGTTTTGAATCGGGTATTTTAGACGACGGTCACGTCTTTAGGGATTGCCAAGCACCACACTAAACAATTAATATTGTGTAGCTAAATTAGGAATAGACCGATTTGATAAAAACATATATGTTTGGCATGAATCACCAGTTAGAAACTGTAAAGTAAAAATAAAACTTTTCTGTAACAACAATTATACAAAGATGTAAAATATAAAGTTTGGAAAAGTTTTTGCATATGAAAATGACACGAGCGCTAAATCTGTTTTCAAAGTTCAATATGTGTGTGTGTGTGTGTGTGTGTATGTGTGTTTACATACTTGGGTTAAGCTGTTATTGGGAAGACAGCAGCCGTGCTTAAAGGATGGATTTTGGGCTTCGCATTCAAGTTAGGGGTTTTTGTTGTTGTTGCTGTCTTCATGAGAGCCGAGGCTAATCCTTCTATGTCGCTAGGAACTCTGATTTCTTTTTGGATAATTCACTGATTTCATAAAAGTTTATTTTGCACCTACTTGTTAAAACATGTGTGAACACTTTTCACTAAGTTTAACTTTTGGCCGCATCTGTAAGTACTTATTTTACGAGCAACTGACCGCAAGGTGATTCCCTCTTCAAGAAGAAAGAAAGAAATGAAAAGAAGAGGAAAGAAGAGGAGAGAGAGTAAGCCGAACGAACCTAGAAAGAAAAGGGGTAACTAAGCAGGCTAGTATTTTCCTTCAATGCCCGTTCGTCTCATCGATCTATTGATCTGCCATAATAGTCTCTCACCAGTAAGTGGAGCTTAACTGATAGACATTACCCTATTTTTTGTAATTTTCTTACTTTTGCTTTCTCATTATTCTTATGCCTATATCTATTTATTTATATTTATATTTCTCTGTCTTATTATAAGTCGTTGCACTACTAAATAGTGATTAAAAATTTTTAAAATTGTTATTTTTCTTCCATGTAACTTTTCTTCCAGATCTAGACTCATATGCTTTATTAGTAATTTCTTTATCGACTTTGTTTTAATATTTTCCTTGTTAGTTGTGCACGCATCTGTCTGTGCTTTCTTAGTAGTTCTAGTTTTCTCGTTATTGTTAGTTGGTTCTATATAAGGTTTTAACCTATCTATTAAACAAGCGTTAAATTTGTCTTTAAAGTTTGTCGTCAGGAAACTGATCTTTCTCTGATAATTCCCTGGTTTTATAAAAGTTTATTTCTCACCCACTTGTTCAAAACATGTGTGAACACTTTTCTTGAGTTCACACTTTGGCCACATCTGTTATAACTTATTTTTACGAGACCTGACCGCTAATAAATGTATTTTTATACAAGAAATCAGAATATGCCACTGAAAATCTCCAGAAATTAATGGTTTCCAAGTAATCTGCAGTAAATGCACATTAATATGCTGCAATACCTTAAAAAATACCATGTATCCATTAAAAAAAAAGAAGTTAGAGAACTCAAAGTTGAATTGTAATACATTTTATGTACAAGAAACTGAAATCTAATACTAGGACTGTTTAAAAATGAATATATTGCAAAAGCTTTCTCCAAATCTACAAGAGTAAAAATACAGGTACTTCTCTTGCATTAGTAAAAGTAAATTAAATTTAAAATCTTTGGATTATCTGCTGATTAATCTTGCTCAATGCAAACAAACAAGCTTCAAGATTGAACAATAACTTTGTGTGTGTGTGAGAAAGTTTTACAAATTGTTAAACACTGGATTGCAAACACAAATTATAGCAAATGTGAAACTCTATTAGGGATGCTGGAAATGAGCACAATCTCTTTTTTATCAGGTACAATTTTCTGATTTTGTCTACCCAGAAAAAAACATGAAACTTTCATTCCATGTAGAAAATGGTACAAACAAACAAAAAAACAATCTAGAAATGTAAAAAATAATTTCAGTTGAATAATATGTAAAGGACTTCTTCTGATTATCAAATAAAATTACATTTTATATACAATGACAAAAATAATAACAGCATGTTTAAACTGAAAAATTTAGATCTAGAAAAATATTTTTCCAATTGAAAAAATATTTTCCTAGATTTAAATTTTTCAAAATTTTCAAATTAAAAAAGGGTAAAAATGTTTTAATTCACAAAAACTGAATATAAGCGTTATACATTACCATAAAGGATCACTCCTATTGACCAAAGATCAACACGACTATCATATTTCCGCTTACAGATTATCTCCGGTGCCATATACAAAGGTGACCCTCGTAATGTATGAAGTTCTGTTCCTTCCAAAATGTGTTTAGCAAAACCAAAATCTGAAATTTATCATAAAAATAATACAATTTTTAATGTAAATAAAACAAACTAGTCAATATAAAGAAAAGGATAATTTTCCAAAGTTGAAGAATCAGCATATTTCGAAACGATTTGAATGCCCCCACCCCACCCTAAATTCATAAAATTTAATAATAAAAAAAGGAAGTAAAACTTGAGTTTGTATTTTTAATTTCAGTTTTTCAATTTTTATTAATAAAAAAATTATGGGTTCATTTCATTCTAAGTTATTTGTTCTTAGACAAAAAGCCTTAACGCCATCAGCAGCACTCTTTCATCTATCATTATTCCTGGCTTCCCTCCTGTCTTTCTCTTCCCCATTTTTTTTTCTAGGGGGTGTTTTTTGTTGACACCCTCTTTCCATCCCCCTTTGGGTTCTAGTTCAGAGTTAATTAGCTAGATGTTGGTTTTCTAAGAGTGCTCAATCCAACCCCACTTTCTCTGCAAGAACTCCTTTACATTAACAGCTTGCCCTTCTCTTATCCTCATTGGGGATTTTTACCCATCATCTGATATTAAAAATCCATTCCAGACAAGTTTTCAATAAGATTCACAATTTTTGTTGCAAATCTTTATTCATCCTTCATTTCTCAGAAACTGTAGAACATTGGAGTTAATGATTTGATAATGGTGATTCTCTAGAGCAGTGCTCTTCAAACTTTTTTTGTCGCGACCCCTTTTTGGAAAAAAATTTTTTTCGTGACCCACCAAAATTTTTTATAAATAAAAAATAAGTTTGAATATTATTTTTAAAAATTCCATAGTTATAATTTTGGCGACCCCCTTTCTATGGTTACGCGACTCCCCTGGGGGTCGCGACCCCCACTTTGAAGACTTCTGCTCTAGAGAACTAACTGTGGGTATGTGAAAAACCCAACCATTTTGATAACCAATCCTTTCACAGAAACAGTGATATTCATTTTTAAATTGGGATAATTTAATACAAAAAAAAATTAACGATTTCAATTAAACACAATTTAGAGTAATTAAAATGTAATTTTACTTTTAACAACAACAACAACAACAACAATAACTACTAAAATCAAATTAAAAAACTAAAAAGAAACTTATGACACAAAGCCAATTCTTCTTTCTTTGAATATATCACTAGAGGCAGTCTGAAGCTGATTGGACTGATTGCTCCAAACTGGGTTCCACTCTCAGCTAATCTATCTTCCTGATGAACATTTATTTTAAATTGTTAATATTGCAAGAACATTTGTCAATTACATCAATTGGAGTTGAAATTATGTCAAAATGGAGGATAGACCAGATCACTATTTTCTTTGATTTCAGAGGTGTAGAAAAACATTCTGTTTTAAAACAAATATTATACCAAAAATAAATCTAATTGTATACCTGAATAAAAAGAAATCAGTTGTATTACTTTCTAGACGTTTGTTATGTAATAGGATAAAAAGATGGCCAAATGAAATTTCCTTAGGCAGATTAATAAATTTAAAATAAAAGTGCGGACAACAAAATATATCATGCATATTGTTATCGCTTTTGGTTACAAGGGGGAAAAACTAATTTTCTCATGAATTGTCTCATTTATAGTTTTACAAAAAAGTGCTTTTTTCTGCTGTTATTTTTAAGTTATCGTGAGTTTAAAGTTAGACAACGCTAGACAAAGTCTAACAAAAAATACCAGGACAATGGCAGCGAGTGCAGAAAGCACCAAACCAAAATTATGGGTTAAATGAAATCATCAAGTGTTCAGTGCTTTAGATGTTTAGGACGGCACTAATTTAAAGATTGTAAGGAACCACCTAGACCCAGAGTAATGTGCCAGAATTGCAAAAAAATTGGAGCACATTTGAAACATGCAAGGGGAAAATTTGTGTCAGTAGCTACCCCATCAACAGAACGAAGGTGCAGTATCAGTGGATGATATGATAGTGATGGCACTTGTCAATAACCATTTTACTCAATCCCAAATTTGTAAGCGGGTGTGGTAGGAGTGACCCTGTGAAAGCAGTTGATGAGAGGGATGTAAAGTGTAAGGGAAGCCAGCAAGTGGAAATAAAAGTAAGTGGAGTGCGATTAAAAGTGGAAGCAATTATAGTGGATCCTATCATTGATATGATCAAAGTCATTGTCGGAAAGTATGTAATCAATGAGCTGGAAGGTGTGACTATAAAAAATGGCGAGCTGAACTTTGGAGAAGAACACTGTGTCGTAGCTTCCCAGGAGATAAACTGTTGCAGAATTGAGGCCAAAGACTTTGAAGTGGATTTTGATGGAGAAAAATGGACAGCTAAATGGAAATGGATGGGAGAGCCTCCAGTGTTACAGAACAATGTGAAGGGAGAAAAGATTCCAGTTCGAGAAAGAGGTGGAAAGATGGATAATGAACGGTATTCTCTTACCGTGGAAGGGTGAAGGAAAAAGCGTGATACCATTGATAGCAGTGTTCCAGGCCACAAAAGAAAAGTGAGGCTAGCATTAGACTTTCAGGAGTTGAAGCTTTTTGTATCATGTCATACGGGGAACAATGTAATAGACGCATGTGACAAAAAGGTGAAAAAGTGGAGGCGGTTGGCAGAAGGAACTGCGATTGTAGACTTTAAGTCTGCCTACTTGCAGCTACATGTGACAAAGGAACTCTGGCAGTACCAGCTAGTTTGCTATAAGTGAATAAATTACTGCCTGGCACAGCAAATTGTTAGGGCCCATACCCTAACCCACATAATCTATTATTTGGATTTAATGTTGTACCAAAAATTATGGCAGCCATCCTATAAACTGTGTTGATGAAGAGAAGAGGGAAGAGGACAGTAACAAGATAATGATATATGTGACAAAGATATCAACGGAGGAAGTGGTGGGTCATCTTAAGGGATTTGGATTGACAGCAAAGTTGCCAGAACCTCTAGAAAGAAGAGCCGTGTAAGGCCTTAAGCTGAAGAATGGAAAAATGGGTGAACTGGTGTTCATGAGGGGCAACGAGGTCCCACAGATGACAAGAGAAATGAATAGGTGGCAATTGTTTTCTGTCTACGGTAAATTGTTAGAGTACTAACCCTAACCCACATAATCTATGAACAGCCACATAGAAGTTGCTAGATTGCTGAAACCGGCATGCAGCTATGTGAAAAGAAGAGCAAGTGGGACAGATTGGGAAAGTAAAGTCGATGACAAAACTGACGTGGTGATACAGGAGATTTTAGTTGAGGTATAAAAAGAGAACCCTGTTACCGGGGCTTGGCACATACCTGAAACAAAAATAGGAATAGCATGGTGCGATGCTGGCAGTATTGCAACAGGCGCGATCATGGAGATCGATGGTTTGGTGCTTGAAGATGCAGCATAGCTGAGGAAAAACGACGACTATAATTACATTAATGAAGCTAAATTAATGAAGCTGGATTAGATGCTGTGCGCAAAAGGTATCAGCTTAGCTTTAAAGCTAATGGTGGTTAAAAGAGAGGGAAATAAGGACTGATTCAGCCACAGTACTAAGTTGGGTGAATACTGTGGAGGAGAGCAGAAGAGTAGTGACAAAGGGTGATGGAGAAATGATTGTAAAGCTGAGATTAGGAATAGTTAGAGAGTTGATATCTTAATATGAACTACAAATGAAATCAGTGTTTGTGCCTTTGAAAAGAAACAAAGTGGATGCACTCACGCGAATAAACAAACAGTGGTTATTTGAGAATGAAGAGGTTTCGGTATGCTGTCTAGGGACCGGAGAATTAAAAGAGTTGCATGATATGCACCACATGGTAGTGGATAGAACTTTATATTTGGTTCGAAAAGTTGACCTGCTTGTAAAATAGGAGGTGGTCAGAAATTGCGTCCGATGTCAATCAATTGACCCTGCTTCAAGTATACATAATACTGGTGAAATTGCGACTGCAAACAAATGGACAAAGTTAACTATCTATATAACACATTATTGTGACTGTGCACATTTGTCAATGATTGACTGTGCAATATGGAGGGAATTGCATGAGAAAATGGCAATTACAGAAGGTGATGCTGGAACGTCTGGTAGTGGAGGTGATAATGAACAATTACAGTTTTCCACTGAAAAATAGAAAATAAGCAGGTATTACAGAGTAGCCTACAGGCCTGGCATAAATCGAATAGTGGAGCGACATCATCGGACAGTGAAAGCAATAACCGAGAGAGAAGTGATATCACCTGTAGAGGCCACATTCTGGTACAACATGGCACCCATGCTCGGACCGAGGGAGGAGACAGTTCTGTGAACTATGGAAACACCCAAGAGATACATCCCAGATGGAGCCACCGAATGCTCAGTATACGGTGAAATGGGGAAGAGGTTAGGGTTACTGGAGTGCAATATTCTAACAACCTGAGTGTTGATAGGATGTTGTGGCAGATATTGACTTATGGTGCATTGTCACTTTGAACAGTGAAGACGGAATGCTAAACATGAAGCTGATAGAAATAAGGCTGCAGCGGATTGAAGACGGCAGAGAGAGAGTGCAATATGCCGACCTGGGCATGGGACTATGTCACGTAAAATTATCGTTAATGATCATGGGGGCATGTAGTTTGAAAATTAAAAGGAATGAGATATCGCTTACCTCATGATGCAAGGAGAGAAGTGTCACCAATAATCGATGTCAATAGAGAAAATAAGTTCAAGATATTTACCAACTTTAGTATCGTTTGGTATGCTATTTCTTTTTTTTATCCCTCCGGGCTATCATAACCAATGGGAAGTTCCATCTTGGAAATAAAAAATTTTGCAAATTTTTTTGATTAAAAGTCAGTGCTATTTTTGTTTTGGGGAGTGAGAGTACATTGGCTGAAAGTTGGATTTGTGACCCTGATTTGTTGAAAATAATTTGATTTTTGGACTTACAAAGTTTGAACTGTTTGTTGCCATTGCGCATTATTGTTAGCATATTTGGTGCAATTTTAGTATAAGCTCCATGCAGATAATTATTTTCATGTAAAAGCATTATTTTGTACTTACTCAGTCATAGTTTCTCTCTCACGGCACGAAAAAGAATTTAAAAATATCAAGCAGAACTTTAATTAGAACGATTTTTCCATTTCCATAAGGGCGATATGAAACGTTGACTTGCTGACATTTTGGGAGTGGCCGGTTGATGGAATAGCTAACTATGGGCAGATAAGTGTCGCTGACACCCAAAATGTCAGCGAATACAGGTTGTACATCGAAATGGAAAAATCGTTCTAATTAAAGTTCTGCTTGATATTTTTAAATTCTTTTTCGTGCCGTGAGAGAGAAACTATGACTGAGTAAGTACAAAATAATGCTTTTACATGAAAATAATTATCTGCATGGAGCTTATACTAAAATTGCACCGCATATTTTTTTAGTCAACTCCATTGAACAATACAACCACATAAACATAACCAAAATCTTTAGTCAGGATATAGGAATCGAAATTTGGAATGGTAAAAGTACACTACTGGAGAGGAAGATGGGAAAACTCAAAACAATGGAAGACATAGAAAAAAAATGATCAAGAGGTGATGAAAGCACTTGGTGAGCTATAATTACCTAGGAATTCTGGAAGCGGATACAATCAAATCAAAAGAGATGATTAGAAGAGAATACATGAGAAGAACAAGAAAATTCCTTGAAACTAAATTGTACAGGGTCTTCAAAATAAATTTGACAGTTGTATCTTGGCCAATAATTGATGTATTCTCAAAATTTAAAGTGCATCTCTTAGAGGATCTTTTGCTAAATACAACTCACTCAAAGAAGCCATCCTTCCACTACGGCCTCCAGGTGGAACTTGAACTTGATCACATGGCCTTCACAGTGTCTTTTGAACACCATTTTGATCCTGATGTTGCAGGTGGTACAGTTGGTGTCTTTCTCAACTCTCACACATAATAGTCCATGGGGTTACAATCAAGCCAGTTGGAGGGTCAAATGTTGGGACTGATGAAGCTGTGGAAGTTCTCAGACTTCTGGGTTTTCTCGAAATAAGCCCCGACACAACAAAATCCTGCACAATCACGACGAAATAGTGTTTATAGGTTTCATTATCTACTTCTGCCCACTCTAATACTCTCTCTCTCTCTCTCTTCCTCTCACTCTTCACTTTCCTCTCCTCTTCTCTATCTCCTTTTTGTATCACAAGCACAATGAAATAAGTGTTTATAGGTTTCACTATCTACACAAATTTATTGGCAAAAAAAAGATTAGCAAAGCGCAACAAGCCATGTAAAAATACACTTTAAACCTGGATATGATAGAAATTGTCACAACTTCCTCTGGTAAGTTGTTCCATGGGTAGTGATGTCCCGAGGCAAAGTGCCGTCTGGGGCCCTATTCATAACCCCCCACCCCCCACCCTTATGCATAAGATTCGCCCACACCCCTTTTTTTACTAAAGAGTCACCACTTATCAAAGCCCAAAAGCCACTCGAGGATAAGGGTTAATTAGTGTTAGGTGGACGGTGAGACAACACCGTGATAACACAAAGAAATTAAAGATGCTGATTGAAAAAAAAAAAAGAATTTGAAAAGCAGAAAAAATAATTTTTAATAAATTAACTGATAAACAAATTTATTGAATTTTGACTTTGCACTTATTATTTGTCAAAGTCCATCAGCTCCAGTTTCATGTTCAATTGATAAGAGCGACAAATTCGATGGGCGATCTTGCAACACGCTCAATCTTAAATAAGTTTTAAAAAGCTTTAGTTTTGGGAAGCTTCTCTTTGCAGTAGCAACAGAAACTGTAAGAATCTAAAACAGCCGCAGAGTCATGACAATATTTGGCGCTGTTTGGGTCCATCTCAGCCATTCAATAGCTGAGTTACTTAAATATAACTTTGTGCTTCTACACAATGCGAATCAATTTTGTCGAACTAAACATAAACTTAGTTTAGGGTTAAGTTAGGTTTCTTTTTTAATAAAAAACTCGGATCAGTCTGTGTGTTGTGGGAGTTCTTAAAAGCGCGCACTGATCAAAAAAGCGCACAGACTTTTTAGATCAATAAAATCAAAAATCGTCAAAATATAAAAAGAACCAATTAAAAGAAAATATTGAATATTGTTTTGTTTTTTTAATTTATCAAAGAGCACACGGTTAAATTGATGAGAAGACATGCTTTTTTTCCGCCAGAAAAAATTTATCAAAAAGCGCACAGTTAATGTCAGATGAGAGGTCATTTTTTTCCCTTTAACGCCGGATAAAATAATATCACGTGATCTAACGTTTATCATGGCAGGTATTTGGTACTGTTCTAATACCAGAGAACCAATTGTTTTTCCCTAAGTTTTAAGAGTGTTCACACGTAATCGTCTAAAAAGTGGGGTGGGGGGTAGCTGAAGGTCTTCATCTACTTTTAACTGTAGATATAATTTTTTTTTTTAATTTTACAAACTTATGGTTTCTCTTTATGTATTGTATCCAAGATTTTAATAAAGTCATTGTGAGATTTTCATCTATATTTTTTCGTTGCGCCATTTTTTTCTATTTTCTACTTGTGCCATTTTTACCAGTGCAATTTTTAGCTAAATTCATATATATATATATATATATATATATATATATATATATATATATATATATATGTATATATATAGTAATAAGTTATAAAAATATATTTATGGCAATTAAGCTACACAGAGGCTCCCGTATTTCATTCCCGGGGGGAATCTTAAGGCTAAAATGCATGGAGTTAGTTTTGCCGGGTGATTTTATATACACGACTAGCTAGTTAACCAGTCAGATTCTTTGTTGTTCTCTTAGCCAATTGTTGGGCTTCTCACAAACAAAGGCCCGGTTAGTTTTACTTCCTATTTCCTATTCTATTGTTCTGTTTTCTATAGAGTGGCCTATCCCTGTTTCTTTGTTGTGTCAATATAATGGGTGACCTTATTTTAACACGTGGTTCCTTGTATTTCCATTTAAGGTTTTAGTTTTTAAGTTTTTAGGTTTTAGTTTAGTTTTTTTTTTTTCACTTATTTGTTTGTTTATTTATTCATGTATTGTTAGCCTAAGGTCAATTTTATTCTGTGCAGGCAGCTGTTTGCTATCTCACTTCTACAGTTTAATAGGTTTTGGGGGTCTTTAAAGTTTAGGATTTCAAATTTCTCATTCAGACATAATCTGCACGGGTCGTCTAAATTTCTACATGTACTGGCCTGTCCTATTATTTTCCATTCAATTATTGGTGAGTGTCCATTTTCTTTGAGCTCCCAATAATGGTTTGCTAGTGCTGTTTTAATTCGACATTCTCTGTTTTTAAATGTGCAAAATGAAAATTCTAAAATCTACTGGAACATGCTAGCAAAAACGGACTAAGTCATCCAAGCTAGGAGACCGGATGTGATAATAATAATTAATCTATATAATACTAAAAGTCTATTGTTCTTGTATGTTTGCAATCAGCTTTCAGCTTTCCGGTTTTCAACATCCGGTTGCGCATGCGTAAATAGCATCGTCTTCAATCTGTTATTCCAATTCCGTTATTCTCTATTATGATTAACGAACGCATGAAATTTTTCATTCTGGAAATTTTTAAACAATTTCATTTAATTTCATCAAATAGTTTATTTGTTTTCTTCACGGCTAAAAACATTCAACGGGAGGACTTCGTAAAGTTTGTCGCAGTTTCAAAAAAACTCCTCCCTTTTAAAAAACAAAAACAAACAAACAAAAAAACAACACTCATTATTAATATCAGCCATACTAGCGGTCGGTGAACGAAACCACCTCCCACTTTCCCTCTCATAGATTTCACAACTCCTACTCCCTCTGTTTTCGTTATGTACACGAGAAAGCCTGCTGTACCCCCTTCCTTTCTCAAATCGCCCTAACCAACCACTTATAATTCAGTAACTGTAATTTAAAAAAAAAACAATTATAATAAACAGAACGACTCATAGAAATCTATCTATATTCTTTTTTCATTTTAATATACTTTCATAGAAATGCTTCTGTTATGTAAAAAAAACCTATTTTCTTTATGCCACAAGTGTCACGCTCATACATGAATTCCATAGCTAATATAACAAACTGACCCAACGGGTAACGGGTGGTCTAGTAATAATAATAAATTTAGAGATAATGACAGCTGGAATTGGTTGGCCTGGAGTGATCTCACTTTGATTCCAACTCACAGAGCGAGAACAATCTTGTGTAATTATTAAGACAAATGATGATATTAACCGGAGATATTTGGAAAATCTTTAAAAGATATCAGGTATAATTATCAAATTTTAATGAAACTTTACGGACTTATTCATGAAAAAAAAATTATAATTATTTTTAAACATATATTTCCAAATACAATAGGGTAATTTTATCTCATCAAACCAGCACACCTAGTGAAAATAGCTATTTGAGAGATTTTCAAATTTTCCATAAATTGAAAATTGATTCAATTAATTTGAAAGCATTAGGTTTAAAGAAGTTCAAACCGAAAAAATACAAATATTAATTATTTCTGAAGAGATATACTGGGTGATCTGAATGGACAAGGCCAAGGCGCCAGCAATAAAAAAATAAATTATCCCCTAGCTGTTAAATATTTAGCCGGAAACTCTCTGAGAGGTGCCATATAAACGTTTAGCAAATAGGAGCGAAAACTATTTTGAACATTTCAAATGCTTTGGAGGCTTGGTCACGACCGGAGAGCATTTGCCGCCCCTATCATTAGCATCTAGGGTTAGCCCCCCCCCCCCTCTGGTCTGCCACTATCCATAGAACAGAAACACAGACAGAAAATGCTGCCTTTCTTCTATTGAGACAAAAGTGACGATGGTGCATCTTTTGCTGGGTCCTGTGCAGATTGCGACTTGGCATTGAAGTGAAAAACTCCTCAAAAGGTAGATTTAAATTCTCGTTGATGATGTTGTATGCCAAAATCGGGTCCCGCCTATCCTCTGTTGCTCAAGTGAGGGATAATCATTCAAAAAACAGCAGCCATGATGCATTCAGTTCCACCTTGAACTGTTTGGACATCTGCAGGCTGACCATGGCTTCTAACAGCTTGTTCATGGCCCAGCAACCCAAAATTAAAAAAAAGCCTTCTAACGATTCAACCGAAATCGTTTCAGGTACAGCTTCTCTCAAGTTTCCACGAAGCTCTCTCTGCGGATCCAGTGTAAAGAAGAGGTCACGTGGCACATTGTTAAAGGTGAGAATGAGGTCGCCATGCAACAGCCTATGCTCCAGCAATAAAGGTCGAGGGCCTCCAGTCGTTGTTTACAGAACTTTGTGGGGAGCATGTGGATCATGTGTGTCACGCGTTGTGCCACAACTGTACAAAAGAAAAATTCAAGAACCTGAATCAAAAGAGCAGAAAATTAATGACTATGCACAATGCATTGCTTCTGAAGGAGGATACTGACCAACTCTATGTAAAAAAGAAAGAAGTGGGGAGATAACTCCTAAGTATTTAACATTTTGTACATAATGCAAAAAAGGACTAAAGAAATGCATACCATAAAATATAGAGAGGCTGATTACTGCCGCCAAAAGCAATACTACAGTAAACAATACAACGAAATGGAAAAGAAAAATGAGACGAGAAGTAACTACATAAATGGACCAAAGAAATTGTGAACAAGAAAACATGGACATAGCTATGGTCACAGGTACAAACCCATCCAAACAAGAAGACAGGATGTGATGATAGTCAACAAGAAAAAATGCTGCCAAATAGTAGATTTCGTCATCCCATCAGTTCACAGGATGAATCTAAAGAAGCCAGAAAATAAAAATACATGGAACTTTCCAGATAGCTGAAAGGAATATGGGACATCGATAAAACTACCGTAATACCAATAATTTCAGCAGAACTAGGAATAGCTTAAGACAATTACAGGTAAATTAAAGAAAACAAAAGGTAAATTTGTGCAGCTGCGTGTTTGTCCATAAAGACGAAGATGCAACTGCACAGATTTACCAAGGAAAATTCAGTAAAAATATAAAAAATAGAAAGAAAAAAAGAAAAAAACAAAAAAACACATCCACCTATTTGCTTTACAAACAATATAAAGAAACTTGGAATACTTAGCTTCCTTTTTTCTCTTTTTGTTTCCTTATGTATTTTTCTAGAAACAAAGTCAGTTCTATTTATTCATAAGAAACAAAGTCCACCTAAAAAGGCTGTAGTATGAGCCCTGGTATGAATAATAGAGACAAGGGCCTTTCATCTTTTGTGTACCAAGATTCACGGCAACAAGTAAAAGTAAAATGGATATTTGTGAAAGGAGAAAGTGAAAACAGGATTAACGAAACACACATGCAGTGTTACGCTCCACTATCATTATTAGGATTACGAAAGCTTTTACACAAAACAATAATAAAAAAAAAAGATAAAAGATATGGCTCATGGTTCTGGGGTACTGATTTAAATAATAATAACAGCAAACACAGGAAAAAGGCTCTAAAAGCAGTAAACAAACAAGTGCGAAATAACATAAAACAACCAAGCTATAAATTCAAATACAGATATTTATTTACATAAATATAGAAAGGAAACATAAATCAAAAAGGGGTTTAAAGAATATAACCGATGAGCGATAAACACATTTAAATATACAATATCAGTTTATGAGAGCAAATGGTGTTTCAACTTACAATATACCGATGGGCAATTCACATAAAAGTTAAATAGTTCAAAATGTAATACAGTTCTCTTCATATGAGAATGATGGTAAAATGAATAAGAGTCAATAAGCAAAGTAAATGTGAATCCGATGAATATAGAGCACAGAGGGGTTGAATTCTAGATAACAGGGTCGTCGCTACACAATCTTCATTCGAGATTATAAGTCGAGACATCAGGTTAGTAACTGCAGACAGTATGAACCAGGGTGGAGTATGATGTGTTCACTCCAGTTTTTTGGATGAGAATGATAATGAATTCTATCGATGAGGGAAATGGGCAGGTACTAAAATTGGTTCAATAACTCAAATTCAATTTTTTCTAATTTAAATTGTTCATAGCAGCAGTTTTATTAACTTGAAAATCCGTCTTCTTCAGGGCGATTTTGGCCAATCTTTTACTAAGTCGACTGTTTTTCCTTCATCTTCTGGTTCATAGCAGCATTTTCGTGAACTTGAAAATCCGTTTTCTTTGGAGCGCTATCGCCCAATCTTCTATGTAATACGATAAAGGCGGTTTTCCTTTTTCTCTTCATCTTCTTTTCCTTCTTCTTCATCTGGTGGTCTGACTGACGGCATGTGAGAAAATGTGTAAACTGTGTCTAAGTTCCTACCTTTGGGCACTTGTATACATAGATTTGTGTGGGTGTATGACTTGACAGACAATTCGGGTGAAAAGGTTGGATGTAATTAGTTATGGTCAATTTTTGCTAGTTAAAATCGTTGAGAGCGATAGGGTGACGAAATTGACAATGTGCGGTCGGCGACATACAGGGTTACAAGAAATAATATGTGTCTTTGATCGCTTGAAAATCTCTTAAACTGCAACAAGGAAATAAAATATAAAAATGCATCCATGTGCTCGGTCGGTATTTTGTCTGATAAACTGAGTTAGTAAAATCTGAAGTGCAACATGACAATATATATTTACAAAATATGAAAGTTATTTTGTATGAGTGAATTGTTCATGTCTGTAAATTTAAAAAGTGAATTGTTCTTTTGTCTATAGAGTGCAAAATAGACATGTGTGTAAGAAGTGTGTGTATATGTTTGTCTTCTTTATCGATGTGAGAGTATGTGCATGACATTGTGTGTAAATTCATAGTAGTTCATACCTCTTCCCTCGGTGAGTCGTCGAAGGAGAGTTTAGTTGCGTCTGTTCTTTTGAGCAGTCTCTCTTCGCTGACTAGGGGAGACTGACTTTCATGGCTGTTTGAATTAATTTCATCAGTAACGTTCGGCTCACAAGATGAATTTGTTTTTGGCGTGCAAAAGTGTTTTAGCCTGCAGATGTAGTCGAAAACAGGTAACATGACTTATTTTTATTAATTTCGTCTTTTTCTGTTTTGAGACGATTTTTGTGGAAAAATGTGTTAGCTTTTTTTAGGTATAATTTTGAAGCATAGCTTGTGTGTTTGTGCTCATTCCATCAGTTAATAATTATAGGATTGAAACATATGAGACATAATTCTTTCTCTTCCATTATTTTTCTCAAAATTAGCTGTCAATAAAACGGAAAATTTTCCCAACCTTTTTCTCAAAATGTTCACGTAAAAAGGGAGACAACTCAATCCTTTTTCTTTCTTCCTTTACAAAGCAAAATTAATCAAAAAAACATCTCCTTAGAATGTTAGCTGAATAAAATTATCTTTTATTACCTGTGAATAGAAATCCAAAGACTTTTTTTCTTCAATTTGAATATCTTCTTCTTGAGAGAAAAGTTGAATTCTCATTAGAAAAATATGAATTGTGCAAAAAGATGATGTTCTCTAAACAATGTACTTCATCTAATGAACTGCCAATTCTCTCTCGTATTATGAACCAGCAGCAGTAGTAGCCAGAAGCAAGCGGGAAGAAACCCCATCAACTTCCCTTCACTTACACGGCTTCTACTCTTTTACAAACTTACCTTACTTTTAAATCAAAATACACATATGAGCAACGGAAAGTAGTGGCTGATGCTAGGATTTGTTCAATAAATCTATTTGTTGACACTGAGAATATCCGGCAACCAACTGACAGTAGTTGATGTTGTTTATGTAAGAATCTGTTGGCTTAATGGCAGGGGAAAGAAAATATGACATCTCCAAAGGTCACTATACCTTGAGGAAATTCAAAAGCTAATTCATTCATAAAATGAATCACATACTTCAACAAATCAATCATCAAGCACGCAAGAAAACATTTTTAACACCAGCCATAATAATTTC
Organism: Sepiola atlantica; assembly: GCA_963556195.1. Classification (NCBI taxonomy): domain Eukaryota; kingdom Metazoa; phylum Mollusca; class Cephalopoda; order Sepiida; family Sepiolidae; genus Sepiola; species Sepiola atlantica. The sequence goes on along the minus strand of OY744517.1, from coordinate 3,128,972 downwards.
AACTATATTTTGGATTTGCAATCTTGTATTTTATTTCAAGTTTTGAACTTTTGTACATCATAAAAAGTGCACGAGACCATATGTATATATCTAGAAAATACTGAGAGAAAAGAATCAAAAAGATGAAATATGTGCATATAGATGAAAAAGATGTTAAACCTAAAAATGAATTATTAATTTTAGTCAAAATATTCTTAATCCTGGTCGTAGCACCATCTTGAATTTAGTCGCCAGTGATGAAATGTCTGACCAGTTAGTTAGAACTAAATATATAAAGATCAGATGCTAGAGAGTTGATATATAAGCAGAATGTTCTATTGTGCTTAAATCGGCAAGTCCAGTCTCTGGTTTCTGATTGGTTGCTAGTCCATGAGTGAACATTCTAGTGTATAAATATTGCCTCATTCAATCAAGAGTTTGTCTGTCAACTGGAGCCATCATTTCAGTGTAATTTTGCTTCTACAATATTATTTGTGCTGAAAAGGTTATGGGTCTATTTAAAATTATAATTTACTAAAACAAAATAAAATGTACATTATTACTTACCACCTATTTTCAACACCGGATTCACAGAAGAAGACAATAAAATGTTTTGTGGTTTCAGATCCATATGGGCGACATTGTTTGATCGAAGAAAGTGCAAGGCTAATGCTATGAAAAGAAATTTAAAAGATAACAATGCAATCAAATTTATTGAAGGATTTTGTTTCAAATACTTTTTTCACATTATGAAAATTTTGCATCCAAAATGAAAAATAGGTCAAATCAATTTGTAAATGTTCCCAAACAAAATACAAACAGTTCATTATGAGAAAAGAAATAATGAAAATGAATGCAAATTCTTTCAGAGTAATTTTGACATACAATGAAAATAATCAGATTTGAGAAAAGTCACTATTAATGAATGCAATCCTTTCTTGGTTGTTTCTCATTGGATGGGACGAGTTACAGCAATTAAAATTAATAACAATAATAAACGATTTATTTAGAAGATGATTAATAAGTCAATGTATAAGATGGAAACTCTACTTACCGATTTGTTGTAGGAATCTACGAATCACTGTTTCTGGCAGGGCCCTTTTCTTGTGTAAGAAATGGGACAAATCGCCTCCAGAACATAAGTCCATAATCAAAAAAATATATTTATCATCCCACTACAAGAACAAAAAAATGGTTCTTTAAAAATTAACATTTTAAAATATGAATCACATTCAAGTCAAAAATATGTTCCTTTTAATAACAGATATCATTTGAAAAAAGAAAAAGTACAAAATTAAAGTATTAAATATGCATGCTAATAAATATGTAAATAAACTAAAATGATAAATAGATTTTATAGCAATGCAATTTCTTCAATTAGCCTTGAAAGACTAACATGAGAAAGAATTGCTTAAAAGACAGTGTTGTCAATGCAATAAATGTTAAACTGACAATGTGTTTTTTATTCATAATGTTTGGTATGGTGTGTGCAACATGAATTCCTGGTCATCACCAGTTATCTTTGCGCAAAAGTACATAATAAAGTTTTTACTTTAAATGGGTTGTTTTCCAATTCTTTTAGTGTTATCTTATGCTATCAAACCACTGACATTTATATTATTTTAATAAGTAACTAGCGGAACCCGTGTAAATTACACGGAATGATGTTTTCAATACGGGTCCTAATATAACAAAGCACCCTCTATTTGTTAGTAAGTTACGCTTGCTTTATTATGAGCCACCACCCCCTTCTGGATAAGAGTGAAATAATTGTTTAAAATAGTAACTCGTGTACGATGGACACTGCGCATATCTACTAAAAAAGGTTGATATGCCATCCGTTCAAAAAAAAAAAAACAACAAAATATACTGGCCGATACCCTACTTTTTAAGCAGTCAACGTAATTAAATAGACAATGCCATTAAAAACGCCAACATAAAAACAAAAAATAGTTTTAAGTTTTAAGCAACACAAAAAAGTGGTTTTTAACCAGGTAATAAAAAAAATGTATTATTTCTTCCCCTTCCCCTCGAAATGTAGAATAAAAATCTTAGAGGTTGGTTGGGATCGAACTATAAACCAGTCGGGCCGAAGTAAAAAATACTACCTCGCCAACCATTGCGCCAGAGCGAAACACATGTAAATATGCCTAAACGAAGGCTAGTCGAATGTTTTTCAAAATTTAGGTGCGGCACGCATGCGCAGAGCTTTTGCCGGAAGCGTGACACACGAACACACACGCTATCGTATTAATATATAGATAAAATATGCAATTAAATTGCAGTATTTGTGCAAGCAAATGTTCTGCAGTTTAGCTTTAACTTTTATAAAATCTTAATATATGTTTAATGTAGATTTATTAATTAAATTAGTTATATAAGTCATCCACAAATGATAAATATATGATTAAGTAAATAGATGGGTTTTCCTTCTAGTAAATAAAAAATATTTTTATTTATCATAAAACTTTTGCATTTATTGCTTCATATTATTTTGTTCTGTTTAACATTAACTTTTTTCTTTGATGATTTGTAATGATCAAATTTTCTTGAGTTCAACGAAAATATTTGTCATTGAAATCTTCTTACCAAAAAATCTTTCAGTTCCACAATGTGTTCATGTTTTAATTTCTTTAACAGTTCAATTTCGGTCAGCAAATTCTCCGTGGACTTCTTGTTTAAACTGGTCTTAAGAATACATTTAATTGCAACCACTTCTCTAGTACCTATCTAAACAAGAATACAAAACATTTTCTTTTAAAACTGATGTATTTTACTGAAAAACTGAAAAGAAAAAAAGAATTATTTAGTGTGTGATTAACATACAAAATCAACAAATAAAGAAAGCATTAAAAAATAATGTGTCTCTCTTCTTATTCGTAGAAAATCAAATGACAACATGATTCTATGATTAATTTCAATTTAAAAGATCAGGTTATGATATATCGTTACAGGTAAGAAACTAAAAGGCCTGTCCAATAGCAACATTCTACACATTAGACATAGTATTCTACGTCTAATGTGTAGAATGTTGCTATTGGACAGGCCTTTTAGTTTCTTATAGGACTCTAGTGCAAAAGAGCCTTAAATTAAGAAACTAAAAGGCCTGTCCAATAGCAACATTCTACACATTAGACATAGTATTCTACGTCTAATGTGTAGAATGTTGCTATTGGACAGGCCTTTTAGTTTCTTATAGGACTCTAGTGCAAAAGAGCCTTAAATTAAGAAACTAAAAGGCCTGTCCAATAGCAACATTCTACACATTAGACATAGTATTCTACGTCTAATGTGTAGAATGTTGCTATTGGACAGGCCTTTTAGTTTCTTATAGGACTCTAGTGCAAAAGAGCCTTAAATTAAGAAACTAAAAGGCCTGTCCAATAGCAACATTCTACACATTAGACATAGTATTCTACGTCTAATGTGTAGAATGTTGCTATTGGACAGGCCTTTTAGTTTCTTATAGGACTCTAGTGCAAAAGAGCCTTAAATTAGCATTAGGATATTTTCTGTCAGAACCGCCACACTGCTATCAGGGAGAGTTTGGGATATTTTTTTGTTTATAAATTGTGATTCTAATGTGTCTCGTCTTTTTCTCTCCCATGATTACTTGCTAGTGTCCCTTTCATCGTTTTAATGAGAGAAAAAAAAAGTCGTTTTCACTAACAGCGAGTCTAACATGTGATTCACAGGCCCTGATTAAAACACAACGGATAGGAGACACGTGGTGTGAGAGGAGCGGGGGTGTTTCCAACCGTACACATTATTAACATTCGTGGCTGATTTACACATTGGTAACATTGGTGTCAAAGTATCACATTTATAACAGACCTCAAATACTCAAGTATCAGCAGCACTTTTACTCCCCGGCACACCCCCGTGCCAGCATTTTGGCTCACGTGACTCAATCGTAGTCACTTATAAACAGAATAGTCTTCCGTATTAACAATTAGCATATATCCCCCCCCCCATGCATTTTTTTTTGTTTAATGTTTTGTTACCTTACGAAATAGAATGAAGGTTGATGGATTTTCCGCAAACCGCCGCCAAACCCCCGCACTCTCACTGCCGCCAGCATTTTGGCGCACGTGACACAATCGCTGTCATTTATAAACAGAATAGTCTTCGTTATGAACACTTAGCATATATCCCCCCCCCCCCCCCCGCTACATTTTTTTTGTTTATTCTTTTGTTACCTTACGAAATAGAATGAAGGTTGATGGATTTTCCCTTCTGAGTATATCCTCACTGAAAAAATAAATGTTTGAAAAGTGGGTCATTAACCGGCCAGTATTCTAGATTTTTACCATTATATATATATATATACAGAGCTGTACGTCAGGCAGTGAACACCTGTAAAAACTGTTTCTCCGTCCACATGTGGACGTTAAATTTTGTGAAGAATTTCTACTTGAAGAAATTTAAGAGTTAGAGTATCTCGTGCCAAGAATTGCCTTTTGTGTATGAAATATTTTTCCTTCAGCAATGAATATTATCCTTGGGAAGTTGTTTCAAGTCAGAGACTTGAAATGAAGAATTATGGAGAATTTGAACTGAAATACTTTGCTGTCGAGAAGATTCTAATCAGGGATTAAGAATCGTAAAGAGTGATCGTCTTTGCAACACAGATCGATTTGAAAGATATAACTTTGAAAGTTAGATCCTTACATTCGCGCGTGATGCTATTCGGGACAAACGATGAAAAAAGCAAGTATTATGTTTATTTGAAATTTGTACTGTTCTTGTGACGTATATCTTACGTTGGATTTGCTAAAAGAAAATTATTGAAGAAAAAAAGAACTTTGTGACAGACGTTTGATAAAATTAAAAAAAAGGTTATTTTCACCAAGAAAATTGTGACGGAATTAAGCACGGTTTGTCAATTTTATTACTTTGATTGTAACTTTGGTGTAAAGAAAAAAAGAGACTATTTGATTGATTTGTAAGAATACTGACTTTATAGTAAGTTCATGTTTTAAAAGGATTTATTCCTTTTCTTAGATTGTGTCAATTTTTGTTGTATCTAACTTTAATGTTAAGAAATCCTGATGTTGTATTTTTTTTTTTTTTGTACGTTATCCAGGAATAATTTATTTATTCCAGCTTTGGAAAAAAAGTAGTCCAAGCTACCTTTTTTTTGTAAATAAAACTTTGTTTTAACTTTTATGAATATCTTGTATTCTTCCATTCCTTCTCTCTTGTTATAATTTTTTTTGTGATAATAATCCTAGATAACGTGACCTTTGTTTAGAGCGGTTTTCGTTAACACCCACAAAAAATCCGACAAAACTGCTCTTAGAGTTACTCGTACTTGAACATTGCCCAAAACAATAAACAACAAAAAAAATGCAGGGGGGGGGCGGTATGCTAATTGTTAATACGGAAGACTATTCTGTTTATAAGTGACTACGATTGAGTCACGTGAGCCAAAATGCTGACGCCGGGGGTCGCGGGTGTGTGCCGGGGGTAAAAGTGCCACCCCCCAAGTATTAGTCCTAATACTGAGAAATATTATGAGAAAGGGAGATAGTTTAAATATGATTAGATATTTCGATGCCCCTCTCTCTACACACCACTGGGATTGGTATCGAAACGTATCGCAATATTCGATTGTGAAAGTAAACTTTATAAAAAGATAAAGCTGTGTTATGTTTTCACCAAACGACAACATAGAATAGCTTTTAAAAGCAAGAATTACGCTTTCAATTTATGTTTTTCTGGTAATTTTGACTTTTTTATTTACTCCTCCCCAGGAGTTAGGCACAAGGCCAATTTTATCTTACTCCCACATGTAAGATGTGACCCAAGATCGGGTCAGGAAAGTGGGGTTAGAAAAGCCAGCGCCCGAGAGGTGAGCACTAAAAATAATAAAGCCATTAAAAATTGCCTGGGCAGCCCCGGGCGCCTCAGACAGTAAGCAATAAACTTACTCCTCCCCAAAGAGGGGAGGCAAAGCCTGGGACCTCCTAGAACTGCACAGGACAGGCGTGCAGTATCCATCGGAACAGATACTACACTTTGATCTTAGCCAAAAGGCCAAGAATTGACTAAAAAAAAAAAAAAAAAAAAAAAAAAAAAAAAAAAAAAAAAAAAAAAAAAAAAAAAAAAGGCCAAGAATTGACTATAGCTACAGATGATTCTTTGAATAAATATGGCAAAATAAAAGAGATACTTCCAGTTGCGCGGAATGAGGAAGAAAAGACAAAAACAAAACAAATAAACCATTTCTGTTGTTTATGGTGAGAGAGAAAACGAAATGGACAAAAGAAAACAACAATTCTTCATTACCTTTCGACATGCTTTGTAGACAGTGGCATAAGTTCCACTTCCTAGTTTTTCGGCAAACACATAATCTTTTAATTTTGGTGTAACATTAAACGATAATGGGGATTTAGCCATTTGTTTTCTTTGCGATGTATATCGTCAGTCACTCACGCATTACTCTGACGTACGAAAAAATCAGAGAGAAAAAAAGGAGGTTAATATTATTTATTTAAAATTAATATTATCTATTAAAATTATTTTAGGATGAGAATTTTTCAAATAAATAAAACATCTAAAAATAAATAAAATAAACAAAATAAAACAAAATTATTTTAAAATCTGAGTTAGCTTTACATAAAGGATAAAGGGGAACGACTCTAATTTAAACTCAGGATTGCGAGATTGGCCTTTTTATGGCCAAATTTCACGAATTTAGCCTTTTTTTAAAGCAGTTTGGCGTTCGAAAATTCTGTTTGGTCCTTTTTTAAATTTGCCTTAATTTGGGCCTTTTTCCGATTATTTTATATAAATATTTACTTGATGGTAATTATTAAAGAAAACGTAAATTTAAAGCAGTTTGTATTTCAAAACTTGTAGGCTTTTTAAAAAATGTTGGCCTTTTTTTTTCGATTCATGGATTTACATGAGAAAAATAGCTCCAGGGTCCAGAATTTACATAAATATTTGAACATTTGTCATTTTAGAAAAAAAAAGCAAATATTTATCTTGTTCTAAGGGTCACACTGAGGGGATTCCACTCCCAGATTTGTGATTCTTTTGTAAACTAAGATAACAAGAGTGAATATTCTAGAGTTCATGTATGTTTATTGGACTTTTTGAAATGTTCAAATTTGTGTTGACATTTATTTGCTAAACGTCTATATTGCACCTCTCAGAGACTTCAGGGTTAAGTATCAAACTGCTCAGGGACAACTTTTTTTTTTATTGCTGGCGCCTTGGCCCTGTCCAATCAGGTCACTAAGTATATCTCCTCTGAAATAATTAATGTTTGAAATTCTTTAAACTTAGTGCTTTGAAATTAATTGAATCAGTTTTCAATTTATGAAAAATGTGAAAACTTATGACTTATCTCTTATATAGCAACAGTTATATTTGAAAAGATATACAGGGTGTTTCAAAAGTCTTGGGAACATAACGATTTTTAATAACTCAAAAACTATTAGGAGTTGAAAAATGAAATTGGTACCGTTGGAAAGGTTAAAGTTTCAAGTTTTGTGGGGAATCTTCAAAGTTGCTCAATATGAGCACCATTCGTCACACGGCAGACATCTAGTCGATAGTCCATTTCCTGCCAAACGCGTTCCAGCATCTTGACGTCAATGGTTCCCACAACTGCCGTTACTCGAGCCTTTAGTTCGTCAATATCTCTTGGAAGGGGCGGCACATAGACTTGTTACTTGACAAAGCCCCAAAGGAAAAAGTCACACGGGGTAAGATCTGGAGACCTAGGAGGCCAGGGCATGAGAACGTCATCACCTCGCCCAGATCTCCCAATCCATCTACCAGGCAGCCTTGTGTTAAGAAACTGCCTTACTCTAAGACTCTAGTGTGGTGGTGCACCATCTTGTTGAAAAATGAAGTCATCAGATTCTGCTTGTTCCAACTGAGCTATTAACCAGTCTTCCAGCATGTTGAGATAGGATTCACCAGTGATAGTTGCCTCTTCAAAGAAGAACGGTCCATAGACACCTTTCTTGGAAATTGCACAAAACACGTTCACTTTTGGTGAATCTCGCTCGTGCTCAAGAAGTTCATGAGGATTCTCAGTACCCCATATGCGAGTGTTATGCTTGTTAACTTTGCCATTCAGATGGAAGGTCGCCTCATCGCTAAAAACAAGCCGGTCATCAAAGCCGTTATCTTCCAACTTCTCTTGCATTGCAATGCAAAAGTCACGGCGAAGTGGCTTATCAGTGTCCTTCAACTTTTGGACCAACTTGAGCTTGTAAGGTACCATTTGCAGTCGTTTCCTTAAGACACGCCAGACAGTTGCTGGAGCAAGCTGAAGTTCCCTGCTGGCTCTTCTCACTGATTTATGGGGGCTCCACTGAAAGGCTGTCCGAACTTGCTCAACTGCATCTTCTGAAGTTGAAGGGCGACCTGTTCGCTTACTTGGGCACAAACACCCATCTTTCCCAAATTTAGCATGCCATCTGACAATGGATTTCCTTTCAGGGGCTTCTTTTTTAAATTTCCTGCGAAATGCACGCTGAACACATGTCCACGATTCAGTCTTTGCAAATTGGAGGACGCAAAATGCCTTGTCTTGTTTAGAGAACGCCATTACTGCACCTGGAAAGATAACACGAAAATCATTAGTATGACCAAAAACTTGATTAAGCAAGCTTTAAAATGGCACCAGTTTCATTTTTCTACCTGGAATAGTTCATGAGATATACGCATTTGTAATGTTCCCAAGACTTTTGAAACCCCCTGTATTTAAAAATAATTATATTCATTTTCCTGGATAAGTCCCTAAAATTTCATTAAAAATCGATAATTATATCTGATATCTTTTAAAGATTTTCCAAATATCTCCGATTAATAGACACACTTAATTGTGTAAAAAATTTAATTTTTAAACCTTTTATTAAAATTTTCACCTTTTTAAATGACAATAAAAAAAACTAAACGACTGCTGCACTAGACGAGTTCATCTATACGCCTTTTTTTTTCCTGGTAACAAATGGGAAAAAAGACAGACAAAACTTGCTTGTGAATCAAAGAATCGAAATTTATTTACAAATAAATAGGAAGAAAAAGTTTAAAATAAGAAAATAGGTTGACATGCATATTTGTCCATATGTCATTTAAAAGGAAAACAGGTGTTGCGAGACCGACCAGGCGGGTGTCGATCAACCACACAACTAAGAAAGTAGACACAAGCAAATTACAGCAATGACAAACACAAGTGAACAGTTCATTTACCATATGGTGGTAATAACAAATGGTGATGAGATTTGGTTGGTGACGTCATTGGAATGGGAGAGACTGGAGTGGCGCCTCTGGAGGCAGCAGACTGGAATGTCAGGCATGGTGTCGTTGGAGAGAGACCAGCTGGGCAGATGAATGACGTCACTGGAAAGGGAGAGACTGGAGATGCGCCTCTGGAGGCAGCAGACTGGAATGTCAGGCATGGTGTCGTTGGAGAGAGACCAGCTGGGCAGATGAATGACGTCACTGGAACGGGAGAGACTGGAGTGGCGCCTCTGGAGGCAGCAGACTGGAATGTCAGGCATGGTGTCGTTGGAGAGAGACCAGCTGGGCAGATGAATGACGTCACTGGAACGGGAGAGACTGGAGTGGCGCCTCTGGAGGCAGCAGACTGGAATGTCAGGCATGGTGTCGTTGGAGAGAGACCAGCTGGGCAGATGAATGACGTCACTGGAACGGGAGAGACTGGAGTGGCGCCTCTGGAGGCAGCAGACTGGAATGTCAGGCATGGTGTCGTTGGAGAGAGACCAGCTGGGCAGATGAATGACGTCACTGGAACGGGAGAGACTGGAGTGGCGCCTCTGGAGGCAGCAGACTGGAATGTCAGGCATGGTGTCGTTGGAGAGAGACCAGCTGGGCAGATGAATGACGTCACTGGAAAGGGAGAGACTGGAGATGCGCCTCTGGAGGCAGCAGACTGGAATGTCAGGCATGGTGTCGTTGGAGAGAGACCAGCTGGGCAGATGAATGACGTCACTGGAACGGGAGAGACTGGAGTGGCGCCTCTGGAGGCAGCAGACTGGAATGTCAGGCGTGGTGTCGTTGGAGAGAGACCAGCTGGGAAGATGAATGACGTCACTGGAAAGGGAGAGACTGGAGTGGCGCCTCTGGAGGCAGCAGACTGGAATGTCAGGCATGGTGTCGTTGGAGAGAGACCAGCTGGGCAGATGAATGACGTCACTGGAACGGGAGATACTGGAGTGGCGCCTCTGGAGGCAGCAGACTGGAATGTCAGGCATGGTGTCGTTGGAGAGAGACCAGCTGGGCAGATGAATGACATCACTGGAACGGGAGAGACTGGAGTGGCGCCTCTGGAGGCAGCAGACTGGAATGTCAGGCATGGTGTCGTTGGAGAGAGACCAGCTGGGCAGATGAATGACGTCACTGGAACGGGAGAGACTGGAGTGGCGCCTCTGGAGGCAGCAGACTGGAATGTCAGGCATGGTGTCGTTGGAGAGAGACCAGCTGGGCAGATGAATGACGTCACTGGAACGGGAGAGACTGGAGTGGCGCCTCTGGAGGCAGCAGACTGGAATGTCAGGCATGGTGTCGTTGGAGAGAGACCAGCTGGGCAGATGAATGACGTCACTGGAACGGGAGAGACTGGAGTGGCGCCTCTGGAGGCAGCAGACTGGAATGTCAGGCATGGTGTCGTTGGAGAGAGACCAGCTGGGCAGATGAATGACGTCACTGGAAAGGGAGAGACTGGAGTGGCGCCTCTGGAGGCAGCAGACTGGAATGTCAGGCATGGTGTCGTTGGAGAGAGACCAGCTGGGCAGATGAATGACGTCACTGGAACGGGAGAGACTGGAGTGGCGCCTCTGGAGGCAGCAGACTGGAATGTCAGGCATGGTGTCGTTGGAGAGAGACCAGCTGGGCAGATGAATGACGTCACTGGAAAGGGAGAGACTGGAGTGGCGCCTCTGGAGGCAGCAGACTGGAATGTCAGGCATGGTGTCGTTGGAGAGAGACCAGCTGGGCAGATGAATGACGTCACTGGAACGGGAGAGACTGGAGTAGCGCCTCTGGAGGCAGCAGACTGGAATGTCAGGCATGGTGTCGTTGGAGAGAGACCAGCTGGGCAGATGAATGACATCACTGGAACGGGAGAGACTGGAGTGGCGCCTCTGGAGGCAGCAGACTGGAATGTCAGGCATGGTGTCGTTGGAGAGAGACCAGCTGGGCAGATGAATGACGTCACTGAAACGGGAGAGACTGGAGTGGCGCCTCTGGAGGCAGCAGACTGGAATGTCAGGCATGGTGTCGTTGGAGAGAGACCAGCTGGGCAGATGAATGACATCACTGGAACGGGAGAGACTGGAGTGGCGCCTCTGGAGGCAGCAGACTGGAATGTCAGGCATGGTGTCGTTGGAGAGAGACCAGCTGGGCAGATGAATGACGTCACTGGAACGGGAGAGACTGGAGTGGCGCCTCTGGAGGCAGCAGACTGGAATGTCAGGCATGGTGTCGTTGGAGAGAGACCAGCTGGGCAGATGAATGACGTCACTGGAACGGGAGAGACTGGAGTGGCGCCTCTGGAGGCAGCAGACTGGAATGTCAGGCATGGTGTCGTTGGAGAGAGACCAGCTGGGCAGATGAATGACGTCACTGGAACGGGAGAGACTGGAGTGGCGCCTCTGGAGGCAGCAGACTGGAATGTCAGGCATGGTGTCGTTGGAGAGAGACCAGCTGGGCAGATGAATGACGTCACTGGAACGGGAGAGACTGGAGTGGCGCCTCTGGAGGCGGCAGACTGGAATGTCAGTCATGGTGTCGTTGGAGAGAGACCAGCTGGGCAGATGAATGACGTCACTGGAACGGGAGAGACTGGAGTGGCGCCTGTGGAGGCAGCAGACTGGAATGTCAGGCATGGTGTCGTTGGAGAGAGACCAGCTGGGCAGATGAATGACGTCACTGGAACGGGAGAGACTGGAGTGGCGCCTCTGGAGGCAGCAGACTGGAATGTCAGGCATGGTGTCGTTGGAGAGAGACCAGCTGGGCAGATGAATGACGTCACTGGAACGGGAGAGACTGGAGTGGCGCCTCTGGAGGCAGCAGACTGGAATGTCAGGCATGGTGTCGTTGGAGAGAGACCAGCTGGGCAGATGAATGACGTCACTGGAAAGGGAGAGACTGGAGATGCGCCTCTGGAGGCAGCAGACTGGAATGTCAGGCATGGTGTCGTTGGAGAGAGACCAGCTGGGCAGATGAATGACGTCACTGGAACGGGAGAGACTGGAGTGGCGCCTCTGGAGGCAGCAGACTGGAATGTCAGGCATGGTGTCGTTGGAGAGAGACCAGCTGGGCAGATGAATGACATCACTGGAACGGGAGAGACTGGAGTGGCACCTCTGGAGGCAGCAGACTGGAATGTCAGGCATGGTGTCGTTGGAGAGAGACCAGCTGGGCAGATGAATGACGTCACTGGAACGGGAGAGACTGGAGTGGCGCCTCTGGAGGCAGCAGACTGGAATGTCAGGCATGGTGTCGTTGGAGAGAGACCAGCTGGGCAGATGAATGACGTCACTGGAACGGGAGAGACTGGAGTGGCGCTTCTGGAGGCAGCAGACTGGAATGTCAGGCATGGTGTCGTTGGAGAGAGACCAGCTGGGCAGATGAATGACGTCACTGGAACGGGAGAGACTGGAGTGGCGCCTCTGGAGGCAGCAGACTGGAATGTCAGGCATGGTGTCGTTGGAGAGAGACCAGCTGGGCAGATGAATGACGTCACTGGAACGGGAGAGACTGGAGTGGCGCCTCTGGAGGCAGCAGACTGGAATGTCAGGCATGGTGTCGTTGGAGAGAGACCAGCTGGGCAGATGAATGACGTCACTGGAAAGGGAGAGACTGGAGATGCGCCTCTGGAGGCAGCAGACTGGAATGTCAGGCATGGTGTCGTTGGAGAGAGACCAGCTGGGCAGATGAATGACGTCACTGGAACGGGAGAGACTGGAGATGCGCCTCTGGAGGCAGCAGACTGGAATGTCAGGCATGGTGTCGTTGGAGAGAGACCAGCTGGGCAGATGAATGACATCACTGGAACGGGAGAGACTGAAGTGGCGCCTCTGGAGGCAGCAGACTGGAATGTCAGGCATGGTGTCATTGGAGAGAGACCAGCTGGGCAGATGAATGACGTCACTGGAACGGGAGTGACTGGAGTGGCGCCTCTGGAGGCAGCAGACTGGAATGTCAGGCATGGTGTCGTTGGAGAGAGACCAGCTGGGCAGATGAATGACGTCACTGGAACGGGAGAGACTGGAGTGGCGCCTCTGGAGGCAGCAGACTGGAATGTCAGGCATGGTGTCGTTGGAGAGAGACCAGCTGGGCAGATGAATGACGTCACTGGAACGGGAGAGACTGGAGTGGCGCCTCTGGAGGCAGCAGACTGGAATGTCAGGCATGGTGTCGTTGGAGAGAGACCAGCTGGGCAGATGAATGACGTCACTGGAACGGGAGAGACTGGAGATGCGCCTCTGGAGGCAGCAGACTGGAATGTCAGGCATGGTGTCGTTGGAGAGAGACCAGCTGGGCAGATGAATGACGTCACTGGAACGGGAGAGACTGGAGATGCGCCTCTGGAGGCAGCAGACTGGAATGTCAGGCATGGTGTCGTTGGAGAGAGACCAGCTGGGCAGATGAATGACATCACTGGAACGGGAGAGACTGGAGTGGCGCCTCTGGAGGCAGCAGACTGGAATGTCAGGCATGGTGTCGTTGGAGAGAGACCAGCTGGGCAGATGAATGACGTCACTGGAACGGGAGAGACTGGAGTGGCGCCTCTGGAGGCAGCAGACTTGAATGTCAGGCGTGGTGTCGTTGGAGAGAGACCAGCTGGGCAGATGAATGACGTCACTGGAACGGGAGAGACTGGAGTGGCGCCTCTGGAGGCAGCAGACTGGAATGTCAAGCGTGGTGTCGTTGGAGAGAGACCAGCTGGGCAGATGAATGACGTCACTGGAACGGGAGAGACTGGAGTGGCGCCTGTGGAGGCAGCAGACTGGAATGTCAGGCATGGTGTCGTTGGAGAGAGACCAGCTGGGCAGATGAATGACGTCACTGGAACGGGAGAGACTGGAGTGGCGCCTCTGGAGGCAGCAGACTGGAATGTCAGGCATGGTGTCGTTGGAGAGAGACCAGCTGGGCAGATGAATGACGTCACTGGAAAGGGAGAGACTGGAGATGCGCCTCTGGAGGCAGCAGACTGGAATGTCAGGCATGGTGTCGTTGGAGAGAGACCAGCTGGGCAGATGAATGACGTCACTGGAACGGGAGAGACTGGAGTGGCGCCTCTGGAGGCAGCAGACTGGAATGTCAGGCATGGTGTCGTTGGAGAGAGACCAGCTGGGCAGATGAATGACATCACTGGAACGGGAGAGACTGGAGTGGCACCTCTGGAGGCAGCAGACTGGAATGTCAGGCATGGTGTCGTTGGAGAGAGACCAGCTGGGCAGATGAATGACGTCACTGGAACGGGAGAGACTGGAGTGGCGCCTCTGGAGGCAGCAGACTGGAATGTCAGGCATGGTGTCGTTGGAGAGAGACCAGCTGGGCAGATGAATGACGTCACTGGAACGGGAGAGACTGGAGTGGCGCTTCTGGAGGCAGCAGACTGGAATGTCAGGCATGGTGTCGTTGGAGAGAGACCAGCTGGGCAGATGAATGACGTCACTGGAACGGGAGAGACTGGAGTGGCGCCTCTGGAGGCAGCAGACTGGAATGTCAGGCATGGTGTCGTTGGAGAGAGACCAGCTGGGCAGATGAATGACGTCACTGGAACAGGAGAGACTGGAGTGGCGCCTCTGGAGGCAGCAGACTGGAATGTCAGGCATGGTGTCGTTGGAGAGAGACCAGCTGGGCAGATGAATGACGTCACTGGAAAGGGAGAGACTGGAGATGCGCTTCTGGAGGCAGCAGACTGGAATGTCAGGCATGGTGTCGTTGGAGAGAGACCAGCTGGGCAGATGAATGACGTCACTGGAACGGGAGAGACTGGAGATGCGCCTCTGGAGGCAGCAGACTGGAATGTCAGGCATGGTGTCGTTGGAGAGAGACCAGCTGGGCAGATGAATGACATCACTGGAACGGGAGAGACTGAAGTGGCGCCTCTGGAGGCAGCAGACTGGAATGTCAGGCATGGTGTCATTGGAGAGAGACCAGCTGGGCAGATGAATGACGTCACTGGAACGGGAGTGACTGGAGTGGCGCCTCTGGAGGCAGCAGACTGGTATGTCAGGCATGGTGTCGTTGGAGAGAGACCAGCTGGGCAGATGAATGACGTCACTGGAACGGGAGAGACTGGAGTGGCGCCTCTGGAGGCAGCAGACTATAATGTCAGGCATGGTGTCGTTGGAGAGAGACCAGCTGGGCAGATGAATGACGTCACTGGAACGGGAGAGACTGGAGTGGCGCCTCTGGAGGCAGCAGACTGGAATGTCAGGCATGGTGTCGTTGGAGAGAGACCAGCTGGGCAGATGAATGACGTCACTGGAACGGGAGAGACTGGAGATGCGCCTCTGGAGGCAGCAGACTGGAATGTCAGGCATGGTGTCGTTGGAGAGAGACCAGCTGGGCAGATGAATGACGTCACTGGAACGGGAGAGACTGGAGATGCGCCTCTGGAGGCAGCAGACTGGAATGTCAGGCATGGTGTCGTTGGAGAGAGACCAGCTGGGCAGATGAATGACATCACTGGAACGGGAGAGACTGGAGTGGCGCCTTTGGAGGCAGCAGACTGGAATGTCAGGCATGGTGTCGTTGGAGAGAGACCAGCTGGGCAGATGAATGACGTCACTGGAACGGGAGAGACTGGAGTGGCGCCTCTGGAGGCAGCAGACTTGAATGTCAGGCGTGGTGTCGTTGGAGAGAGACCAGCTGGGCAGATGAATGACGTCACTGGAACGGGAGAGACTGGAGTGGCGCCTCTGGAGGCAGCAGACTGGAATGTCAAGCGTGGTGTCGTTGGAGAGAGACCAGCTGGGCAGATGAATGACGTCACTGGAACGGGAGAGACTGGAGTGGCGCCTGTGGAGGCAGCAGACTGGAATGTCAGGCATGGTGTCGTTGGAGAGAGACCAGCTGGGCAGATGAATGACGTCACTGGAACGGGAGAGACTGGAGTGGCGCCTCTGGAGGCAGCAGACTGGAATGTCAGGCATGGTGTCGTTGGAGAGAGACCAGCTGGGCAGATGAATGACGTCACTGGAAAGGGAGAGACTGGAGATTCGCCTCTGGAGGCAGCAGACTGGAATGTCAGGCGTGGTGTCGTTGGAGAGAGACCAGCTGGGCAGATGAATGACGTCACTGGAACGGGAGAGACTGGAGTGGCGCCTCTGGAGGCAGCAGACTTGAATGTCAGGCGTGGTGTCGTTGGAGAGAGACCAGCTGGGCAGATGAATGACGTCACTGGAACGGGAGAGACTGGAGTGGCGCCTCTGGAGGCAGCAGACTGGAATGTCAGGCATGGTGTCGTTGGAGAGAGACCAGCTGGGCAGATGACTGACGTCACTGGAAAGGGAGAGACTGGAGTGGCGCCTCTAGAGGCAGCAGACTGGAATGTCAGGCATGGTGTCGTTGGAGAGAGACCAGCTGGGCAGATGAATGACGTCACTGGAACGGGAGAGACTGGAGTGGCGCCTCTGGAGGCAGCAGACTGGAATGTCAGGCGTGGTGTCGTTGGAGAGAGACCAGCTGGGCAGATGAATGACGTCACTGGAACGGGAGAGACTGGAGTGGCGCCTCTGGAGGCAGCAGACTGGAATGTCAGGCATGGTGTCGTTGGAGAGAGACCAGCTGGGCAGATGAATGACGTCACTGGAACGGGAGAGACTGGAGTGGCGCCTCTGGAGGCAGCAGACTGGAATGTCAGGCATGGTGTCGTTGGAGAGAGACCAGCTGGGCAGATGAATGACGTCACTGGAAAGGGAGAGACTGGAGATGCGCCTCTGGAGGCAGCAGACTGGAATGTCAGGCGTGGTGTCGTTGGAGAGAGACCAGCTGGGCAGATGAATGACGTCACTGGAACGGGAGAGACTGGAGTGGCGCCTCTGGAGGCAGCAGACTTGAATGTCAGGCATGGTGTCGTTGGAGAGAGACCAGCTGGGCAGATGAATGACGTCACTGGAACGGGAGAGACTGGAGTGGCGCCTCTGGAGGCAGCAGACTGGATTGTCAGGCATGGTGTCGTTGGAGAGAGACCAGCTGGGCAGATGAATGACGTCACTGGAACGGGAGAGACTGGAGTGGCGCCTCTGGAGGCAGCAGACTGGAATGTCAGGCATGGTGTCGTTGGAGAGAGACCAGCTGGGCAGATGAATGACGTCACTGGAACGGGAGAGACTGGAGATGCGCCTCTGGAGGCAGCAGACTGGAATGTCAGGCATGGTGTCGTTGGAGAGAGACCAGCTGGGCAGATGAATGACGTCACTGGAACGGGAGAGACTGTAGATGCGCCTCTGGAGGCAGCAGACTGGAATGTCAGGCGTGGTGTCGTTGGAGAGAGACCAGCTGGGCAGATGAATGACGTCACTGGAACGGGAGAGACTGGAGTGGAGCCTCTGGAGGCAGCAGACTTGAATGTCAGGCATGGTGTCGTTGGAGAGAGACCAGCTGGGCAGATGAATGACGTCACTGGAACGGGAGAGACTGGAGTGGCGCCTCTGGAGGCAGCAGACTTGAATGTCAGGCATGGTGTCGTTGGAGAGAGACCAGCTGGGCAGATGAATGACGTCACTGGAACGGGAGAGACTGGAGTGGCGCCTCTGGAGGCAGCAGACTGGAATGTCAGGCATTGTGTCGTTGGAGAGAGACCAGCTGGGCAGATGAATGACGTCACTGGAACGGGAGAGACTGGAGTGGCGCCTCTGGAGGCAGCAGACTGGAATGTCAGGCATGGTGTCGTTGGAGAGAGACCAGCTGGGTAGATGAATGACGTCACTGGAAAGGGAGAGACTGGAGATGCGCCTCTGGAGGCAGCAGACTGGAATGTCAGGCGTGGTGTCGTTGGAGAGAGACCAGCTGGGCAGATGAATGACGTCACTGGAACGGGAGAGACTGGAGTGGCGCCTCTGGAGGCAGCAGACTGGAATGTCAGGCATGGTGTCGTTGGAGAGAGACCAGCTGGGCAGATGAATGACGTCACTGGAACGGGAGAGACTGGAGTGGCGCCTCTGGAGGCAGCAGACTGGAATGTCAGGCATGGTGTCGTTGAAGAGAGAGTAGCTGGGCAGATGAATGACGTCACTGGAAAGGGAGAGACTGGAGATGCGCCTCTGGAGGCAGCAGACTGGAATGTCAGGCGTGGTGTCGTTGGAGAGAGACCAGCTGGGCAGATGAATGACGTCACTGGAACGGGAGAGACTGGAGTGGCGCCTCTGGAGGCAGCAGACTTGAATGTCAGGCGTGGTGTCGTTGGAGAGAGACCAGCTGGGCAGATGAATGACGTCACTGGAACGGGAGAGACTGGAGTGGCGCCTCTGGAGGCAGCAGACTTGAATGTCAGGCGTGGTGCTGTTGGAGAGAGACCAGCTGGGCAGATGAATGACGTCACTGGAACGGGAGAGACTGGAGTGGCGCCTCTGGAGGCAGCAGACTGGAATGTCAGGCATGGTGTCGTTGGAGAGAGACCAGCTGGGCAGATGAATGACGTCACTGGAACGGGAGAGACTGGAGTGGCGCCTCTGGAGGCAGCAGACTGGAATGTCAGGCATGGTGTCGTTGGAGAGAGACCAGCTGGGTAGATGAATGACGTCACTGGAAAGGGAGAGACTGGAGATGCGCCTCTGGAGGCAGCAGACTGGAATGTCAGGCGTGGTGTCGTTGGAGAGAGACCAGCTGGGCAGATGAATGACGTCACTGGAACGGGAGAGACTGGAGTGGCGCCTCTGGAGGCAGCAGACTGGAATGTCAGGCATGGTGTCGTTGGAGAGAGACCAGCTGGGCAGATGAATGACGTCACTGGAACGGGAGAGACTGGAGTGGCGCCTCTGGAGGCAGCAGACTGGAATGTCAGGCATGGTGTCGTTGAAGAGAGAGTAGCTGGGCAGATGAATGACGTCACTGGAAAGGGAGAGACTGGAGATGCGCCTCTGGAGGCAGCAGACTGGAATGTCAGGCGTGGTGTCGTTGGAGAGAGACCAGCTGGGCAGATGAATGACGTCACTGGAACGGGAGAGACTGGAGTGGCGCCTCTGGAGGCAGCAGACTTGAATGTCAGGCGTGGTGTCGTTGGAGAGAGACCAGCTGGGCAGATGAATGACGTCACTGGAACGGGAGAGACTGGAGTGGCGCCTCTGGAGGCAGCAGACTTGAATGTCAGGCGTGGTGCTGTTGGAGAGAGACCAGCTGGGCAGATGAATGACGTCACTGGAACGGGAGAGACTGGAGTGGCGCCTCTGGAGGCAGCAGACTGGAATGTCAGGCATGGTGTCGTTGGAGAGAGACCAGCTGGGCAGATGAATGACGTCACTGGAACGGGAGAGACTGGAGTGGCCCCTCTGGAGGCAGCAGACTAGAATGTCAAGCATGGTGTCGTTGAAGAGAGAGTAGCTGGGCAGATGAATGACGTCACTGGAACGGGAGAGACTGGAGTGGCTCCTCTGGTGGCAGCAGACTGGAATGTCAGGCGTGGTGCAGTTGGAGAGAGACCAGCTGGGCAGATGAATGACGTCACTGGAACGGGAGAGACTGGAGTGGCGCCTCTGGAGGCAGCAGACTGGAATGTCAGGCGTGGTGCTGTTGGAGAGAGACCAGCTGGGCAGATGAATGACGTCACTGGAACGGGAGAGACTGGAGTGGCGCCTCTGGAGGCAGCAGACTTGAATGTCAGGCGTGGTGCTGTTGGAGAGAGACCAGCTGGGCAGATGAATGACGTCACTGGAACGGGAGAGACTGGAGTGGCGCCTCTGGAGGCAGCAGACTGGAATGTCAGGCATGGTGTCGTTGGAGAGAGACCAGCTGGGCAGATGAATGACGTCACTGGAACGGGAGAGACTGGAGTGGCCCCTCTGGAGGCAGCAGACTAGAATGTCAAGCATGGTGTCGTTGAAGAGAGAGTAGCTGGGCAGATGAATGACGTCACTGGAACGGGAGAGACTGGAGTGGCTCCTCTGGTGGCAGCAGACTGGAATGTCAGGCGTGGTGCAGTTGGAGAGAGACCAGCTGGGCAGATGAATGACGTCACTGGAACGGGAGAGACTGGAGTGGCGCCTCTGGAGGCAGCAGACTGGAATGTCAGGCGTGGTGCTGTTGGAGAGAGACCAGCTGGGCAGATGAATGACGTCACTGGAACGGGAGAGACTGGAGTGGCGCCTCTGGAGGCAGCAGACTGGAATGTCAGGCATGGTGTCGTTGGAGAGAGACCAGCTGGGCAGATGAATGACGTCACTGGAACGGGAGAGACTGGAGTGGCCCCTCTGGAGGCAGCAGACTAGAATGTCAAGCATGGTGTCGTTGAAGAGAGAGTAGCTGGGCAGATGAATGACGTCACTGGAACGGCAGAGACTGGAGTGGCGCCTGTGGAGGCAGCAGACTGGAATGTCAGGCGTGGAGTCGTTGGAGAGAAGTGCTGCAGGAGCTCAGGACTGCAGGGTGCTGGAGCAGGAGAGTGCTCGTGCAGGAACTCGGAACTGCAGGATGCTGGAGCAGGAGAGTGCTGGTGCAGGAGCTCAAGGATGCAGGAGCAGGAGAGTGCTGGTGCAGGAGCTCAGGACTGCAGGATGCAGGAACTCAGGACTGCTGGTGTCTCTGCAGGAGAGAGCTGGAGCAGGAACTGGAGATGCAGACAGCAAAAAGAGTAAATCGTATTAAGTAGCCCTGAAAAGGGCTGTTTGTATCTTTGCTGCTGCTGCTGGGTCCGCGTCTCTGCCTGGGCACGCGTCTTCTGGGAGGTCTCCTTATCCCCTGGTTGAATTGGTTTTTTAGTCGAAAATGGGAGATCTCATGTAACATGTGTCAAGTTACTTTCGTCGGTCCTGTGAAAGGGATTAATTTTGTGACAAATAAATTCTAAGAGAATCTCTAGCTGTAAAACCTGGTTGACAAACTCCTTGAAAGTATTAGCCAGGTTATCGGCTTAGTTGCCGAAATGCTTGTGTATCCCTTGAAGAAAAATTAAGAAAAATATTCTGCTTAGTCATTGTTGACAAAATGGCGATTAAAAATTGGGTTTTTCTGATCTTCTAAAAATAACGTTAGCGAAATGTCAGAGCACAGGGAGCAGCTAGTACATTTCCATGGAAAGGGTTAAGCGAAAGGCAGCTGCTGCTGCTGATGTCCAGATCATGGCAAAAACAAACAGTGACTCCTGCTGCTGCTATGGTTTTTCCAAGATGGCATCTTTTTAAAAATGTAAACAACGTCGCGGTGTTGTTGAACCACGACACAGGTAACAAACAAAGTACTCACAGTTCACAATAAATTTTTTTTTTTACAGACATAGAAATTCTCTGGTATATTTTACTTTATTTTTTCACTCATCAGTGGCGATAAAGTTTGACTTGCAAATGTTCTTTCATTTTATTCGGCAAAGGCGCCAAGCAGACGACATCTTTTCTTCAGTTTTTTTTTACTCAAGTAATAATTTTACAAATATCACAAGAGTATTGATTTACTCCTCTCCAGAAGTTAGGCACAAGGCCAGTTTTTATCTTACTCTCACAAGTAAGATATGACCCAAGGTCGGGTCGGGAAAGTGAGGTTTAAAAATTGCCTGGGCAGCCCCGTCGGCATTCCTCGGTAGAGGCGCCTCAGGCAGTAAGCAATAAACTTACTCCTCCCCAAAGAGGGGAGGCAAAGCCTGGGAAGATGGACCTCTCAGAACTGCACAGGACAAACCAATTGACCGGCGTAAATCAAGACGCGAAGACCAAGACAACACCAGTATGGGGTGCAGTATCCATCGGAACAGATACTACACTTTGATCTTAGTCAAAAGGCCAAGAAGTTCTGAAATCAAAAACTTATTATTTTCTAACTTTAATATAAGAATTAACTTAATTAATTCTTATATTAATTTTTATAAATAATTATTACTCCCTTTTTATATATAAGATGCGAATATTTGGACTGACAAACAAATTCTTGGCCTTTTGGCTAAGATCAAAGTGTTCTATCTGTTCTGATGGATACTGCCATGGCATGGCCACCGAGAGTTTAACAAGGCCAAACAACTAACTTCTTGCCCCCCTCTGACGTCATCGCGTTTGGTTAACTTAATTTCGCACCTTTTTAAATTTAATTTCGTAATTCACAAAGTTAAAATGCCTACTGCATGTGTTTGGATTTCCAAAAGAAGAATTACGGCAAATATGGATACACGCAATAAAGCGAGATATGTTTACACCAACTAAATATAGTGTAGTAAGTTTGAATTTTTTTAAAAATTATATAAATAATCAAAAGTCTAAATTACTTATTCATTATTTGATAAAACTTTTGTGGATTAAATAAATGAAATAATAACGGCATATTTAATCAATATTTTCACAAAAAATATTGATTAAACAGCGCTCTTGTATATTTAATCTACAAAAGTACAGAGAAAAAATAAAATATACTACACTTAATAAGACATCGAAAAAAGTAATTTAAAAAAATGGAAACAATAATTATTGGCTATACACTACTTTTTTATCAAATAATGAATAAGTGGCGCTCTTGTATAAGCAGTGACCGATCTGAGGGGAATAACTCTATTTGACTTAGTTG
This sequence comes from Sepiola atlantica, assembly GCA_963556195.1. NCBI lineage: Eukaryota > Metazoa > Mollusca > Cephalopoda > Sepiida > Sepiolidae > Sepiola > Sepiola atlantica. The sequence continues at coordinate 3,106,289 of OY744517.1, read as the reverse complement.
CCGCTAATCCGAATTCGCTTATATTTTGGCAAGGGAGATAACTTCGACACAAAGTTTATAAACTTTATAACAATTAATAAAAAACATGTTACGGTTTTTGAAATGCGTTCAAAATTACTTTTAAATGCGTTCAAAATAACTTTTAAACAATTAAAGCGCTTTATTTACATGCCACAAATTGTATACACTTTATAACAATTAATAAAAAAAATGTTACGGGTTTTAAATGCGTTTAAAATAACTTTACGTATTGTGAAAAAAAAAAAGGGTGGTACTTACTGATTGTGTGCTCAGCGTTTGGGGGATATGTGGCCAACATGAGTTACAAAGAAGGAATGACTTTTATAGTCAGGAATGAGTGGGGAATAGTGGGAGTAATTTCACCTATAAATACGGGTGCAATTCTCCTGTTGTTAACCATTACAGTTCTAGTTTTGATTGATACCAGACCCGGTTGGCGTGGGTCGCTTAAGGAGCACTCTTTTTGCAACCCCAGCAGCTGCAGACTTCCTTCTGGGTACCGCCTCTGAATATTTTTTCCATCAAATTGCAAAAAGAAATTCGGTGGATTCTTCCTTTTTGTTGAACGTTCGTGATCAAGTTCTCATCATGGAGGTTTCCAGTGAGCCGAACCATTCGCCGGATGAGGGTACTGAAAATTAAGGTGGAAGAGAGACTGAGGCTGTGCCATGGGGACAGAGTGACCCCTCATGTTTACTCTGTCTTCCGGAAGAATATTCTGGAGTATATCAACGAAATTGAGGTCTACACAACTAAACTTGAGCTGGCTCCAATTCCTGAGAGTGACGTACTGGAAGCCGAGGTTAGCTGGGCGTCTCAACTTATGGAATATCACATACAGTTGGATGGACTAGATTGTTCCTTGGCTTCACCTACCGTTTCTTTTACGGACCCAGTTTCTGCATCAACTCCAGGAAGAAGTTCTGCTTCCTTTGTGGTAAAACCCCCCCAGATTCAAATCACTGGACCAACATTCAGTGGTTCTGAGATGACCACCGACCACATGAGTTTCCAAAATTTTTTGTCAAGATTTCAAAACTGTGTGGTTGGTATGGCCAATGACGCTGAACGTCTCAATTTTCTAAAGTGTTCCCTGTCCGACAGAGCGCTGCGGTTGATCAACCATCTGAGCTGCACAGACATAAACTACCAGCGTGCTCTGTCATTATTGAAAAGAGAATATTTGGATGTGGATGAAATAATCGACCAGATATTCCAGGATATACTGGAATATATTCCTGGGAAGGATACTACCTATGCGGATCTCGGCGAATTTGTTCCCAGGACTGCCTCTCTGCTGGAAGAGCTGGGAGGCTCCTATGGGTGTGACTTCTCGGTGGATGATTCGGGTGGGGCTCGACTTATGGCCAAGATCCTGTTCCGAAAATTCCCGAGGGAACTTAAAGGGGAAATGATCAGACTGACGGGGAAGCGATCACCGTCACTATCGTCTATTTTTGAACTTACAGGGGAAGCCATAAAGAGACTACTGGTCAAGGGTGGTGCATCTACCAGTACAACGTTCGACGCTGGCCGAGGTTCCACTCAGGGATCTGCGCGGAGGGCTCGGACTACCTCTTCCTTTCACATAGACACCAGCCCCCGAACCTCTCCTGGATATTCTCGCAGCTTGCCCCCCATTCTACTTGTGACATTCATCAGGGGAAAGATGACGGTTGCTGTTAACTGCCTTTTGGACACCGGCAGTGGGCGGTCATATTTGTCTGCTGATGTGCTGCATGCCTTGGGTTCACTCGAGTCCATTGGCATTGATTGCCAACTTAGATTGTCCACCCTTCTTGGTGAGTGTGACCAGAGATTCAGGGAAGTGATTTTGGGGATTGATTTGGGTTGCGGTAAGATTTTGAATTCTCCTGTTTTGGTAGCTGATGTGATGGACCTATCTGTCCGACTGGCCAATCTGGAACCCCTGTTAAGTGCTTTCAGGGACGCTGAGTGTTCACTGGCTGGGCGCTTTGAGGCTGGTTCAGACTTTATACCGATTAGGGGTATCATAGGGTTGGATCTCCTGCATCAATTGGGCTCCTTTCAACTGGTTCCCTGTCTGAATGGCTGGGCCTTTTCCACCCCAGCAGGTCTGGTACCCTTTGGAGCCGTGGATTCATTGTTCTCTGAGCACCAAACCACTCATGAGGTGGCCCACCTCTCATTTAATTCTGTGTTGAAGCAGACTCCCCAAGTAAGTTCCTCACACTTGTGTTTCGTGCTGGATCACCAACCCACTTATCTTGACCCTTTGGCAGAGTTATTTCCAAACAGTGAAGTGCAAAGGGGGTTGGAATGGATGTTCAGTATGGAATCACTGGGAATATCTGACAAGGATACCGTCTCTGACTACGATCAGGAGCAGATCAAACACTTTCAGGAGGCTATAGAGTTCAGGAATGGAACATACTATGTGGAGCTCCCCTGGCATACTGACAAGCTGGCCCAAGTTCCTTCCAATCATGTTGTTTCTTTGCGTGTCTTGGACCGAGTAGCTAAGGACCTGATGAAGAAGGGGATGTATCAAAAATACTTGAGAGTATTCCAACAGCAGGAACAGGATGGAATAATTGAGGAGATCTTCGTGCCCCCTCACGAATTTCATAAATATGTGTGGATACCTCATCGACCTGTTTTTAAGTCTGACCCAACAGCTACTACTAAAATAAGACCCGTGTTCAACTGCAGTTTGAAAACGAGTAACGGGATGTCCCTGAATGAGGCTGCTTACTCTGGAGTCAACATCACAGGAGACATGTTGAAATTATTAATGACCTTCAGAGCTAATAACTATATTCTGCTGGCAGACATCCAAAAGGCATTCTTGATGATACGTCTCAGACTGGAATCTGACAAAAACAGGTTCTGTTTTTTCCTTAAAGATGGGGATCGGCTTCGCTGCTTTAGGTATACAACCTTGATTTTCGGGTTCACTTCTAGCCCGTTTATATTGGGGTGTATTCTAAAATTTCATGCAGCTCAATATCCACTAGATGCATGTCGCAAGATGATGGAAGATCGATTCTACGTGGACAACCTCGTCACATCAGAAGCTGATCCTCATAAACTTGCCGAATTGTACTCCTTGGCAAGGGAACGTTTGCTGGAGGGAGGATTTGTTATTCAGTCCTGCAACACCAATGATGACGCCCTTCGAGATAGGATGAAAAGTGATGGTACACTGAGCATGCATGATGATGAATGGGAGAGGGTACTGGGGTACCGATATAATCCCCTTTCAGAGGAGATACATGTGGCCCCCGTCAAGTGCGATCCCAGTGTGACAACGAAGAGGAGGATCCTTTCTGAAGCAGCAAAGATTTTTGACCCATTGTCTCTCTGTCTCCCAGTTACGATCCGCAGCCGTATACTTATTAGGACTATGTGGAAGAATGGTTCTGGTTGGGACGATCCTCTCTCTCCTGATGTTCTGAGTGGCTGGAGGGAACTTGCTAAAGATCTGTCAGGGTTAAGTGATTTCCATTATAATCGACAGACGCTGGTTGAAGGACAACCTGGTGACATGTACATCTTTTGCGATGCTTCTAAGGAGGCATATGGGTTTGCCGTATATATTGTACAGAACCAACAATCTTACCTGATGTTTGCAAAGGCAAAGGTTGCACCAATAAAGGATAAAAGTCTGCCCGTTCTAGAGTTAATGGCAGTTTACCTTGCCTTCAAGTGCTTGCCTATCATCTTGGACAATTGTGGGCTGTTTGTCCCAACCAATTTATGTGTGGCCACCGATGCACAGGTGGTGTTGTCCTGGCTATTATCCCAATCTATGACCAGCAAAAACATCTTTGCTAAGAACAGACTCAAGGACATCATGCAAATGAATCAAGAGTTGGAGTCCTGATATGGTCTAAGGCCTCTGTTTAAGTATGTGGCTACTACACATAATCCAGCAGATATGATCACAAGAGGGATGACATTGAGGAAGTTCGAATCCAGCTTTGAGTTTTGGTGTACTGGTCCTTCTTGGCTACGTGAGGGAATCCTTCTGTGGCCGGCACAGGAATTACCCTGCCTGAATGAGGATTGCCAGCGGATGGCTCATACTTCGATGAACTGCGCTCTGGTCGAGGCCCAAGAATGCCCTTCAATTATACCCATTCACAGATTTTCTACCTTCTCTCATCTGCTGAGGGTCACCTCGATGGTGTTCAGGTTCTTGGCCATCAAGCTAAGACGAGAATGGGACAACGATTCCAAAGCAGCGATTTACCTAATGAAAACTCTCCAGGGACAAGAATTTCCATCAGAGCTTGAGTACTTGAACGAGCCGGTGGGAAGCTCAGAGCCCACGCGAGTTCGCACTTTGGATCTTTTTCTGGATTCTGATGGGTTGATCCGGTCAAGGGGAAGGATTAATCGATCATTGCATCTTTCCTACGAAGTAAAAAATCCAATTTTGATAGGAAAACGTCATCTGATTACTAGACTGATAATCTTAGACTGCCATGCAAGATGTTCCCATTTAGGAACTGGATCAACCTTGGCTGAGTTAAGGCGGAGCGGCTACTGGGTCCCTCAGGGAAGACAGGCAGTCAACAAGGTCTTAGCATCTTGTGCTAGATGCAAGAGGTACAATTCCAGACCCGTGCTACCAAATCCTGTGGCCAGCCTACCGACTCCTCGTGCAGATTTTGGAGTGCCTTACCAACACACAGGAGTGGACTTCACCGGCCATCTTTGGGTAAGGGATGGAAGCCTGGACAGGAAAATGTACTTGCTTCTTTTCACTTGCCTGAATGTGAGAGCTGTCCATATAGAGGTAGTTCCGGACATGAGCGTGCTGTCCTTTTTTCAAGCTCTCGCACGTTTCACTAATCAACATGGAGTTCCAGAAGCCATATACTGTGACAATGCCAAAACCTTTCTCGGAAGTGGGAGACTCTTTAGTCGTCTCTCTCTGCTACAGGAGTACCAGAGCAAATTTGGATCATGTTGCATGAAGCTGAAAACAATCCCCCTGTTTTCCCCGTGGTATGGCGGAACTTGGGAACGTTGCATTAGGACAATAAAAAACTGCCTCTTCAAGATTCTTGGCAGGGGTAAATTGGATTATTTTACTCTCTTGACAGTGCTCTCCGATATTCAGAGATCAGTAAATAACCGACCTTTGACATACCAGGTGTCTTCGGATAATCATGCTACGGCTATCACTCCCAACATGTTCCTGAAGCCCAACAAGAGCCCCGGGTTAATACTACGGTTGGGGAAGATCGATCTTGCTACGTCGGTGCCACCCAGCAGGGAGAAGCTTATTAAAACTATGGAGCTCAGGAACCAATGTTTGTCAGAATTCCACGAGTTGTGGTACAATGAATACCTTCTGGATTTGGGAAGGAAATCTCCAGGACGTTCTCGATTGCGATCAGAGAACCGCCTTCAGAAGAATGATGTGGTCCTTGTTAAGAGCCCCCTAAAGCCAAGGCCGTTTTGGATTTTGGGGACCATTTTGGATCTTATCCAAGGCGATGATGGTGTAGTTAGATCAGCCCGTGTCAGGAGAGGGGATGGTCTTGAAGAGGTCCACTCGCTGAAACATCTGTATCCTTTGGAACTTTCCCTAACACCTGACGACAGTATTACAGAATCTCCGATCAGTGATTCAATTCAACCAACTGGGGACGCCCCTGCTACGGATGAGGACAGAGAGCCTTCGTGTTCATCTCCTGTTGCGGAAAACCATGTCTGGTTGTGTCCAGTATGCAATTCCCCTCAAGGAGATCTGGACATGATTGGATGTGATTTGTGTGACGAGTGGTTCCACTTTCGATGTGTCGGCATTGACCACCCACCTCCAAGACGACAAAAGTGGTACTGTCGTGAATGTGCCCCCCAGAAAAGACGCAGGGGTAGGCCGAGCCTACTACCTATGTAAAACTCGATTGGCGGCAGGTATTCGTAGGGGAGAAAGGAGGATACCTGCATAACTGTCTCATGCATATTGTGATTGGGACACTACGACCGTTTACTCTTTCTGAGGCACTCATTGTTTTTGTTTTTTGGGTTTTTTTTTTCTCTTCTGACCTTTTTTTTTTTGTTGTTGTTTTGGTTGGGAGTGTGTGAAAAAAAAAAAGGGTGGTACTTACTGATTGTGTGCTCAGCGTTTGGGGGATATGTGGCCAACATGAGTTACAAAGAAGGAATGACTTTTATAGTCAGGAATGAGTGGGGAATAGTGGGAGTAATTTCACCTATAAATACGGGTGCAATTCTCCTGTTGTTAACCATTACAGTTCTAGTTTTGATTGATACCAGACCCGGTTGGCGTGGGTCGCTTAAGGAGCACTCTTTTTGCAACCCCAGCAGCTGCAGACTTCCTTCTGGGTACCGCCTCTGAATATTTTTTCCATCAGTATGTGTCTTTTTGCATGAGACCACAAACCTTCATTTAAAAAGAAGAAAAATATCAATGTTAATTATTTTTAAACGTGCCTGAATATTTAATAATGAAACACATAAATTTCGCTGTTAATTATTTGTAAACGATTCAAAAGAAAACAAACCTTCGATAATTTGGGTATGAACATTATAACAGTTAATAAAAAAATTGTTACGGTGTTTAACACAAAGAAAGAAAGAAAATGCAAGGGTAATTTTTAATAAAGTTTCTATTTTTAAATGTCCCAAAGAGGCCATAAACAAAGGACTAGCCATAAAAAGAGGTGAATAATACACTGTGACCGGGTCACTGTAGGGGTTTTCACCAATTTTTAATAAAGTCTCTATTTTTAAATGTCCCAAAGAGGCCATAAACGAAGAACTGGCCATAAAAAGAGGTGAATAATACACTGTGACCAGGTCACTGTAGGGGTTTTCACCCGCCATTGGTCGATTAAATTATAGAATTGGGATACATGTGAACCCTATAAGAATTTAATATTTAAGCGTTTTCGGATATTTCACTAATCATTTTTCAGATTTTTAATCAAACGAAATGGCAAGCTTACGATGTGCTCGGATAAATATAGTGGACCATGCGTTCACTGCACAAGAAATGAAAGATGTAAAAATGGAGTATGACTTCCATTTTACGAAAATTAATGGAAGACGAAGTCCACTTTGCAGCCTCAGTGGGTTTAATATCTAATTCTAGCAGATGTGAGGCATGTGAAATACCGAGGTCTTTGGTAAAAAGAAAACAACTGGCAGACGGTGACCAATGGAGATGTAAAGACTGTCAGTCAATGATTAGTATAAGAAAGGATCTTTTATTGAAAAAAAGCCATCTAAAAATAAAGCAGATAACAGTATTATTGTTTCCATGGAGCGTTGACACGAAACTATGTACAATACAAGAAGACATCACCGTGTGTTCACTGCACAAGAAATGAAAGATGTAAAATGGAGTATGACTTCCATTTTACGAAATGGGAGACGAAGTTCACTTTGCAGCCTCAGTGGATTTAATATCTAATTCTAGCAGATTATCAACATCTTCATCCTCCTTGGCGGGGTGGTTCTTCTGCAGTATAGGTACCGGGGGGGGGGAGCTTCTATAATATAGGACCCAAGGGCTTCTGCAGTATAGGAACCAGGGGTGCTTCTACAATATAAGACCCGAATGCTTCTGCAGAATAGGGACCAGGGCTGCTTCTACAGTATAGGGACCAAGGTGCGTCTACAGTATAGGACCCAGCACCGGGGGTGCTTCTACAATATAGGACCCGAATGCTTCTACAGAATAGGGACCATGGGTGCTTATGCAGTATAGGCACCGGGGGTGCTTCTACAGTATAGGATCCAGAGGCTTCTGCAGTACAGGGACAGGGGGGTGCTTCTGCAGTATAGTCACCGCGGCGCTTCTACAGTATAGGACCCAGCACCGGGGGGAGGGGCTTCGTCAATTTAGGACCCAGAGGCTTCGGCATTGTCCGGGAAAAACGTGCTAAATGTCCTAGATAGAGCTACTGTAGTGTTTCTCTTCGGACTATTGTGCAGATGAAAAGGAGGGGGGATCGGTAAGAGTGATTTTAGTAGTGCTCTGGAGACCATCTTGATTTTCTAAATACTCGGCGTTGTCCGGGAGAAAAGTGCTCAATATCCTATTTTGCTTGCGGAAAGGAGGAGGGAGAGCCCCGGGCAACGCCGGGTACCCCTGCTAGCACAAGAAGAAATCAGCGTTTCATCACATACTATTGTAGACTGGCTGAACTTTATCAGAGAAGTGTGCGAGCAAGACCTCTTAAATAATCCGATATTGCTTGGAGGATTACATGAGGACGGTACCGCTAAGGAAGTGGAAATCGCCGAGTCATATTTCTTCAGGAGAAAATACAACAGAGGACGAGTTAGAAGCGGCGTTTGGGTCTTCGGAGCGGTGGCGAGAGGAAGCAATAGATGCAACATAAAAACAATGGAGCAGAGAGATCGCGAAACTTTATTACCAATAATTCGCTCCTGGATTTTGCCGGGAACACAAATAATATCGGATGGATGGGCAGCATATGATGGTTTACAACACTATCAAAATGGTATATACCAACACGCCACAGTTGTTCCCAAGGGAAACTTTGTCAACCCGGATGATGAAACTGTTCATACCAAAACTATCGAAGGTTTGTCTTCTTTTGAATCGTTTACAAATAATTAACAGCGAAATTTATGTGTTTCATTATTAAAAATAATGAACATTGATATTTTTCTTCTTCTTTTTCTTGGAGGTTTGTGGTCTCATGCATACGTAAAGTTATTTTAAACGCATTTAAAACCCGTAACATTTTTTTTATTATTAATTGTTATAAAGTTTATAAACTTTGTGTCAAAGTTATCTCCCTTGCCAAAATATAAGCGAATTCGGATTAGCGGCAACTAAGTCAAATAGAGTTATTCCCCTCAGATCGGTCACTGCTTATACAAAAGCACCAAAAAATCATGGATTTTTTTTTAATATATATAAAAATATACGTTTAGTAAAGGTGTATTTTGTTTTAAAAAAAATAATACATTTTCACTAAGATTTAAAAAAAAAATAGTTTCACTATATCTCATGTGCTTGTTTATTAATAAATATTGAAAATTTCATTAAAATTGGTTGATTTCCTGAATTTTGATGAATTTTTAAGTGAAGGGAGGGTCAAAATGCTTTTACTTTTTGGGATCGGCCTTTAATTTTGCACGTACCTATCTTTTAATAGCAAGATAGGAGTTGGCGATTCCATTATCAAATAAACAGTTAACATTGAACTTTTTTTTGTATAATTTTTAAACAAATTTCAAAGTCTGAATTACTTATGGTTGATTGGGTTAGAAGTTTAAATAATGGTAATTCATAATTCAGTTTTTTGCAGTATTTGATCGTGAATTATTATTTTCTTTGAATTTATAGTGAATAAAGATCAGTTTCAAGATGAATCGAATCGTGTTCCTTTTTTTTCTTTTTTTACATGCAATTTTAAAAGTTTTCTAATGCTTTGTTTTAAATATTTACAATATCGTATGGTCAACATGTTTTGATATTTTGAATAACTTTAGTAAAGGTGTTTTTTGTTTACAGGAAATAATGCATTTGCACCAAGCTTTATAATAAAGTAATGGATTTATTATATTCCGTGATCATTAATTAATAAATATTGAAAATTTAATTAAAATTGGTTGATTTCCTGAATTTTGATGGATTATTTAGTGAATGGAGAAGTCGAAATGCCTTTTTATTGTTATTACGATGGCCATTGTTTTGACACACAATGCAGTGACGTCATTTTCTAGCAAACAGGCCTGTAGTAACTCTCGGTGGCCATGCAAAAGCCTACCAACCATAGCCATCCCTACTACAGGCCAGGCAATCGTGCAACTGGGGTCTTTTACTGGGGGCCATGTGAATTTTCTTAAATATTCGATATAGAAGTTGCAAACAAAGGTAAAATTCCTCATTTCAATGTTGGAGTTTTTTTAGAGAATTTGTACTTATGTAAAAAGATCATTACTGTACTATGTAAAAAGATTATTATTGTGATTAAAAAGAAAAAAAGGATCCGCACCAGTTGATGATATCAAGCAGAGAAACAGTTTGTTCAAATGTGATATGTGTTTTACTAACCAAAAACTTAAACTGTCCTCATTTTGATTGCTTCAAACACAACATTTTGGCTATAGTCTTCATTTCACATCATAAAATAATTCAAAAATAAAGTTCAAACTAAAATTTCAGCATCCAAATCTCTAGTGTGGTCTCGTAGTCGATTAATTTAAGCAAACAAATTCACTGAAAATGGAAGATGGAATTAGAAAAAATAAACAGATTCACTGAAATGGAAGATGAAATGTGATAATACAATGCCCATAGATTAAATAGAAGGTTTAATTAAACATCTATAGGTTATCCTATAAAATGGACAGCAATGAGTTACGATAACCAGAATGTTATGGCAAAATAAGGAGGACACTACTTACAAACATTTCTAAGGAAAGTTATTCACCTCAAAATCTGAAAGTAGTAATTAAAACTTCTTATTTTAATGTCTCACTAATGACTTGTTATCATCAAGAATCCACCCCAAAGAGTATTCTTTCTTTTTGCGGTATAGAAAAGAGAAAAGGCACTCCCCGGATCTCCATGCTCCACCATAAAAGAAAAACTGAAAAATCATCTTATTTTTCAAAAAGTGTGTACACAATGGTATTGCAGAAACAGTGAGTCCTGTGTTTCTAATGATCAATTACCTTTTCTAACTGATTATAAAGCACAAACAACAAACTCCTGTATTTAAAAAGAAAGTGAGTTTACCTTTTACAATAAATTAGAAAAAAAGCTTTGACATATATATTTGCACCATATCACAGAATCAACGAGTCCTTTGTTTCTAATGATCAATTATTTTTCACTGATCAACAAATATTTTTACTGATGAAAATTTAGAAATAAAAGCTTCAACATCCATATTTATACCATACTGCAAAATGAACAAACAGATTAATTCAATAAGAAAACTATTTTGACTTCAACATGTATTTTACACCAGGCTCTTGCAGAAATAATTAGTTTCTTTGTTCTTACAGATCAATAATTATTTATAATTGATCAGACTGCTAAAATTTCAAGATAATTTCAAAACCTTTAGTGCTGGTTCTTTACTTGACTTGGGAGACTGAAACAAACAATAATTCTTGAAAAATATATTTCATAATATAATTCCATGCACTCTCTTTATATTGAAATGATACATTTCAGACACCAACATGAAAATTTTTGTTAAAGAATTTCTGCAAACCTTTGATTTGACAGCATTGAACATTATGAAACAGAAAAACACCCACTGAACAGTGGTATCCAGTGGAACTTTTAAATCATCACGATCTATTTCTTTCAAAACACTTCCATACTCATGATAATAAAAAGCAGTATCATTGAATATTTCTTCCTCTCTAAGACAATCTTTTCGTGTGACACATATCACATTTGAACAAACTGTTTCTCTGTTTGATATCATCAACTGGTGCGGATCCTTCTTTTCTTTTTAATCACAATATACAAGTAATGATCTTTTGACACAAGTACAAATTCTCTAAAAAAACTCCAACATTGAAATAAAAATTCTTCATTGAAATATGCATTTGCCTTTGTTTATTCAAAATTACCTGTCTCTTCATTTATAGGAATTTGTCAATAATTGTAAAATTTATCAATTAGCTCATTGTGGTTCTTATTATTTGGTATGTAAAACACATAAAAACATCAAACTAATCTCACAGAGGAAGTTTACCTTTGTTTGCAACTTCTATATCGAATATTTAAGAAAATTCACATGGCCCCCAGTAAAAGACCCCAGTTGCACGATTGCCTGGCCTGTAGTAGGGATGGCCATGCCACCAACGTAAAAATAAATTAATTTTTAAAAATTAAAAAAAAAAATTTATATTTAATGTTTTAAATTTATTTTTATAATAATTCTTTGTCTGCAATTTTTTTTCTTGACAAAAATTTTCTTATTTCATTTTCAAACATGTTTCCTACTTTGTAAATACTGCATTCTTTTTAAAAAATGTATGGATTGTGTATTGCTCATCTTTTGCGGAAAGAAAAACAACAACAATTAGTTTAGAATGTAGATTGGGGGATCAGTTTTGCATATAATTTTAACATAAAATGATCCACCATTTCCGGGGTTCTACTTTTTTAAAGCGATTACGTGTGGTTTTACGACATTGCCAGTCGGACTTAGGGTTAGTGGTGGAAAATTTAGTTAACTGGCCTAAAAAGTTAGAATATCCAGGAAAATGATCTCCCCGGTCATTTTACATTAAATTTATATGCGCAACTAATCCCTTACTCTTAATTAAAAGAATAATTGTTTTATTTTACATGTATTCACACGTAATCGCCTAAAAATATAGAATCTCATTTAGAGGGGGTACTTTTATGTTTTCCCTTTGCGTATTGTATCCAAGATTTTGATAAACTCATTGTGAGATGTTCATCTATATTTTTCTTTTGTACCATATTTTTTCCTATTTATCAACTTGTGCCATTTTTACCGGTGCCATTTTTACTAGATTCAGTGAAAATGGCGATTTGAGAAATAGTTTAGCAATCATGAGTTTTCAAATTCTTTATTAATAAAAAATTGATTTAATTAATTTCAAAGGGAAATAATCATTAGGTTTAAAGAATTTCAAACCGAAAAAAAAACAAACATTAATTATTTCAGAGGATAAATACACGCGGTGATTGGACAAACAGTCAGGGTCAGGGCGATGCCAGCGAATAAAAAAATTGCCCCAAAACTGAACTCTCTGAGAGGCGTCATAAAAATAATTTGAATGTTTCAAAACGTTTTATAAGGAGATAGGCGTCATAAAAATAATTTGAATGTTTCAAAACGTTTTATAAGGAGATAGGCGTCATAAAAATAATTTGAATGTTTCAAAACGTTTTATAAGGAGATAGACGTCATAAAAATAATTTGAATGTTTCAAAACGTTTTATAAGGAGATAGGCGTCATAAAAATAATTTGAATGTTTCAAAACGTTTTATAAGGAGATAGGCGTCATAAAAATAATTTGAATGTTTCAAAACGTTTTATAAGGAGATAGGCGTCATAAAAATAATTTGAATGTTTCAAAACGTTTTATAAGGAGATAGGCGTCATAAAACTAATTTGAATGTTTCAAAACGTTTTATAAGGAGATAGGCGTCATAAAAATAATTTGAATGTTTCAAAACGTTTTATAAGGAGATAGGCGTCATAAAAATAATTTGAATGTTTCAAAACGTTTTATAAGGAGATAGGCGTCATAAAAATAATTTGAATGTTTCAAAACGTTTTATAAGGAGATAGGCGTCATAAAAATAATTTGAATGTTTCAAAACGTTTTATAAGGAGATAGGCGTCATAAAACTAATTTGAATGTTTCAAAACGTTTTATAAGGAGATAGGCGTCATAAAAATAATTTGAATGTTTCAAAACGTTTTATAAGGAGATAGGCGTCATAAAAATAATTTGAATGTTTCAAAACGTTTTATAAGGAGATAGGCGTCATAAAAATAATTTGAATGTTTCAAAACGTTTTATAAGGAGATAGGCGTCATAAAAATAATTTGAATGTTTCAAAACGTTTTATAAGGAGATAGGCGTCATAAAAATAATTTGAATGTTTCAAAACGTTTTATAAGGAGATAGGCGTCATAAAAATAATTTGAATGTTTCAAAACGTTTCATAAGGAGATAGGCGTCATAAAAATAATTTGAATGTTTCAAAACGTTTTATAAGGAGATAGGCGTCATAAAAATAATTTGAATGTTTCAAAACGTTTTATAAGGAGATAGGCGTCATAAAAATAATTTGAATGTTTCAAAACGTTTTATAAGGAGATAGGCGTCATAAAAATAATTTGAATGTTTCAAAACGTTTTATAAGGAGATAGGCGTCATAAAAATAATTTGAATGTTTCAAAACGTTTTATAAGGAGATAGGCGTCATAAAACTAATTTGAATGTTTCAAAACGTTTTATAAGGAGATAGGCGTAAGTGAACTCTGGAAACTGAAATTTACCAATAAAAAAAAATCAAATTAGACGCGTAAACTATTAAAAATAACTTCTTAGATATCAAGATTAAAAAAAAAAAAATTACTTAGAAAATTGAATCCAGTAGAAAGCATTTTGGTTTCTTCGGAAATAAGTCAGTCATTTTAATTTTTTGTTAATAATTGAAAAAAAATGGATTAATTCCTTTGTGATCCTTAGAAATCTGAAAGAAATTTATAAGCATTTAAACTGTCAAAGAGAAAGAACTTTAAACTGGCATGAGGGTTTGCTAATTATTTTTTTAAAAGATTTTAAAAGTTAAATTTACTTTTTAGGGTATCGTTTGGTGATTAATATATTAACTGCAAAAAATTGTTATGAAACTATAAATAATGGTTGTTATGGAATGTTGTTTTAATCTCTAGTCATAAAATTATTGGATGTAAAAAAGTTTCCAAAACTTTAAATCTTTTAATACATGAAGATTTGCTAAGAATCAAAATTGTTAGCAAACCCTCGTGCCAATCATTACCTCTTCCTTTGTGAGGTGGGGGTATTGGAGCCTATTTTCGTTCGTCATGATACCACCCTTCCAAGCTAGCAAAAATATGCGATGGGAAGGAGTATATATTAGTTAGTTAGTTAGTAGTAGTAGTAGTAGTAGTAGTAGTAGTAGCAATAATAATAATAATAATAATAATAAAAAGATCCTGAAAGAGGTAAAAAACAGAAAAAAGAACATTGCCATGGTATGGATTTGCTACAAGAAAGCCAAGCATGGATAATTGAGTGCTTAAGGGTGTACAAAATATCCAACAAAATTATCAATTTTATAAAGTAAGCAATGGAAACATGGAAACTGGAACTAACAGCTGGAGGACAACACTTGGCAGATAAGAATACAGGAGACATTTTCCAAGGAGACTCCCTATCACCACTACTGTTTATTATAGCTATGATGCCACTCAAGAAGGAAGTGTAATGCCAGATACAAGTTTACAGACGCAAAAGAAAGAATTAATTACCTCATGTATATGGACGACCTGAAGTTATTTGCAAAAAATAAAACAGAACTGGAAAGGCTGATAAACATAACTAGAATCTTAAGCCAGAACATTTGAATGGAATTTGGAATGGAGAACTGTGCATTAATAGAGATTAAAGTGGAAAACTCAAGACAGCAGAACGCACGGAACTACCCAATCAAGAGGATAAAAGGGCACTTGGCAAACATTATACCTATAACTGTCTGAGAGTTCTGGAAGAAGACACCATCAAATCAAGACAAATGAAAGAGGATTGGAAAAGAATACCTGAGAAAAACAAGAAAACTCTTAGAAACCAAATTATATAGTAAAAGATTGATAAAAAGGAATAAACACCTGGGTAGTATCTCTAGTAAGATATTCTAGACCATTTATAGGCTGGACAAAAGCAGAAATCAGAATGAATGAGAAGACTAGGAAACTCATGACCTGTGACAAAGTATCCGGGGCATCACGGAGATCGGGTACCCTGGTGACGTGCTAGTATGCATCTTGGTGATGATGCTATGCCGACTGAGGGGCTCTGCGTCGAGACAAAGTGGAGATATAAAACTAGTATATATTTGACGTAGAAACGAACTTATTCAAACGACAGGAATGGGATGCCAGCTAGTCTCGGTGGGTCGTGTTTGATAGTCGGAATCCATTGCCTGTGAAGGCAAGGAGACAGTTGCCAGATGGGAGTTAGAGATTATGAAATTCCATAATCTTAAATTTAATTCTGAAGTGTCGATAAAGCGATTCTGTGACGGCTGTTTTAACTTGGCAGAGATTTATTTGGGCCTGTTATCGTTAATTCCGAGTCCAGTCACAGATCATCACCGGCTGTGTGACAGAATGAGAAAGCGTTTGTTTTGGCGATAATGCCAAGCTAAGAAGAAGATCCCATTTATATTAGGGAGGGGGGGAGTAAGGCGAGTAAGATGGCGGAGAAGGGGGTGTACGACGATAGACATCTTCAATAAAAGAATGTGCGTTTTTCATGCACGGGCAGAAGAGTAGAGTGAGGCAGTCAGAGTTGAATTTTGCTAAAGACATTTACGAGTACGATAGATCAATTATTTTATTTTATTAATAATTACTCTTCTATACAAAAAACCCGACCGAGTTATTGAACATTGCTATTTTCCTTTTATTCTGCTTTGAATGATCTTTCGCCTCCACAGAGTCAACCGGTTGCTGTTCGCCCAGTGATCGCTCGCTGATATAAACAGTTTCAATGTGGGAGTGTGTTTGTAGCTGGACGAGACGACAAGATCATCATCATCATCGTCGCCATCCCGGCCTAGAGGAATTTCGATCTATATATTTTTTATTGCCACTAAGACCATCGGCACGTGTAGGGTTCACAGACCATTCACACACTACACTGAAAAGGGTGATTCTGACCGACTATGTAAAAAGGAGAGAAGAGGGGGAGGACCTGTAAGTATTTTATTAACCTCCTCTCCAGTAGGTTAGACACAAGGTCAGGTGTGGGTTTTGATGAAAGTGTTTCTGTGGAACGAACTGGATTCGAACCCGGCACAGTCAGGTCCTCAGTCCGCGTCGTTAACCACTGAGCGACCGTGCCATCCCCATCAGGAACTTGTAAGTATAAAAGATTGTGTGGATAACAGAAAAAAGAAAAAATTAGGAAAATACATAAGCCAGAATACAGAAAAGCTGGTCAACGCAGCAAGAAACACTGCCAAAATCAACAATACAGGGGACAGCGGGATTGGAAACAAAAAGACAAGAAAAGTGGGAGTGGAAATAGCTACATGGACGATTTAAAAGACTGAGAAGAGACGCACAGAAACACCTGGACTTGGCTACAAAAAGGACACTTGAACAGAGAAACGATATGGGTGCTAACGCACAGACCAAAGCGATCAGAACAAAATATATGAAAGCTAAAATGGACAAAACCCAGGAAAACAGTAAATGTAGAATGTCTGGTTAAAGAGACGAAAGGGTCAATCACATAATGAATGAATGCAGCAAAGTCACCCAAAATGTATACAAAAACAGACACGGCAGCAGAAAAATAAAATTTTGAACATACAGACGAATGGTACAGACACAAACCGAAGACACTATTGGAAAACAAAAAGCACAAAATCTTCTGGGACATGGACGTACATACAGATAAACTCATCCAAGCAAAGAGATAAGAAAAAACTGTCAAATCATAGATTTCACCGTCCCAGCAGTCCACAGGGTGAAGATCAAGGAGACAGAAAAACGAAACAAATACACGGAACTTGCCAGAGAACTGAAAGGAATATGGACTATAAAGAAAGTCAACATAATACCAATAATTGTAGGAGCACTAGGAACAATCCCGAAAAAACTGGAAAAAAGACTAGGAGAAATTGGAATCAGAGGGAAGATTGAAACCATACAACAGACGGCAATGATGAATACAGCAGAAATAACACACACGCATAAGAGGTGGCATCAGCCTCGGCAGGTACCTAACAAAATGATCATGACGGATCATGGAGGGTGGAAAGACCGAGTAGGGAAAGCACTAAGCAGACCTCCACTGGAAAGGTGCGGAGAGTGCTGGGACTTTAGGGGAGGCTTATTGCGTCTTTGTTATTAATTTTTTATTACCTTTGGGTTCATAAAAAATGTTAACCTCACGTATCTTTCTTCGATACATAATTTAGACGAAACTAATTCAACCCTTCAAAACTAATAATGCCTCAGATTAAAATAGCCGTTAGCAAAAACTGGCTCACAGGATTTTTTAATTTTAAATTACAATTTTAAAACTTTATTCCCCTTTTTTGGACTTTATTAAACTTTTTAATCTCACATATCTTTCTCTAACACATAACTTAGACGATACTAATTACCCACTTCAAAGCAAATAATGTATCCGATCGTGGCTTATACGAGACCCTCCATTTTCTCTACCAAGTGACAACAAAGCTGAATATAGCCAGGAGGATAACACCTTCTGAGCTATATATATATATATATATATATATATATATATATATATATATATATATATATATGTGTTATAATGAAATAATTCCAGGAGGAAATCCGGGTATGAGAGCTCACTGTGATAAACAGAGCAAGCATAAAATACAGTATAATAACACGAAATTACATAATCATCGATGCAATAATTTATTTTAACCTTGTGGTTTTTTCAAGCATCCGATCCAGACGATTACATTTTTGAAACTGAAAAAAAAGAATTTAATTCACACTCGACAATTCAAACATAATTGGAGAGAGAGGGGGTAACAACCTATTTAATACATATTTAGAGAGAGGGGGAAATTTGAAGCATATATAATCTTTAAGTATAAATTGAGAGGTGGAATTGCATAATTTATTACAGACAGTGAGGGGGGGGGACATATGTATAATTAGAAATTGTAAAATTGGGCATAGATGATGATGGAGGAGGGGGGGGGTCATGTTTTTCAAAAGAATCGGGTCGTGTCAAAAATTAACAGTATTAACCCTCATCTCATTGTTTGCTGACCCCTACTGTCTAGCGATAAATGTATATTGTGAGTGGAGGGGGGGGGACCTAAAAAAGGGGATCTGAAAGTAGATACCGACTAAATTCTGAGACAATCTCATTCACGTACACATGCACAGGCATGCATAAACACGTACACATCATATGTACATACATACCCACACACCTACACACCTACAATTATACACAAACATACATATATATATATATATATATATATATATATCAAACACACACATAGTTTGAACGACCGACCACTGCAACAAACCACTTACCTCAAGGAAATACTAAATTATCAAGCCATTTGGAAAAGCGAAAAAAAAAAAACGAAAAATCAAAAAATAAAAAAGAAAGAGAGAAAGAGAGAAAGATATAAGAAAGAAAAATCACAGACATGGACAAACTTCACTGGCTGTACGTGTGTCAAAACCCTAAGTCATCCTCAAGGCAGGAAAAAGGAAATCTTTTTATGTGATCTCAGACATAACTATTATCTAACACACGCACACACACATTCTATTATACACATGCATGCATATATATATATATATATATATATATATATATATATATACACTTACATACACACACACATACATGCCTACCAGAATACACACTTACACCCACACATATACACATAATAACTATATGTTCTTATTGTCAAGTATTAATAAAATATAAAATTATAAAAATATATTTTATGAGGGGAATTTAGATTATCTACGTCGATTCATTTCTATTATAATTTATTAAATTAAGTTGTGTTTAGATGATATTATTCTTCTATTATTTTATATTTTCTCTCCTATTTTCGATTAATTTTATGTGTATGAAAAATCTTTAATTATCACTTAAGTTACGTCTAACAATATCTAGTAATAACGTTTATCTTGTAAACTTACTTTTATTTGTTAATTTGGGGAAATGAAACTAATTATTTTAAATATCATCTTAATAGATTTTATCCAATTTCTTTACAATTATTTATCATCCAGGGCCATATCAAATTATCACGCCAGTTGGAAAAGCGAAAACCCCCCCCCAAAAAAACAATCATCGGGTGCCCAAAACCATGCTTATCCCAACACAAATAGCTACAATATATTGAGCACTTTTGCAGAATGTTGGCTTTGTTCATTTTTCAAAAAATATTTGAACTGATCCAATTAATACACCCACATACATATACATACCCATATACATACATACATACATACATACATACATACATACATACATACACAACCATACCTAAATGTGGTTTGTTTTTATGTGTAACACATTGGCCTTCCATTTCAGTGTGAGGTTAAATCCTTTTAGCACGGCATCCCGCTCTGCCATGTTTATATATTGGGTATCCTTTATTAGTTGCAACCAGCACGCATCCTTGATGATAGCTCCATCGACATATGGGAAATTTTCAAATCAATATTTAATTTTAATAACCACACCTCTATTGTTTTTTGTTTTTTAAAAATATAACTCTTATTGGAAAATTCGACTGAAACAAGATTAATTAAGAACGGACATTTTACGTGATTCTCTTGGATTGTGTTGGAATTGACTAATGGTTTTACATACATATTTGTTGAAAAAATAAAAAACAAATAAAAACGGACTTAAGGAAATGGAAGCTAATACATGTTTGTTTATTCAATATTCTCTCATATATATATATATATATATATGAGAAAGGAGACGTAATGGGAAATGAAAAATGAAAAACCAAGAGATATTTTTTATATATTCATCAACGTTTCGTCTTTATTGTAAGACTTCCTCAGGATGATAATTTTAAGAGGGGAGATTTTGTTGTGGTTAGGTGTGAAATTTTTGGAGGGTAGGGGTATTGACAACGAAATGGTTTCTACAATCTATCCTCCTTAATAAGCAAAATTATCCTGACCGAACAAAAACTAAACCTAGATCATGGCTAACCTTTCTTCTCTTCGCTCTCAATTGTACTTATATACAAGTCCCCGCATACACTCACGTACTAACTCCTCTTCACATACATTTTCACTCACAACGAATCTAAACCACTTAACCACAAATAATAGCCTTACAAATGAACAGAATCTAGACATCCTCACAAATATTTAGATATTTAAACCCCTTTTGCCCTCAATTTAATCTCAAACCATCAACACAGCCTGAACAAAACTACATTTCACCTATTTCTTGCCAAAATTAATATCATTTTTCCCCTTCTTTTCCTTTCCTTTATTGTCATGTTCACAGCACATTTCAACACATTCCTTCTAACTCACTTATATTCACACATTCCTGACATAGCCAGCTGGTCAATACCCCTACCCTCCAAACATTTCACACCTAACCACAACAAAATCTCCCCCCTCACTCTTTCGACTACCTCTTTCATACTCTTATCCACCCACCCACCCACCCCACCTACTTTAAAATTATCTGAATTTCTTCAAATCCTCTTTTTTCTAAAACTATGATACCACCTACATACTAAAGACAGAGTTCCCCCCTTCCCTCCTCTTTCCCCAGCCCCTCAAAATCCATGCCACACTTCACCACGACAAAAACCTCAGCCCCTCCTCTCCTCTCTCCCACCCTAAGGCAAATTCACTAACACTCTCACCCCTCCCCTTTTTCACTGCTACCTTAATGTACCCACTCAAAGCTTTCCATATTCATTTCACTCTTTGCTACTGACTGACTTCTCGCAGCCCGGACCCTGGTCCAGTGCTCTTAGTAGCCATGGCTACTACTTTTCCTCATCAACCCATCATGTCAACCCAATATTTCGATGTACTTGCATGACATTTTTCTTAAAATTATCATCCTGAGGAAGTCTTACAATCAAGACGAAACGTTGATGAATATATAAAAAATATCTCTTGGTTTTCCCTTTTTCATTTCCGATATATATATATATATATATATATATATTTAAAATAATACATACGTTAACCATATTCTCTTGTCTTCTATTATGCTTGCAATTTCTGATGATCTCATTTCTTTGATCTAACAAAATTTCATTAAATGATGAGTTTGAAGGGGTAAACATAATGGGATAAAAAATTGTGTATAGGCGATAAAAATGGTTTTATGTTTTTTTTTTTAAATATTATTAAATGAGGAACCATTTTGACTTAAAATCTATTTAGTACAATGCATGTAATCTGAAGGAAAACATGTTTGAAATGTGTAAATATGTTTAACAAAATAGAGGCTTACAATCAACAAAGTAGCGTATTATGTAAAAACGAAACTGAGTTCAACTTAAACGAAACAAGCACTTTTATCATCCCAGAAAGCAATTTTTTTTTTTAACTGCGTTCACCCCAAACAAGACAAATTGCCATTGTAGACGTAAAGGGCTACTGAGAATTAGGTTGAAATTTTAGAGGATCATCCTAAATTGGGAGCTGTGCAGGTAGATGTTTGTTCACATTAGTTTTTAATTTTGTTGAATGCCGGTACAGTTGGGAAAATAGGGAGCAGGGAGAGAGTTCCAAAAGAGGCAGCTTGAGGAAAGAAGCTATTGGAGTAGAAAGCTCTCCGGCATCTGGGGACCTCCACAGTGAATGGATGGGATTTAGCTTTGTCGGGTTGGTCAAGTGTATTTATGTCAAATCAGTAAGTTCATCAGAGCACATTCCATTGAAGTACTTGTAAAACAAGCACAAGGATGCAACATTGCGGCGATGGGGCAGGGGCTGGAGCTTGGTGAATAGTGAGGGACCTATTAGGTTAGAGACTCTTTTTTGGACCTTGTCTAAGAGGGAGAGACTAGTGGATGGTGCACCAGCCCAGATGTGGCAACAATACTGGTGACTTTATAGAGATATAGGATACTGTCAGGTGTGAGAAGTGTTCTAGCACAGTAGAGGGAGCCCCCATTCTTTGCAGCAGCCTTGGCAATGTCTTCTATGTATTTGTTCCAATTCATGTTACCTGTGAATGTTATGCCGAGGAGTTTGAATGATGAACTCTCAGGTACGGTGTTACTTGCCATGGCAATCGGTGGTTGAAGAGGTTTCTTGTAGTTGTTGAAGGAAAGTAGCTTTGTCTTAGCAGCATTAAATGTTACCATCCATTTATGACCAATTCATCTACAGACTGGAGGTCACTTTCTAAGGATTCAGCCATTGCCTCGGATATGTGCGCGTCCGTTTTACCCACATGACGAGAGTAGAGTGTAGTGTCGTCAGCAAATATACCCATCTCAGACACAATGTTATCAGAGAGGTCGTTTAGGAAAATCAGGAACAATAAAAGTCCAAGGATCGCTCGCTGCATTTATGTCATGTTTGGATGAACGGCCATCAAGGACAACCTGGATCTTTCTGTTGGATAGGAAGGATCTAATTATATTAAATATTCATCCAATATCATATGAATTAATTTTTAGTAGAAGTCCTTTATGCCAGACCTTGTCAAAGGCTTTGGAAATATCAAGTGCTACCTTCCTAGCTTCACCTGCCTTGTGTGTATGGTATATGCATTCGGAGATGACCGTTAGGATATCCGCAGTAGACCTTGCTTGCTTAAATCTATACTGATGGTCAGAAAGAAGTTTAGCATTAACAAGGTGCCGGACTAATTTTAAATTATCTATAAAAAGTAGAGTTGGGCGGTTTTGAAATTTTGGTTTCGGTATCGGTTTCGGTTTTTTCCCCTTAAAACCTCGGTTTACGGTTCGGTTTTTCGTTTTTTTTGAAAAAAATTTTTTTACTATGGAAGCTATTCATTCTCTTGTGTGATGATTAGTTATTATTCAACGTTTAGTTGAATTATGCCACTGTTTCGATAATTTTGTGACTGAATCATTCTCCATGATATGAATCATATAAGTTTTAAGGTGTTGACTGTTGTAATCAAAGTTCTGATACCTTTTCAACAGTTAACTCAGTGACCAAAGATTCATGAAAGATTTCTGAAGAATAAAACTGAGTTTGAATATACATTCTATCTAATTCTTTAACCCATCAGAAGCTAAAATATAACTCAGAAATGCAAGAAATTAAAAAACGAAAATTTATTTAAACAAACAAAATAATTTTACAAATAAAATTAAGCAAAAATGATGATGAAAATGAAATATTGTCAAAATTATTTGACAGATAAAAATTTTAATTTTTTAATAGGTGAAAATGTTTGCAAGACGTGTCTTGTCGCGTAAAATAAACACACCATATACTTCTCGAATTGCCGGTGTTGACTGTTGGGATGTCTGTCATTTTGTGTGCTCGAAGTTCTGTCAACTGGTGCGTGTTGGGGTTAATATTTGTTTTTAAGACAGGGTAATAAAACTTTATAGACATGCGTAAAAGACTAGTAGTACACCCGAAAACCGCGCCAAAGAAAAAGGAAGGATGGTTAAAAAAAAGTAGAGATTATTAATTCACCTAAAGTAATTTTTTAAGCTTTAAGGTAATTTTAGTCATAGAATTCATGACTTGGATTAAAGTTTAATAATTAAACTTTCGAATAAATTGTCAACTCTAAATAAATACCATATTAACAATTTAGTAAAATATAAATCGTTGCATAGTCTACTTTTTGAATAACCCATTTTTGGGAGAGAAAACGGTATAGTTGAGAGATAGTTCTCTAGAAATTACAATTTATGTATGAAGTGGCTTTTCAAAAGTAAACAATGAAATGCCTAATGTTTAAAATAATTTTAAAAATTCGAATAAAGTGACACTAGCATTGGCAACTACTTTTTTTCTTTTTAAATGTTTATACTTACTCACTACTTTTCGTTTATTTACTTTTACAAGTATTTTTTTAAAATTTCATTTTAATAACTTATTTTTTTAGATAACTCTGAAACAAACAAATAATTATTTTACAATTTTGAGTTGAATCAAATAGATTTTCGACATCATACGGAACGCGTTTGATTTTTTCTTTTTCATTTGAAAATAGTTTATGCTAAAAATACGATGTCATGTTGTCTGTCGTATTTCTCTTTTTTTCATTTGAAAATTCAAAATGTTAATGATAAACAAACTGTAAACAAAGATTTCTTCCTACAAGTAGCAATACACATGAAAAAATTTAAATTGCTTAAAATATCTCAATAATGGCATATATAGAAAGAGCTTGATGATCTAAGAAAGAATCTTTTTAAATTTTTAAAATCTGACTAAAAATAAGGAAGTTATGACTATTTTTGTGCCTCACACGATTGGATATTTTCCCCTCTTTAAGACCATATGTGTTTCGTCACATTTTTTACACTAATTTTTCAGTAAAAATGTTATATCTTTGTTAAAACACAAGATTAAGCAATGAAATTTACCATATAAGTGTATTTTTGTACAAGGAATCAGAATATGCCACTGAAAATCTCCAGAAATTAATGGTTTCCAAGTAATCTGCACCAAGTGCACATAAATATGCTGCAATACCTTAAAAATACCATGTATCCATTAAAAGAAAGAAGTTAGAAAATTCAAAGTTAAATTGTAATACATTTTATGTACAAGAAACTAAAATCTAATACTAGGACTGTTTAAAAATTAATATATTGCAAGATTTCTTTAGCATTATTGTAGATTTACACCTTCTGCTAACTCACCCCCTTACCTCCCCAAAATGAGATTCTACTTTTTTTATTTAGGCAATTACATGTTAACACCCTGAAAAACTTGGCAGAAAGAAAGAAACAAAAACAATTATTTTAGAATTTAAAGTGGGGATCAGTTTCACATAAAATAATCCCCCATTTCAAGGCCATTCTAACGTTTTAGGACAGTTAATTATTTTTTCTATGGGAGATAAATCCTGTGCGTGTTTCTTGTTTTTTTTTGTCTTCTTTTTTTTAGACGATTATAAGGGTTTTTGTGGGAGGAGGGGGGCTTACCACTTAAACTTCAGGTTAGTGGTAGGGCTAGGGGCAATTAAGTGTGAACACCCTGAAAACTTAGCAGAAAGAAAAAAAACCAATTCATTTAGAATTTCGAGTGGGGGATTAGTTTCACATATATTTAATGCAGAATAATTCACCATTTCCGGGCCATTCTAGCGTTTTAGGGCATTAATCAATTTTTTTCTATGGCAAATAAATCCTGTGCGTTTTTTTTTTATGGGCGTCTGCTTTTTTTTTTTTTTTTTTTTTTTAGACAATTATGTGTGGTTTTAATGGGCTTTTTTGTAGGATTAGGGCTTCCTACTCGGACTTAGGGTTAGTGATAAGGTTAAGGAAGGGGTTTTGTTTTGGATGGAGGTTGCCATTCGGACTTAGTGTTAGGGTTAAGGGAGTTTTTTTAGGAGTGGCTTGCCACTCATATTTAAGGTTAATGGTACGATACGTTCAAGATGGCATTTTTAGGAGGTGGGCTTGTTAGTCGTACCTAGAGTTAATGGTAGAGTTATTATTTATTTTATAAATTTCACTAAAAGGCAAGAATGACCGGGAAATCGGAGATCATTTTACATTAAATTTATATGCGAAACTGATCCCCCACTCTAAATTCTAAACTATTTTTTGTTTTGTTTTTTCTTTTTTTCGCCAAGACTTTAAGACGTAATCGCCTAAAAAAGTAGAATCTTAATTTTTTTTTTAAATTGGCGACTAGAAATTCATTACTACTAGAAGTTCGAAAGTTGAGTGAAAACCAGTATTTTTTAAAGTATTTTTTATAAAAGAACCAAATAGGATTAACTTTTTTAAGCACAAAAAGTATCTTACTTTTAAAGAAGTTTATAAACGTATTTTACAAAGCTTTACAAGACGCTGCTGCTGATTGATTGTTATATCAGCAATACTAGCAACCATTGTTGACTTTCGCTCAAAAAAAGGACAATATTTTTTAGGATAAGATAATTTAAAATTACTATTACCGAAAGACAAAACAACGTACAATTATAATTTTAATGCATAAAAAAAGATGAAAGATTAATTTATTTACTAGTTGGGTACGAAAAATGTAACAACATTTTCTATATTCACATTTTAAAATGTTTAAAATTCGTTCTAGAATGAAAATAAACAAAAATCGCCTCGTGTTTATAGCAGTAATTGCAGTAATATATTTGTTCAATCTGTCCTCTTACTAATATAACATTTTTTGGTAATATTCAATTTTATTCAAATCGGAAAATCTTTTCAACCGTGTTTCCTTGTATATGGTGGCTTACTGTAGTAAAAACACAATACCGAACGGTTACGGTTTTAAAAAAAAAAAACGATTCGGTATTCGGTATGGAGACAAAACCGAAAAAACGCGGTTTTTCGGTAAAACCGCCCATCTCTAATAAAAAGCTTGTGAAAAAAATATTTTTAGAAATACTTAAATTTTTTAAATAAATTATTTTTATAATTCGCTACAAGACTTTACTTCATTTCAGTACTCATTGTTTACGATCCAGGTTTTCGCATAGCTCATTCTGCCATGTTCTTTTTTTGTATCACCCAAGACGAAAAAAGTATTAAAACGTCTTTTTTTTTTACTACGTAAATTGATTTTAACTACAAAACGTCTTTAATGTCATGATTTAAAAAAAATATATATATATTATCATCTAGAAACTGTTTACCCCTTCGAACGTCATTTACCCAAATTTCCCCTATCACCAAATCTAATTATCTCTAACTTTTCATTTAAGCATAGGTAGCAGGCTACATTCAATGATTTACAGGTGTTTGCTCTTAGTATCAGTTTTCTTCAGTAGATATTGTTCCTAAGTATATTATAGAGTTAAAGAGGCATAAGTTAAAAAGGCTTTGTTTCAAATCAGAATATTATAACACTAATTGAAGTACCCGTCTATGTTGGATTTCTCAACTTTTCTTGAATTTTATAGCCAAGATTAGAAATAAAGACATCTATTAAATATTTTTCATCCATTTTTAATAGAAAAGAAATATGTGTTCGCTTAGGTCTATGATGATGATTGATATCGGCTCGGAAATAACTGAGATATAACACTATAGCAAAAAACAAAACAACAAAACAATTGTCGCGTGAGATTCGAACTCTGAAAGATGGCAAAAAATATTGAAACTGAAGGCCAATGTTTTATTCACATGGCCACCGATCAAACAAAAATATTTTGTCTTTTTAACCTACATAAATTGTATTTTTGTGTTCAGAGTAGGGATACAAAATTAAAAATCTGTTTTACCTCTCCACATAGATCTAAAGTAGTTTGATTGTTTAAAATAAATAAACATATAAACAAACAAATATAAAATAAAAAACTTCTGAAAGTAAAAATATATTAGTGAACGTTTATCAAATATTTTTTATCCATTTTTAATAAAAAAAGATGAATGTTTTCTCAGTGAACAATATGAACAATGATTTGACGTGAAAAGTATAAACGATTCGTACGAAAAGGATTTTAAAAAAAAGAAGATTTTTGTTAATTGTTTTTTTTTTTACTTATTTTTATACTTTAACATGACTTACTTATTTTTCTTACTGGTACTGAAAATGTTCAGATTGTTATAAGTAGGTCGTTCAGTCGGTTAATAATAGAAAATATTAGGACAACCTGGATCTTTCTTCTAGCCAAGAATGGTTTGGTTTAGTTTACAGCATATCAACCATCTATGCGTAATTTAATGCTGAATAAAGTTGTCAAATATAATTTTACAGGTGGGATAATTATTTATATTCGCAGAATACATCGCTCTCAGAATGCCTTACTCTTTGAAAATACCCACACCCAAGCTGGGAAAAGACTCCGACAATCCCCAAACCATAGACCCATAGCATTAGTTTGGTGTGGTTTGCTTTATGGCAAATCAACCATCTATGTGTTATTTAATGCTGAATAAAGTTGTCAAATATAATTCTATCGGTAAGATAATTATTTATATTCTAAGAATACACTGCTCTCAGAATACATTAAATTACTCTTAAAAAACATTATTCCTAGAAGGAAATTTTATAGAGAGGGGGCCTCAACACACCGCCTTCTAGTATCTATTTGGGAAGAAAATAAAAAGGAGAAGTAAGGTTTTGATTTTTTGAAGAATCAGATTGAATAATACGGTTGGGAATGAACTTATAGATACTAGGGCATAACGTGACCAGCCAATTGATCGGATCGGGCCTCTCTGATCTCTTGTCTATCTGAAGTAAGAGCCGAAGTGGAAGAATGGCTCAGCCACCAGGATCTGTCCTAAGGCATCACGGGTCGCCACCAATGGCATACAGGTGACCCCGTTTTCAGAGAGGGGTGGGTGGGGTACAGTCGTCGAATTTGTGACCCTGTCAACAGAGTGATTTAGCTAAGAAGGATCTGATTACATTGAATATTCGTTAAGTAATACCGTACAAATTTATTTTCTTGAGAAGACCTTCATGCCAGACCTTGCGAAAAGCTTTGGATATATCAAACGCTACCACTCTAGCTCCACTTGCATTATCTAGTGTATGGTATATGTGTTACGAGATGACCGTTAGGATATCTGCAGTAGAACGCGATTGCCTGTCGGTCAGTAAGAAATTTAACATTTTCGAGGTGGTGAATTATCACTAGATTGATTAATGATTCAGCAAATTTTAGAAAGGAATGGGAGGAGACTTATGGGGCAATAATTTTGCAAGTCAGTTCTTTCTTGAAAACTGGTACCACATAGGCAGTTTTCCAACTATCAGGGAAGTAAGATTTGGTAAGACAGTTGTTATAGAGTTCGAAGAGGACAGGGGTCAACTCAGCAGAGCATTCTTTATTACTATAGCAGGGATAAGATCTGGTTCACATGCTTTGGCGGTGTCAAGGTTTTTTTTAATGATAGTCAGGAAATGGGAAGAGGTGATGATCAGATCATCTAGTGAAGTTTCTGTCCATAGTGGGAAATTAGTGAGAGAGTGGTTTTCAGAGTCCAAGGTAAAATTTAGGGAAAACTGCTGAGCAAACAGTTCGGCTTTGTTTGTTGCCGTGGAAGCGACATCATTGTGGTTGGATAGTGGGGGAATTGTTGATTGACCATCGTTCACCACACTATCATAAATTTATATTATTATAAATTAACAAAAACAAAAAACTATACATTTTGCATCTAAAATGATTTTATTTAACAATAATTGATTAAAGACATGCAACATTACATAACACCAGTTTCATTAGTGAAGACTGATATTGAAAGAAAACATTCTAAGCAAATTCACAGCATCAGTTCATAAAATTTGCCATATGCACAAGAACATAAATGTGTTTTTTCCAAATAAATATTCTGTTACACGAATTTAAAATATAAAAATTAAACAAAAGAGAAAAGCATTTTGAATGGTAATTTTTATTTGACAGTATTTAATATATCACATAAATGACAGGTTATTGAAAAGGGAAAAGGTTGCAAGAAAAATGTACAACATAAAATAAAACTGAAAAAAAAAATTTTTTTAAAATTAAGTCATGTCAAATTCAGCACTAACTAAATGAAATTGTATTGAATGTTAGTTAATGTTTTCTGTTTTTTCAAAAAGGAAAAATTAAAATTAATAATAATGAAAATCTTAAATCTAAAAGACTGTTTTCTGGCAAAAGAAACTACATAAGAGAGAGAAAACAGGTAACTTTAATTATGCTATCTTACTAAATTATTATTTTACATTTCATTTTTTTTATATTCACACAATCCAAAGAATTTCAAAGAAATAAATTCAAAAATTATAAGAATTATGAATTCTCTTAAATTTCATAATCAGCAAAATTTTAGTGTGTATTTGTGAATACAATGCTACACAAACACAGATGTTTGCTTCTGTTATCAAATTAAACAAGACACGCAGTAAATGGAAGAATTTTATGGGTTTAGATTTTAACAAGAAAATATCATTTTTGATTTAATCCAAAATTACTCACTGAAAAAGATTCTAGCTCTTGTTATTTCATTGCATTATTAATCATTCTTTTGGTGGCTTCAGTTTCAAAATGCACAGCTAACAATTGCATTATAGTAAAACACTTTAGAATATTTTTAATGCCATTTCAATATACCAGGATTTTAATATATATATATATATATATATATATATATGGGTAAATAATTACCATAATAAAAAAGAGGGTGACATTACAATTATAGTGATCTGGTGTACATACACATTACAAGTGTATATATTTAGACATTGATAGCATCATTTTTATTTCGTCTGAAATTTCTTGTTGCTTTTTTTCGTTTGTTACAAAGAAAGTGTTGGTTCTAAGTTTTCAAATCCGTTCAACAAAAATTATCATCAGAATCATGTTGGTCATTCAATGCCATGCGATAGAATTACAATATTATAGAAAAACAACTATAAATCAATTTTTGTTCATCTTAAAGAGTTCTATTCATTAAAAACAAGAAGATGCAAAGGGCAATAAATTAATAATACAAATGAAAAAGTTGATTTCAGTGTTTAGTTTAGATTCACGTTTAATATCAAACTGATTTGAGCAATTAAAAAGCATTATTTTATTATCGTGGTTTCTCAACAACGTAGAATAAATATCTATTAAGGAAAAGAAATTGAAACTAAAATGTGAAAAACTATTTTTTTAAAATCATGATTCAACTTGCTTCATTGAAACACCCTTAACTGACATTTAAAAAATAACAATGTAATAAATGAAGAGAGGAAATGATAATTCCTCAAAAATTATTAAAAGAGGAAGTGAAAGAATAACGGAGATGCTGAACAGTTGAACTACAGGTTAGAAAATAGCTTTTCAAAAAGATGGCAAGCTTTTCATATCTGCAATTCATTTGCCATCCAACATTTGTGCATATCACTTGGGTAGATTTCTAAGATTCTGGTAAAATAAT
The DNA here is from genome assembly GCA_963556195.1 of Sepiola atlantica. Lineage (NCBI taxonomy): Eukaryota > Metazoa > Mollusca > Cephalopoda > Sepiida > Sepiolidae > Sepiola > Sepiola atlantica. The sequence goes on along the minus strand of OY744517.1, from coordinate 3,074,982 downwards.
GGCCCCATCAGCACCATAGTTTGGCTTGCTTTCTTGGCTGAGAACTGTGGTTTCTGTGACGTTGCCAGCAGCCTCATCGGCTCCTGGTTCTTCACTTGGTTGAACACTTGAAGTTGGCTGTGCAGTGACAGGGGAAGTTTCTGCAGACTCGCTACTCAGTTCTTCCTACAAATATATATTAAAAACAAAGCGAATATGAATAATTGTCTTTTGGACAAAAAAAAAAGGACACAAATGTACAACAAAGAAAACTAAAAGCTAAGCAAGACTAACTGAAATGAAAAAAAAAAAATTAAATTCATCTACACAATTGACTAATACCAGTTCTATCTCTTTGATTCCACTTCCAATACCAATGATGCATTTTACTTTCATTGCTCTTTTTAATCTGGTTCTTAAAATGTCTATTTCTTATTAAGTGGAAAATAGTTTTTGAAACAATTTTAGATTCTTAATTATTTGACACCATTTCGGAGATGAGGTTTTTACAGGTTTCTTCATCTTGGTTGTTGTTGTTGTTGTTGTTATGTACAAACATTTAGGACGCTCTCTTCCGGTGTTTCTTGTCGTATACAGTACAAAAAACCTTTGGCAATTTCAAACTGAATATTCTTTATTTCATTGCTTTAATCCTGTGTTCTATGATTTTTAGTTATTTTGTATCAGTTCATCTTTTGGTACGTTCTTTCAACAGGGATTGAATCTACTCTAGAATATATCTTAACCAATGCCGTCATCCATTTGGCCATGTGTCTAATAGAACAATCCAAGATAATTTTTCATTATTATTCAAAATGGATTCAATTTGAAATTCACAAAAGGGTTACTGACCTACAAAAAAAAGGCATGAAGAAGGCAGAAGAGTACAACAGATGAAATGTGAAAATGACAACAGCTAAAATGAAGACATGGAAATAATTATTGCTTACTAATACACGATTGGATTTCTAACAACAAAATAGCACACAACCATTCTAAGCTTTAAAAAATTCCAAATAATAAACTTCTATTAAAATTTGGTCACTAAATGATGAAAAATAATCTTAAACAGTTAGAGTTCTCATAATATTCCATTGATTTAGTTTTTAGCAAATTAAAACAAATGTAATATACACTGGTGTTTACACTATTTTCATGTTTCACAGATAGATGAAAATCGGTTCAATACACCCCCTCCCTGAATATAGATTCAATTTTTGTATGCTTAAAGAATTATTATAAATGTCATGATCAAAGATTTAAAAAAATTAAAACTTATGTAGAAATAGTGCCAGATAAGTAAGCCAAATGTTGCAACATTTCGGGTTTTCAAATCTGTGAAATATACATTTTATTCGGCATTAGTTGATTGTTTTTTGCCAATGACACAATAAAAGATGAAAAATCTTAATTCCATCATACAGACATTCTCATATAATCACCATTCAAAAATTCTGTACAAACTTTGCTGACATATCTTGTTTATACTGCTCCATTATTTCATAGTTTGTAAGGTTATTTACATCACTCTGCAACAGTACGCGAAATTTTATTTTATTGATTATTAATAAATTAGTTTTTAATTTTAGATTTATCTATTATTTCAAAACAAAATTACAATATATGCTCCTTGGCAACAACCTAAGGAAATAGTTTGTTTAAAAATTAAATAATTTTTACCATATTTTTTAAAATTTATATTCATGACCTATTGCTTTAGTCGATTGTAATCTGAGGATTAAAAAAGAAAGGTCAATAATAATTTTATTTAATAAACTAGAACTATGGGCCCAAATCCGAGTATATATTAAATATTAACTGTTTTTAACGTTAATATGTAACTAAAGCAAAATAAATTGTTTTGGACTATTAAAATAATTCCCAACGCTATTAATAATGTTTACCCATTCCTTATGTTTGAATTCATGTTTTGAAACTATAATTATTTTGTTATGGTAATGTTTTAAGCTCTATTTATAAGAAAGTTCAAATAGCTCAGTTGATAGAACGTCAGACTGAAGATCTCAAAGTTTCGGTTTCGATTTCCGGTCATGGCATCCACTTTATTTGTTAGGAATTTATTATTTACTATTGATGCAATATTTTCTATTTCTAAAAGTAGTAAAGATCTCTGATATTTCGAAATCAGACAAATTCCGCAATTTATTTGTTGTGTTTGAAAAAATTGTGACTGACAAACAAAATCTATTTATATAAGATATTATAAAATATTTACAACTTAAAAATAGGTGCTTTCTTTGAAATCACCCGTCAAAATTGTGCTGCTGTACAAACTGTAAATCAAAAGAAATTACTTTAATATTAGCAGCTGTACTTATCATCACCAACGATGAATTTACATCATGTTACAAAAATCTCAATACATGTGGCATTCGCAGTATCAAGTGTAAATAAAGTTATTTATTTTCAACATATTTGATACCTGGGTAAAACTGTATCTATTAATATAGAAGTCCAATTATGAAAGACAGAATGAGATCATGAACTTGTAGAAATGGTGAAAGAATTTCAAGTACAATATCTGTTGAGCATCCGTTATAAAAATATTTGTAGTACACTTATTTGCGAATGTTCACTATATAAGAAAAATACTTAAACTAGGAGTGTAAAAGACATAATTATAACAGCACTATAAATACAAAAGAGTATTATTGTACACAAAACGGAGCAAAGATTTAAAAAAAAAAAAGATATTCTATTATAACTATTAATTTCTTATGTACAACCATGCATTCCTTCATGTTCAATTATACACAAACAAAATGCAGACGTAATGAGAGAGTGAGAAGTTTTTCATTTCTACCAAAGACAATATCAAATGAATAAGAGGATGAATTGCATGCAGAAGCTGCACACGACAAACGAATGACATTTCATGAGAATTTATTCATTTTGACCCAGCCGTAATTTTCACCTATAAATCAAATTGCATAACAAGAGTGACATTTATTTACCCACAAAAAGTATTGCAAACATGTTATTTTAGTTTAATTTTCAAATAGAAAACATGAAAATATTGCAGAAGGCTATTCAATAAACAAATTCGGAAACAAATATCCAATGGATTCTGAGAAAAAACATTTCCAATCACAGAAGGAAAAAATGTCCTGAATAATATTTTGATTTAGAATATTCAGAATCTTGTAATTATTCTAAAAATTGTGTCCACTGCGTTAATGTCATTTATGGTTCAAGTATTGCTAGTTCAGGAGATTGTAATTATTCTAAAAATTGTGTCCACTGCGTTAATGTCATTTATGGTTCAAGTATTGCTAGTTCAGGAGATTGTAATTATTCTAAAAATTGTGTCCACTGCGTTAATGTCATTTATGGTTCAAGTATTGCTAGTTCAGGAGATTGTAATTATTCTAAAAATTGTGTCCACTGCGTTAATGTCATTTATGGTTCAAGTATTGCTAGTTCAGGAGATTGTAAGGTAAAATTCACTGTATTCAATAGAAAGCAGTTGCCATAAAACATACAAGAACTGTAGATTATGAATTTGAAATATAGAGAAATGTTTGAATGAAAAAGATCCCTATTTTTCATAGTTGTAGACCAAATTCACCAAAGGCTTTATTATTCAGGTCATCTATTTTTAGATGAATATTCTTCCCAAATTCTGTTTATTTGATGCCCGAAACATTGTTTGAAAAGTGACAAGGATGAGGGTCATACATAAAGGGTTGGAGCAGGTGCAGCATATAAACAGCAGTGTATAGGGAATGCGAGAGTTGTTCAAAAGCTAATAAACACTTGCTAATAGCAGAACATGTCTGTAGACTAGTATTTGATGGGTTGGTTTTTCTTCAAGAGGAAGAGGTTGAGGGGGGGGGGATGGAGGATACAGTAACAAATAATTTTTTTCAATATTTCAAACGCTCTGCGTTTTTCATCAGAAATAATCAGATAGAAAAAAGTAACAAAAAGAAATGGAAAACCGGAAATGTGATCACCCCTGTGTCGGGTATGTGTATGCTAGAAATTGAACTGTCAAATGTTTTTTTCTATTGGGGGAGTTAGCTAGGTGTTGTTGCAATATGTTTAGATGCTGTTATGTTATTTGATCATATAATTATTTAAGTATAATTATTGAGTGAGAATTATCTGCAGGATTATAACCCCTCCCCCTACTTCCGTTATGGCTACCGAGGCCAATGATGATGTGACACATAACAATTGCCCAACTTGCCCCCACCCATGAAATTTAATGTATAATAATTCTAGCTATTTAGGGCATTAACCAAAAAAATGTTTTGTTATGAGAAATAAATTCTGTGTGGATTTTCTTTTTTTGTGGGGGGGTGGGGGGGCACATGTTGTAAAGTTAGCGGTTTTACTATTTATGTACGCCAGCTCAAGGCATGACCACTGCTGCAGCTGATTCTCTATTCAAGCAATCTAGGCCTGTCATTCGAGAAACCTCTGATTCCCATCATCATATTCAGGCAATCTGGACCCATCAGCTCCAAGTATCTGAAATATTTCTTGTGATATTATTCGAAATAAAAAAATAGAACGGATTTAGTCACAACTTTCAGTTATAAAGATTATGTAGAATTCAAATATAGACCTAAAAAGATATTTGCCAAAATAAATTCGATTTTTTTTTCAAATAGTCCCTTACGGCTGGGGAAAAAAAAAAATGGGCTGTTTACTTTTTATAAAGACGTTCAGACTTTTTCAGACTTAAGAGGAAATATTGAAAAAAGAATTCTGCCAGCTGACCTGAAGTATTTGAATATTTTTTTTGCAAATAAATAATTCAAAGTGTAGTATCTGTTCTGATAATACACTTGAAGGAGAAATTTTTCTAAACTGAAGCAATTTTTATTTTTGTCCCAATCCAGAGCTGAATTTTCTCCACATTAAAACCTGATCTTGCGTCTAATTCTGCCCTCGTGGGGAGGCAAATAAATAAAAACATGTAAATACATCCATAATAACCAACAATATTTTCTACACAAAAAATAGGTTGATATTGTAACTTAAAAACAAAAATTATTATTGGCATTGCGTGACTTAGCATGTTTTTATTTTAATAAATGTTAGGAAAATTGTTTTCACAATCAAAATAATAAATGCATTTTAGCTTTTAAAATCCATGAAACAATGTGCTTCTTTACTTTAACACTGAAACAACACAATTTAACTTATTCATTTTAAATTCTGTTTTTTCTTTCTTTTTTAAATTAATCTTCTATATAAAGTAGACTTGATTTTTCCCTTCCCAAATCAGTTAGAGTAGAAAATAAAAATAATGCATCAAACGCATCGAAACACATCACTTCAATCACCTACTACATTCGACCGTGTTTCCAGAAACTTTAAATTATTTTTATAACCTAAACAAAAACATTATTTTTATTCCCCTCTGTAAGCCTCTCCCAACTAATTGAACCAAAGATAGGGTAGCACGCTAATTTCTCTCTTTGAATTAATAACTCTTATCCTCCTCAAACACCATTTGGCAATTATTTCACAAAGAACTGCAATCAAGTTGAACCGTTTTGAATTTGTAAAACATCCAATCATAGCAAAGCTTACATAGATATTACGCATCAAATCGTTCGCCATAACACTACGTCACATTTTAAACAAAAATAAACCTTTGAGAAGAAACCGGATAAGTATTATTTTTCTTTTCACATTATACTTACATTGTTAAATTAAACGTCAACTTATTTACGTTACTTCTCATTCATATATATATTCCAATAAGTAAACACCTAACTTTGTTGTGTTTTATTTCTTTTCCGGGGATTTCTAACATGAACTGAATAATTTATTTTCCTCTTTATCACTCAGAAGAAAAAAAGTGAAATACGCAATATATTTCTACTGCCCCTATCCTAAAATTGAACCAAACTTATTTTTCGTTTACATAAAATAAAAACCTAAACAATTCAAGTGATGTAAAACTGGTAATTTTATGAAATCACTCCAGTCTACAATCATGTAGTTTTTGGGTGGTATTATGCATTTTTCAGGTAACACCATCACCTCCCCCAATGAGATTTACTTTTTTAGGTGATTACGTGTACACAGTAAACACCCTGCTAAAATTGATAGAAAAGGAAAAAATAATAAAAAATTATTGGTAATCAGCTTCACGCATAAATTTTATGTAAAATGCTCCCCATTTCTGACCCATTCCAGCGTTTTAGGTCATTAACCAAAATTATTACTTTTATTTTTTCTTCTATGGGAGATATATTCTGTGCGTTTTTTGGGAGGGGGGGGTCGGCGTTTGTAAGAAGGGGGTCGGCGTTTGTAACAAGTAAAAATTTAAAAAAAAAAAAAAAAAAAAAAAAAAAAAATGGAGTTTATTTTTGCAAACATTTATGGTCCATATTTGAGTTTTATATAATTTTTATGGTTGAAAATTGTGACTAAATCAGTTTATTTATTTCAAATAATGCTGCAAAAAATATTTCAGATACTTCAGGCTCTACTGACCCAGGTTGCCTAAATGACGGTGGGAATCAGCAGCAGCAGTGGCTGTGCCTCATCATGCCTGGTTGAACTGGCATACATAAATATTAACATTCAAAAGTTAGTAAAAAAAAAAAAAAAAATTTACTTACCCTACCATGAACCCTAGGACTGAGTGGTAAGCCCCTCTAAAAAACCTTTTTCTTAACCTTACCACTAACCCTGAGTCCGAGTGGCAAGCCCACCCCAAAACAAAAATCTTCTAACAAAATACCCCCCCCCCCCTCGGAAAAAGAAAAAATACAGACTTTATCTCTCATAGCACAATAAAAAAAAATTTGGTTAACGGCTCTAAATTGAGAATGGTCCAGCAATGGTGACTATTTTATGTCAACTTTATATGCGAAACTGATCTCCCACTCTAAATTCTAAATTGTTTTCTTCAAGTTTTTCAGGGTGTTCACACATAATTGCCTAAAAAAAAGTAGAATCTCATTTTTTTTTTTTTTTTAGATGTGAATGGTGTTAATCTACAACACTTTTTTTTCATACTGAAAGTATCGACTTTTAAATTTGTTAAATTCGGTTAAAATTAGTCTTTTGTCTAAAAAGAATGTTCAGTTTGTTTGTGTATAATAAAAGTTTAAAACATGAATATGTTTAGTCCAAGAAATAAACAAGGAAAAAAACCCATGGCCATTAGTAAGAGAAAGATCCCAAGTGTGTATGTCAGGAGGGGAGGAGTAATTTTTTGATGAATCAAAAGTCTTCTACCTCCCCTCTCCATCGCAAATCGTTTGAAGTTTGGCAAAATGAACATTTCCATAGAGTGGGGACAGGAAGTAAGACAAAGATGCAAGGAAGAGAGAAAAAACATTAAAAAAAAAAGGAAAGATAAAGTGAGAAAGAGAAATAAAAGCGAGTCAAGACAGAAATCAGATTTCTTTAGATAAAATCAAAAGCAGATTTTTTTCAGAGTTTAAAAAACAAAGTGAAATTCTGCTAAAAAGCGGAGGTCTCACATCCCTGTGAATATATAAGAACAAAAAAAAAAAGAAGAAAAGCCTTGTGGAAACAAACGTTGATTCACTCAGCTTTAGTATAAAATTGGATGGACTTGAAAATCAAAAGGATCATTATCCAAGAATGTTTCTTAATTCTTCAGATCCAATGATACCAATCTGTTCATACCCAGCATTATTTTTACTTTCATTAATTTATACAACTGAAATGTAAAGAAAGATTTTGTGTCCTCTTTCACAAACAAAACTGAAAAATCAGAATAAAAAATTGATTTTGCAGTTAGAAAGCTATCGATAACTAATATTTGAGAATTCAACTGACTATTTTATTAAATAGATCTATATTAAACTAGTTGTCTATACCTGGCACTGCCCCGGACTCATTAATGTAAAGTATTTTTTTAATTATTATTCAGATCTTGAAAATTTAATTAAAATACAGTAAATCTTTCATCCAAGTAGTCAGCAAAGATTACAATTGTTGAATTGTTTAAGAATAAGACAAAATGCATTCTGAAGGTATGTCAAAAGAAATACTCGATTAATTATAAAAATGAAGTAATGTTTAAATCATGTAAAGACATTTTTATGTCTATTTACTGAAATGGCCGATTTGTTTCCGAATAGCTGAAATGCCTAAGTAATTGTTGTAAATAGGATAAAGAAAAAAATTTTGTATATGTTATTGCATTTAGGATATAAGGAAATCATTATAATTTGTTATAACATTGTTTGATTTAATAAATATGCGAATAAAAATTTTTTTCTTTCTTTTAAATGTATTGAGTGCCCAAATGCGGAATAGAACCAATGACATTTAGCTATTCAGTCTTATGCGCAACCAATCAAGCTAAAATGGCCTAGATAATAGAAAGAAAAATATGAAATTGAATAATTATATGCGCAAAGAAAATGCCCGCAATGAAATCAATTTCTCATCGTTCTGCATTCCTCCTCCTACTGTTCCCTTTTCCTCCTCCTACTGTTCCCTTTTCCTCCTCCTACTGTGCTTACTATTTTTCCCCCCAAAGAAATTATTTTCAATGTTTTGCATCAACTGATTTTCTATGCAAGGTGATAACATGACTGTCTTGTATTTAATTTTTTGCATCATCCGAAATATCTAGTTTGAATGTACAAATTATTTCAAAGACAGAAGACTAACTAATGTTTTTTATGTAAGGAATGAAAGGCTATTCTTAGCGATCACTAATCACTTAAATAAACCTTAATAATTAATCAATTTAAATTTTCTTTTTTATTTCATTAAATTATAAATATTATGAAATTCGCTTTCCGGTTATATTTATAAAGAAAATTTGATTTGTTTAGCGAAGTCATTTTTTGCCTGATTCAATCAATCTCACGCGACATTAATGGGTGACCCAACGGTTGTTTGTTTTCTAGTAGTATTTTAAAAAGTAAAACCATTATGTAACCAGGAGAGGATGCCGAAAATAAATTTAAAAAAAAAAATTAAACAAAAATTTCTGTGTCACTGTTAAAAAGTCAGTGTTTTAAATATTTTTTTTTAAACAAAGTACCTAGTGACCCCTTGTCATGTATAATGAATTTAGAATGACCAGAGACAAACAGTGAATGATAAATTTAAATAAACAGAGGAAAACAGTGTTCTATAAAAGTAATTCTATTAATCTATTATTCAATGAGCAAATGGAAAATAAATTATTATTTAGATTATCCAATAAAAACGCTTCTTAAAAAGAAAGAATGAAAATGAAACAAATGCCAGTATTGCCATCAAAAAGTCAGTGATTATAAACTTTTGTTAGTTAAAAAGAAAAGTACTTTGTGAACACTTGTCATTTGAAAAGAAATTTGCAATGAACGGAGGCAAATAATAGTCAATAAATGTAATTCTATTAAACCTTTAATCGCATAAGCGAGAATAGTGTAAAACTTATTTGGAGTATCTAATCAAAAAACGCGCCAGAGAAAAAGAAAAAGAGTATAGGTAGTGGGTAACTCTTGTTTAGATTGAAAATGTAGAGTATCTAACAGATACTAGAAAGATTGAAACAAAATAATAATGGTGCTACCAACATATGTGTTCAATAAAAAAGTCTTCCATGTACATAGGTAGCAGTGGTAGTAAGACTGAAAATTCCCCTGACTTGCTGCATGAATCTTAAGAGAAAATATTGAGTAAGACTAAATATAAAAATTGATGAAAGGGAACGAAACACACATATAGTTTGAAAAAACACATCAATAATTAGCCTGAATCGATGCTGAAGCAGATTTGTATATGTAGCTTTTGGATAGAAAGCTATACCGATCACTGAAATAGGGGCATATCTCACTTAAGTAAAGTGAAATTTTTGTACAAGGGAAAGAATTAAACAAATAATGGGGTTAGCAATTTAGTTGCTAGCATATAACAAACAAACAAAAATGGTCGCTAGCATATAAAGGAGCAGAGTTTATTTTTACAATTGAAAAATAAAAGTATAGAAGGGTTTCTCTGTTACAGAAAAATGCTTGTATAATAAGAACAATTTGAGAGACTCATGAATTATTGTTTTGAATCCAGTAAATCCAATTTGTTAAATCCATATATGAAACTTTAAAAGACTACTCTATCAAGAATTGAAAAAGCTAAATAGATTAAAAATATAATCAAAACTATCTTTTTAGCTTTCGTAATAGAATTTAATATGCTGTTTTATTCAGGTTATTTTAAAAAAGAAAAACAACAGGAAAGAGTAAGATATACAATTTTCATAAGATTGCAAGGATATAATATAGATACAACTGAAAATATACAATAGACTGTCATAAAACATGTATGGACCCTGTAATCACTTCTACTTAAATGAATAAACATTGATTACAATTTGGGGTTGATTTTGGATAAAGACTAATTATTAGTTTTAGATGTTTGCAAAGAATAGCACTTAAAAAAAAACAAAAAAACATTTTTAGCACCCTGGGGGAAAACCTGATATTTTCTAGGGTCACCAGTACATGATTTGTGTATATAATTATTAATCTAAAATTTTGTGGATTTTGGATAAAAACTAATTTTGGAAACTTTCAATATTTAGGAAATATTTTCAGTTTTGTTATGATCATCAGTATTACTTGAATCATGCCCGGAAGCATTGATCACAACCTGTGGAAAAATAATATAATTTTAGATATTGGTGAAAAGGTGGATTTTAAGATCACCAGTATAAGATTAATGTAAACAAACATTGCTCAGAAAATTTGGTGCATTTTGTGAAAGAAATAATTAAGGGGATGTCATATAATTATGAAAAATTACAATTTTGACTAATTTGGGAGGTATTTTCAGCAGCCTAAGGAAAAAACTAATGTTTTTCTAGGGTTACAAATACATGTTACAACTTTTGGCCCATGTTTTGAGAAATAAACTAATGAGTGTAATTTTAGATATTTGTGACCAAGTATGATGGGTTTGTCAATTTGGGGATCATTTTCAGTCGTCTGAGGAGGCAAACCAGTCGTCATTTTCTGAGTTAATCACAATGGGATCCATGTAAAGAACCACAACTTCTGGTGGACTTATGAAGGAAATTTGAGATGTTTGGGACATATTCCCATATTTGTCTCTGCCCACTCCTCCCCTAAAAGAAATTCAGCTAAGTCAGTTCTCTAATGATACAATTTGATGCAAAATTTTTATGAAAAACTAATTAATCAATGTTAATAAAATCAGAAGAAATAAACAGACAATGACAAAAGCATAGGTCCTTTGTGATTAACATCATAGGACAATAATCAGTGTTATTAATCAGATTTTTTATGTTTATTTTTTTTTCTTTCAATAATTATATTTATCTATAAGGATGATAATAATAAAAATAAATAATAATACATGTTGTATACATCTTATTCTTTTTCATTTAGGGAAACAAAAAAAAAAATTAATGGTAAATTGGTCCTTGATTAAATGTTTTTTAAATTTTATTTAAATAAATGTTTTTCATTTTATACTTTTATTTCATTTGTCATTTTATGGTTGCTCCCAAGTACGGAGTTAGTAAAAAGATCAATTTGAACACTTGTTTTCACAGAGTCAGGGATCATTTTACAATGAATTAACATTGGAAACAAAACCCTCTTCTAACAGGTAAGAATATTTGTTTTCAATAATTGTGTCGAACTGATAGTAAATTGAAACACTTAGAAAATAAATAATAAAAAAAAGATTTCAGAAGGTGGAAGATTCATTAGAACTTCTGCTTAAAAATGTGTTTCATAAAACGTTTTAAATAAGGAGTATCATATTTTTGTTAAATTATTTGGTGTGATAGTTGAAATTCTTGTCCGTCATTGGATGCCGATTTTGAATCTCAGCCTACGTGATAAATATTTCCATAATTTTTCCAATATTTGAATATATATAAAGTTATGCATGTGTATATACAGGATTCACTCCTAAACTAATTAACCGATCATTATGAATTTTGGAATACAACTGCTAGGCATAAGGGTGGGTAATGTAGGCTATATTTAGTTAAAGAAGGGCAAAGACGGGGTGGAAGCCCTCAGTGAAAATGCAGATGCCTTCGATTTTTGTGAAATGTTAACAATAGGTATTAAAGCATCAATTAATAATTATTCCCCAAATTTCAGTTTCTTTGGAGTATTTTAAAGAGGTTTCAAGGGAAATGATATGGACAAAACCTCCCATTTTAAAATTCAAATATTTCAGAGTTGCACTAAATTTGATCCATAATCATGAGACACTAATTAAGCAAGATTCCCGGAATTTCAATTTCTTCTCAAGACCCCGTAAATTTTAAACATTTTCTAGAATCAAAATCATGTAATGGATTTTGATCAAAATTGGAATAAGGATTCTAGACATAATGTTTAGTTGCATAGTTGATTCTAATCTCCGTAAAAGTAGTACAAAACTGTTCTGTTTGGGGAATTCATTTTACCCTTCTGAAGACGGGTATTCTCCTAGTAAATATAGATATATCAGACAATCATTTAAATTTTCTTATTGACATTTAATTAAATAATATTTTAACGGCTAAATTTTTTTTTACACATCTTAAAAAATAACATTTTAAAGAAAAAACAAAAACAAAAAAAAACACCATGAAACGGGAAGATGGAATTATTAAAAACGATTATATTTGTATTTTTGTAATCCTTTTCTAACAGCCTCAAAATTTGAAAAACAAAAACAAAACAAAAACTCATGTTTGAATTCAAAAAGTTTTTATCAAAAATATTTCATAAATAAAACTAATTGCCATAAAAATCAAGGCCTAGCAAAGATGCATTTGATTAAGCATTCAAATATATTTTCATTTCAGTTAATTTGCTTTTGCTTATTGAAAAAAAAAAAAAAAAAAAAAAAAAGTTTAATCCTTTTAAAAACTTTTCTGAAAGATTCTACACAGTATATAGAATACATACAGGTAGTCAAAAATTATTTATAAAATTTATTTAAAATTATTATTTGGCTGATATTATTTGATATATATATGATGCAATATATTAAATGGTAATTTAAATATAGTTTCTATTTATTACTCTACTGTTCATTGAATTACAATCCAATGTAATAATTTTAATTCATTATATACCATAATTATTTTTTTGTTGTTTTTAAATCAAATTTATTAAAAAAAAACAAAAAAAACCAAAAAAACTCCAGAATATTATTGCAGTTCAACAATCTCTAAGCAAATGTTATAAGCAAACACTATTATGAGCAAATAAATGTGATAATTTGGATTAGATATTAAATATTCACAAGTCAATTTAATATAGAAGAAATTTTATAAGATATCGAAAGTTTCATGCATAATTAAAGTTATATAATTTGTGACTAATTATATAGATCTGTAAAAATAAGTGTTAGGTCTCTACGTACATTAGTTTCGGCATAATCCATTTATTAAACTTATTTAGCTAAGAAAAATGTAAAACTAATAGCATATCAACTAATGAATTTCAGTTCATACTTTAGAGCCCTAACAAATGTTTAATAAAAATTTAGAATGGGGAACAAAACCTAAGAGACTGGAACTGTAAAATTAGAAAGATATTATGACGAGGTGTCGAACACAGTCATTATCAGTCATTGCTTGACACTGCATAATCTTTGGTCATATCTTCCTTACAAGAGCCACAAGTTATGTGTACAGGGATCTTCCTTTTTTTAATGCGGATGTTATAAATAAAGATTCACAAATAAAAATGAAATCCTACTAAAAATACATAATCTTGTTTTCTATTGTGAAATGGGTCTTAGATTCTGTCCAGCATCCTTTCTATATTGTTTGTAGAAGAGTAGAGATCCTGGACTGGCTTCTTTTCTTTTGCACAAACAACTTTAATTACGAATCTCCATTATTCCAAAAGGACATTTTTGTTTGATTTGGCAACATCAAATGACTGACTGTAGCCTTTTTCCTTCCTTTCTTTTAAAAAAATATTCCTCTTTTTCTGCTAAATCATCCCACGACAATTACGATAGCCAATCAGCAAATCACCCTTTCTCACATTCAGTATCTAACACATCCCCTTTTCTAGACAAAAGGACCAGATTTTGTGCCTCCCACCCGTTTTAATGAGAACAAAGAAGACAATCCCTTTTCTCTTTGAATACATGTCCATTTATCTCATCAATAACTTTCCTCCATTGAAAAACTTGAGTGAAAAGTCTTGTGCATTTGTTTCAAATTAATTTTAATACTGTTAAACGGATCTGAAAATCACAAGCTCGAGGTATCTAAGGGATTGTGCCATAACGTAAATATATGCAAACATAGAAGCCATTTTGATTGAGTGTATCATATAGGCTGAAGTAAGGGTTAATGGTCTAAGTTCTAAGTTAGCAGGATGCGAAGTAACAAGATATATGCTTAGTGAAAAAGAGAGACCAAAAGATAAAGAAAAAGAAACGTTTCAAGTCTATAGAAGTAGTAATAAAAATTAACCTCATGTATCTACTTACATAATACTTACCTTCATAATACAAAAATGAAAATAAAATTAACTGCATCTCATTGAAAAATCCGTTATATGCATACAGACATTTTCTTTCAATGTAGTTTATGTTTATATACTTATATCAGAAGTCATACTGAGCTTATCATTTAAGTTAAAATATTTGTGGTGTTTCATAAATTCATACAAGACAGTTATGTCCGGTGCAAATTTATGAAAAGTTAAAAATATTTTTAAATGTTAATTTTGATTAAAAAAAGTTATTTGGAACTTCATAAAATTTTGATAATCAGTAGAATTATGATAAATGTTTTTGTTTATTATATACAAAAATCATAATTAATAATGCAGACCATGAACTAAATTTTGCTCAGGCCATTTCCAGAGTATTTAAAAAAAAACAAAAAAAAACTATATTAGCTGGAATGAAGATATGAATTTTTAACCCTAATCCATACAGCTTGCCTCTCAACCAATTTTTTTCCTTCATTATTTATTGCCAATAAACTAAGTAAAATGTAAAAAAAAAAAAAATGAATAAAAACTGCAAACCAAAGTTACATCTGAATGTTTATAGTTTCAATAACTATGGTGATGCTATTTTTTTCTCATTTCAAAATATTTTTTATAAACATTTTTTTAAACCTGGGAATCTATATATTTTATAGCATCTTAAAAATATAAGAATATTCATTCATTTTTATTGAATATTAAATTTGCATTTCTATAAGTTGATTCAATATAACTTCTGAAATAAATGTGTCATGCAGATATAAAATTATATGATTTTTATTTGAGATCAATTTAGTAGTTTAATCACCACAGAAAATATGTCAGGAACTTAGATTATGAGAAGAGCAAAAGAAACAAATATTTTATGTTTAAACATTGTTTTAAAGGAAAATTTATAAAGAAATGTTAGTTTTTAAAGGACAAATTTCAGGTGATTAAATAGAGGAAAATAGAATCATCAATTAAGAGAAAAAAAATCAAAAGATCTTTTTCAAAAAGAATTTTTAAACTTAAAGAACGATTAAGAATATTCTAAAATGTAGACTTTGTAGATGTTTTTTTTTTAAATTTGAAATATAGACTTCAAATATCAGGATTCTTTTTAAATTCAAAAGGATTGTAAAACAGTCAGCTATTAAATAAATGTATTATGTATTTTAGTAAAACGAAATACAGATCTAATTGGAAAAAGATAACATAACTAAGCAGAGATAGTCCATAACCAAAAACTGAACCAAACAAAAATATACAAACCGATTTTACTCGTTCTCCCTAGAGAGAAAGAAAATAAAAATTAATCAAACTAAAATAGAAACAAATTTTGTCTCAGATTATAATTTCATTCGGACAAAAAAATGAAAAATGTTTTCTTCATAAAGATTTACTCATCACATATTTCAATTTTATGTTTCAGTCTTAAATTTTCATGGATTTCTTTAAAATAAAGTATAAAATATCTTATTCATAGAAATTTATCGATTAATATTCCTAAAATAAGTTTGCCCACTTATCTTAAAACAAAAAATGTCTTAATTGTAAATTAAAGCAGCTATTTAAACAGTGAAAAAAAAAAACAAAAAAAAAAAAAACAGCTTTCATCAAAATATTTTTGCAATATTGTAATTTGGAGACTTGGGAGGTAAAAATAGGTAAAACTCAGTGTAATTTTGGACATGTAATTTTATATTATTATTAAAATCAGGCTGTAGCAATATTATGAGTAAATAAATATATCTACGTCCTTAGCAATAACCCATCACAGAAAATGTTAAAAGTACTACAATATTAAAATCATAAACAAAATATATACTAAAAAGTTACAAAGACAAAATATGAAAAATAAATATACATGGACAAAAAAAACAAAAAAACATGGGCGACAGTAGAAAAAAAACAAGGTAAAAAGAAAAAACACAGGGACAAAAAAAGAAAACACAAAGACAAAAAAAGAAAAGAAAAAAAACCCCAAGGACAATAAAAATAGAATAAAATACAGGGACAAAATCAGAAGAAGAAGAAAATACAGAGACAAAAGAAGAAGAAAAATACAGGGACAAAAGAAGAAGAAAAATACAGGGACAAAAGAAGAAGAAAAATACAGGGACAAAAGAAGAAGAAAAATACAGGGGCAAAAGAAGAAGAAAATACGAGGACAAAAGAAGAAGAAGAAAAATACAGGGACAAAAGAAGAAGAAGAAAAATACAAGGACAAAAGAAGAAGAAGAAAAATACAGGGACAAAAGAAGAAGAAGAAAATACAAGGACAAAAGAAGAAGAAGAAAAATACAAGGACAAAAGAAGAAGAAGAAAAATACAGGGACAAAAGAAGAAGAAAAATAAAGGGACAAAAGAAAAAGAAAAATACAGGGACAAAAGAAGAAGAAAAATACAGGGACAAAAGAAGAAGAAAAATACAGGGACAAAAGAAGAAGAAGAAAAATACAAGGACAAAAGAAGAAGAAGAAAAATACAGGGGCAAAAGAAGAAAAAAAATACAAGGACAAAAGAAGAAGAAAAATACAGGGACAAAAGAAGAAAAAGAAAAATACAGGGACAAAAGAAAAAGAAAAATACAGGGACAAAAGAAGAAGAAAAATACAGGGACAAAAGAAGAAGAAAAATACAGGGACAAAAGAAGAAGAAAAATACAGGGACAAAAGAAGAAGAAGAAAATACAAGGACAAAAGAAGAAGAAGAAAAATACAAGGACAAAAGAAGAAGAAGAAAAATACAGGGACAAAAGAAGAAGAAAAATAAAGGGACAAAAGAAAAAGAAAAATACAGGGACAAAAGAAGAAGAAAAATACAGGGACAAAAGAAGAAGAAAAATACAGGGACAAAAGAAGAAGAAAAATACAAGGACAAAAGAAGAAGAAGAAAAATACAGGGGCAAAAGAAGAAAAAAAATACAAGGACAAAAGAAGAAGAAAAATACAGGGACAAAAGAAGAAGAAGAAAAATACAAGGACAAAAGAAGAAGAAGAAAAATACAGGGACAAAAGAAGAAGAAAAATAAAGGGACAAAAGAAAAAGAAAAATACAGGGACAAAAGAAGAAGAAAAATACAGGGACAAAAGAAGAAGAAAAATACAAGGACAAAAGAAGAAGAAGAAAAATACAGGGGCAAAAGAAGAAAAAAAATACAAGGACAAAAGAAGAAGAAAAATACAGGGACAAAAGAAGAAGAAGAAAAATACAAGGACAAAAGAAGAAGAAGAATACAAGGACAAAAGAAGAAGAAAAATACAGGGACAAAAGAAGAAGAAGAAAAATACAAGGACAAAAGAAGAAAAAGAAAAATACAGGGACAAAAGAAAAAGAAAAATACAGGGACAAAAGAAGAAGAAAAATACAGGGACAAAAGAAGAAGAAAAATACAGGGACAAAAGAAGAAGAAAAATACAGGGACAAAAGAAGAAGAAAAATACAGGGACAAAAGAAGAAGAAAAATACAAGGACAAAAGAAGAAGAAGAAAAATACAGGGACAAAAGAAAAAGAAGAAAATACAAGGACAAAAGAAAAAGAAAATACAAGGACAAAAGAAGAAGAAGAAAAATACAAGGACAAAAGAAGAAGAAGAAAATACAGGGACAAAAGAAGAAGAAAAATACAAGGACAAAAGAAGAAGAAAAATACAGGGACAAAAGAAGAAAAAAATACAGGGACAAAAGAAGAAGAAGAAAAAGAGAGGGACAAAAGAAGAAGAAAAATACAAGGACAAAAGAAGAAGAAAAAATGCAAGGACAAAAAGAAAAAGAAAAAATGCAAAGACAAAAGAAGAAAAAATTCAATAGTGGGGCGGCTAAAATCAAAAACGCAATATAATCGTGCAAATGATGATACAAGCACCAAAATTGGCATGATGACTCCATAAGGTATACTAAACATGTCTGACTAGCTACCTAAAAATCAAAGATGGTGGCCATCAGGAGCTAGCGATACTGATATTCCTTATAAATTTGTATCCATTCAACCAATTGTAGTGATCTTGGTGTTAAATTGTATGTCTTGGGGCATGCTGAATTAATTTATGATACTCTAGAAAGCATTTGAGCACTGTGAACATGTATGCATGCGTACTTTCACTGTACTGGCCGTAATCATATTCACATGTGCTGGTCAAAAGGTTGTTGTGCGATACTGTCTCCGTGCCGCAACAAAGAACTCTCGTCCCAAGTAAAACCATGAGTTCAGTTTATCAACATGTAACAAGTTTATTTGTTAGAGGTCACAAATGAAACTCGTGTTCCCCAGGCTGAATGGCAGAGTTGCAAAATAAAACTTTCTTGCCTGACCAGAAAAAGGATAAGTCCAGCACAACACTTTAGCTAAGAGATCCAGATGGGTTCATCTTGGCTAAACAGCACCCAGCTTCAAATTGCCCGCCAGCTCTCCCAGCAAACCTTAACTTCCTGTCATGCCCAGTGGGCCAGATCTCCCCTCCCATCTCTTTCTTCCTGGCCCCGGAGATAAATGTCAGACAGAGGATTATCATGGCGACAATCTGTGAACATCCCAGCATAGGTCCCGCCTTTTACAAGATAGATACTTCATTTTAAAGAGAAACAAACTCTTGGGTGGCCCCAATAAACCCGAATATATTTTCACTTTATTTTGTGCCCTCCTCTTTCCTCTGGCCAAGAATCAACACTTGCAACGTCCGCCATTCATATGCTCCACTAAAAAAATATAGCCTACTGCATTTTTACAGCATTACTAACATGACTATTAATAAAATAAGCCCAAAATGACAACATCAAAACACATTTTATTAACATATCACATAATAAATGTCATAAATGTTTAGTATTCCCTAGGGAGTCATCACGCTGATTTTGGTGCTTGTATCACCATTTGCACGATTACTGTGCATATCTGCCCATTATTAAGTAATTGTATTTTAATTAAATTAATTGTCCATTCATTCCGTTCATTCCGTTCATTCATGTTGCCTTTGCCTAACAGAGAGGAAAGATCTCATATCTCCGTTTTTAAATGCTTCAATACGACAGAATGACGGATACAGCCAGTCAGGGAGGAATGCACTGCCGGTAAATCTGGATCCCACAAGACTTGATGATGGCAGTGGGGTAGAGAACACTTTAAGAAAGAACAATGCTAAATACCATTCCAAGTGCAGACTCCTTTTCAACAGCACAAAGTTGCAGCGAGCTGAAAAAAGGTCAGCAGTTGTCGTGGAAGTTGGTGACAGCAGCAACAACAGAAAGGTACCCAGAACAATGATAGACCCCAAGACGACAGAATGCATCTTGTGTTAGAAGGAAGAGGACACCCTGAGATAAGCTATGATCTTGAAGATGAACGAGAAAATTAATGAGCGTGCCAAGACTCAATGATGGTAAGCTCCTGACAAAACTGAGTGCCAGAGATGTCATCGCACCAGAACTGAAATATCACCCCACGTGCTTGGTAAAGAGAAAGCGCATTTCTGAATACTCAAAAGCAGAAAAAGACTGAAGATACTCTCGGAGAGAAGAACATTTATCCGACGGCATTTTTGGAACAGGTGAATTACATTACTGAGACGAAAAATGATAGTGTGGGTTCAGATCCACCAGTTTTCCGCCCTGGAGACTTGTGTTGCCTGTACAACAAAAGACTTGAGCAGCTAGGCATCAAATCTAACACGTATTCTACCCATTTGAAAGAACAACTACTGTTCCATATCTCTGAACTAGAAACTCATCGCTACGGTCGAGATGTCCTTCTGGACTTTAAGACAGACATGGGGAAAATTTTGACATAAGCCAGCAAATACGGTGAAGCAATCCACCTGGCCAAATCTGCTGGGATAATACGGAATGACATGCTGAAACATGGCACATTTCATGATGGATGCCTTGAAGATTTTCTTCCTGAGTTACTTCTCCAATTTGTAGGTATGATTCACCATGGGCTGATATCAAGTCGCAACTTCAACATGGAATATCAAAATCTGACCTTACAATATCACAGCTCTTGCAGTACAACTGTTTTGCAAGAACTAAGAAAGGAATACAATTTCACAGGCATTCCAAGGATCGGGAGACGCCATTTGCCATGTATGTTGGCATGTCCGTCTTTGCCAAAATAAGGAAGAGGCAACTCGTTGAGATGCTCCATGAGAATTGAATCAGCGTGTCCTACGATAGAGTTCTCGCAATCTCAGCACAGCTAGGAGAGGCTGAAGTGGAACAGTACACCGAAGATGTATTCACGACTTCAGCAGTGGACAACATTGACCACAACCCATCTGTAACTACAGCTCACTTTTCCTTCCATGGCACTAGTATGTCCCTCTTTCAGCACCCAAGCTCCGAACAACCTAGCCAACAACGCAAACCCCATAAACTCAATCCAGATACGAGGGTGAAGAAAGTCGCAGAACTTCCTGAGAATTACACAAGCGTTCAACCAACTTACATCACAAAGACTCCCAATCCTCCTACAGTTAGAAGCCATATGTTTCCAACATACGAGTCTATCAAGTCTCATATGAAGGAAGATTACACATGGTTGGAGAAGATTTCGCGAACTGAGACCATTGGTGATGGGATAAATGTGTCCTGGGCAGCACATCATGCAGCACAGAGCAAGAGCAAGCCATTTGAAGTGACCATGCCTTTGATTTTCCAGCAGGCCCACTCAGTTGCTACCATACAGCACTGCATGGATAAGATTCGAAACAGTGTATTTTCTAAACTCAGGAAAAACACCAGTTATAGCTGCTGACCAGCTACTCTTTGCTCTTGCTAAGCAAATTCAGTGGCCAAAAGAGAATAGTGAGAACAAGTTTGCCATCATGTTTGGAGGATTACACAGAGATGGCAGCACTGAGGTCATTAGAAACCCTCCTAGAAGGCAATGGCTGGACCAGTGCTATTGCTGAAGCAGGGGTGGCGTCATCCGGTACAGCAGTCATTCCTGACTGTCAAGTGTCACGATGGCAAGACTTGCCCATCAGATCACAGCATGCAGCCTGTACACACTGATGAAGAAAGCTCACTATTGTTCCGATTGCAGGATGTCAGGCAACTCTTCGACTAGAGGCAGAGGAGTGACAGTCCATAGTTCCAGTTTTGAAATATGGTGCTAGATATGAAGCTCACCATATTCCTCCTGATCCGTTCGTTTAGGGAAGGAGACTTAGAACTCTACCGAGAATCCATGGCAGAGCTTATTCCGAAATTCTTCGCAAACAACATGAACTATGCCAGATGACTCACAATTAATTGGCAAGGTATGATGTCTGATGTCCCTTGATCAGCAACACTCAGATGCCGCCAGGGAGTTTCACAAGGGAAACTTTGTCATTCATAAGTCCAAATGAGAATTTTCTGCCGTGCCGATAGATCAAGCTCATGAACAAATCAAAGTCATCAAAGGTGATGGTGGAGCTGCTGGACTGACAGAGGATTCTAGAGAAGATGGATGGTAGCTGGACCAGAAGTAAGTCGTCTAGTTGCTGGCTATGACACAATGTCATGTCTGAATGACGCTCCACCACCAAACATCACAACCAAAATGCCAGTACCCAGAAAACATTTGTAGAGAAGGGAAGATAATGCCATCAGCAACAAAGTCAGGTCCCTGGATTCCGTGGCCCTGTGCTCCCATGAAGAAGCTAAGACCAGAGTGTTTGTAAATGCCAGGAATGCAATGCCGCAAGGTGGCAAGTTCATTACCATTAACGCAAATGACACTGATGTCGTCAGTATAGCAGTGTTGACAATGCCATCCTTACAAGAGCTTGGGTTAGAAACTTGTGGATAGCGCTCAGACAAGGAGCGAGAATGAAAATACGGACAAAGAAAAAGGTAAATGAAGTAGAAGAAAAAAAAATACAGGGACAAAGGAAAATACAGACGAAAGAAGAAAAGGAAAATACATGACAAAAGAAGAAAAAAATCAGAAAATACAAGGACAAAAGAAGAAGAAAATACAGGGACGAAAGAAGAAGAAAATACAGGGACGAAAGAAGAAGAAAATACAGTGACAAGGGGCGCTCTAGCTGATTAGCTATAAACTAACTCTTTTCTTGAAGAGAAGGTAAAGCCTGGGAGGGTGGGCCTCCTTAAACAGGAAAATACTTCAGACAGACGGAATCAAGGCCTGAAGGCCAAGATGGTACCAGTCTACAGAAACCATAAAAAATCTTTATGACAAGGCATTTTTTAAACGAACATAAAAAACAAACTAATTTAACAGAACCGATACCTACCCCTATTAAAAGATAATACAATAATAGATTACTGTATTATCTTTTAATGGGGGGGGGGGGGGTAATCGGTTCTGTTATCATAAGATTATCTTCCCAGGAATTATCTCCTCAGTTTTTATGAGGATAATCCTCCCAGGTATTACATCCTTCTTTAGTGAAAGGAAATAATGTAATATTTGTACTGTTGTCATGAGACTATACTCACAGGCATTACGTTCTCTTTTCATAGAGGGGATACTCCCAGGTATTACCCCCTCTAAATCTTTTTTTTTTGGGGGGGGGGGGATTATACTATCTATTTTGTTGTCATATTCTCTCAGCATTACCTCCTCCTTTTGAGGTCAGTGTAGTACATGTTCGTTCACCATGATACCCTCTAATGTTATCAAAAATATGTTCCCTCCAGTCGCATATTTTTGCTAGTATTTAATATAATTAGATCCTTCGTAGTCAAAATAATTGGGGATTTTAATGCACACCACCGTGACTGGCGGAGATTCTCCAGCTTTACTGACGCAGCCGGAAACTTAACGTATAATTTCTCTTTAGTTCACTCCCTCCCACAGACTGTCACTTTCCCGACTCGCCTCCCTGATTGAGTAAACCAGCAAGCCTCACTTCTTGACCTCACTGTCCGAGGCTTGTTTGACGAAAGCCCATAGTCCGCTCGGGAATGCTGATCACATTGTGGTAATAATTTATATCACCCTAAAAACTTGTCCAAAAGCTGATGAGCCCTTGCTCAAAACAACAAGATATAACTAGCAGGCTGATTTTGAGTCCATCAGAGATCACATCAGTGATGCCCCATGGAGTGAACCCTTCTCACTCCCTGCTAATCAGTGTGCAAATGAGTTAATCGAATGGGTCAGAGCAGGCATTGAGACCTTTGTCCCCATACGAAAATTCTTCAGCAAACCCCACTCTCCTCAATGGTTCACCTCGAAATGTGCAGCTGCTATTGCTGAGAGGCAGCAAGCATTCCGACAATTCATCCGCCAATTGCGAATAGACATAAATTTATCGAGTCAAGAAATCATTGTAAGGCAGTGATAGGTGAAGGAAAGAGAAGGTATACAGAGATAACCAAAAAACGCATTCAGTCACAGAAACTAGGTACTCGTGATTTGTGGAAAATCTACAATAGTGTGGTGTACAATGGACAATCAACAATTCCTCCGCTATCAAACCACAATGATGTCGTTTGCACGGCAACTGATAAGGCTGGACTACTTGCCCAGAGTTTCGCCTTAAACTCCACTTTGGACTCGGCAACCCACTTCCTCCCTAAATTCCCATTGTGGACTGAAGCCACACTTGAAAACCTGGTCATCACCCCATCTCAGGGACATCATAAAAACCTCGACACTTCCAAAGCTTGTGGGCCTGATCTTATACCTGTAATAGTAATAAAGAAATGCTCTGCTGAACTGGCCCCTGTCCTCTCCAAACTATACAACAAATGCCTTGCTGAATCTTGCTTCCCTGATAGCTGGAAAATTGCCTCTGTGGTACCAGTCTTCAAGAATTCTGGGGATAGCACTGATCCTCAGAACTACCGCCCAATCTCTCTATTCCCGATCTTTGCTAAAATCTTAGAATCCTTAATCAATCTAGTGATAGTCTAGCACCTAGTTAATGCTCAACTTCTTTTTGACCGCCAGTATGGATTTAGACAAGCATGATCTACTGCGGATATCCTAAGTCATAAAGGGCTACTCATAAAAATTCACATATATGTATTACTGGACAATTATTTAATATAATTAGATCCTTCCTAACCAAAAGAAAGATCCAGGTTGTCCTCGATGGCCATTCATCTAAGCAACATGACATAAATGCTGGTGTACCCAGGGAGTCATCCTTGGACCTTTATTGTTCCGGATTTTCAAAAATGACCTGCCTGATGACATCGAGTCTGAGATAGGTATATTTGCTGACGACTCTACTCTCGTCATGTGGGCAAAACGGACGCGTGCATATCCGCAGCAATGGCTGAATACTTAGAAAATGACCGCCAGGCTGTAGTGGATTGGGGTCATAAATGGTTGGTAACTTTTAATGCCGCAAAGACAAAGGTCCTTTTCTTTAACAACTACAAGAAACCTCTTCAACCACTGATTGCCATGGCAAATAACACACTACCTGAGAGTTCAACATTTAAACTTCTTGGCCTAACATTCACAGGTAGCATGAATTGCAACAAATACATTGAAGACATTGCCAAGGCTGCTGCAAAGAATGTGGGCTCCTTCTACCGTGCTAGTAAACTTCTCACATCTAACATTATCCTATATCTCTAAAAAGCCACCATCCGCCCATGCATGGGGTATTGTTGTCACATCTGAGCTGGTGCATCATCCACTAGTCTCTCTCTCTCTTAGACAAGGTCCAAAAAAGAGTCGCCAACATAATAGGTCCCTTACTATTAACCAAGCCCCAGCCCCTGTCCCATCACCGCAATGCTGCATTCTTGTGCTTGTTTTACAAATACTTCTAGCTGCTCTAGTGCCCCCTTGACGTAAATACACTCGACCAACCCGACAATCAGCTAAATCCCATCCATTCACTGTGGAGATCCCTAGATGCTGGAGAGCCTTCTACTTCAATAATTTCTTCCCTTGTGCTGCTAGCCTCTAGAACTCCCTACCTGCTCCATGTTTCCTCGACTGTACCGACATGCAGAAGTTTAAAACTAATGTAAACAGACATCATACTTAGGATGACACCCAAATTCTCAATAGCCCCTTACGTCTACAGTGGTGACCTTCCTTGTTTGGTGTGAACTATGTTAAAAAAAATAATAAATAAATTATGTCTAAGATGGGTATATTTCCTGATGACATGATGCTCTATTCTCGACATGTGGGCAAAACGAACGCACACACATCCAAGGCAATATCTGAATCCTTAGAAAATGACCTCTAGTCTGTAGTGGAATGGGGACATAAATGAATGGTAACATTTAATGCTACTATGACAAAGTTCCTTTGCTTTAACAAATATAAGAAACCTTTTCAACAACCGATTTCCATGGCTAATAGCACCCCATCTGAGAGTCCATCATTTAAACTCCTTGGCCTAACATTCACAGGTAACATGAATTGGAACAAATACATAGAAGGAAAGTGGGCTTCCTCTACTGTGCTAGACAACTTCTCACACCTGCCAGTATCCTATATCTTTATAAAGCCACCATCCGAGTTTCTCTCTCGGAGACAGGATCCCCAAAAAATTAATCTAATAGGTCCCACATTAGATAACAAGCTTCAGCCCCTTTCCCATCACTGCAATGTTGCGTCCCTGCACTTGTTTTACAAGTACTTCAATGGAATGCGCTCTGATGAACGTAAATCTCAACATAAATACCCATCAGCAAAATCCCACCCCTTCCGTGTAGAGGTCCCCAGATGCCGGAAGGCTTTCTACTCCAATAAGCTTCTACTCTCGAACTGCTAGCCTTTAGAATTCCCTTCCTGCTCCGTGTTTCTCAGATTGTACCAATATGCAGAAGTTTAAATGCAATATGAACAAACATATCGCTACATAACTCCCCATTTAAGGGCCATATTTATAGGGGCATTCTAATTCACAGTAGCTCCTCACGTCTCAGTGGCAATGTGCCTTGTTTGGGGGTAAATAAAAGTTTTAAAAATACAAGGACAAAAGAAGAAAAAAAATACAAGGACAAAATATTTTTTTTTTTTAAATGTTTCATATTCATTATGCATTAAAAAACACAAAAAAAAACACAAACAAACAAAACGATTCCATTAAATTTTCTCACATGAATCCCAATTCAAATCTATAAAAAATAATTTGTCTGGACAATATTTCATAGAACAAGTTGAATTTTCCAGTTTTACTTTTTATGCCGGCGGCACAATTAGGCCAGTTGGCACGACAGCTGCTGAATCTATTACCATCGGCGTTCGAGCAACCTCTGCCCCTCGGCCCGAATATCTGAAATATTTCTTGCTGTATTATTTGAAATATAAAATGATACGGATTTAGTCACAATTTTCAGTTGTAAAGATTATCTACCTAAAAATATAGACCTAAAAAGATATTTGCCAAAATAAATTCTTGGTTTTGGGGAGAATTAAATAATTTGTTGATATATTTTACTTTGTCATTTACTATTTTTTAAAATTAAATTGGCATACCAAAAAGTAAACTTTTTTTTCAAACTTAAAGAGACATTTTCTTTTAAGTTTGATTCGTAATTTCTAAACCTAAACTCTAACCCTAACGTCTGGAAAAAAAACATTGTTTACTTTTTAAAGGATCTTTCCAAAAAGAACACCAAATTTTAATTTTGACAGGCTGGCATGTTAGAGTTTTTTTTCAACAATAATGTTTAATTTTTTTTAATGGTAAATATTTACATAACAAAATGATAATGAAAAGTAAATATATCAACAAATTTAATTCCCCAAACATCGAGAATTTATTTTGGCAAATATCTTACAAGCAAAGCAAAAAAACAGCATGTCAGCCCGTCAAAATTAAAATTGGATGCTTCTTGACATAAGAATCCTAGATAATTACAGTAATTACGGTTCAAATTTTATTTTATGCAGATTTGTTATTGTATTAAAAACAGATTATTTCATGTTACAGAAAACAAACAAGCAATTTTATTTAAGATTTTCTAATTTTCGTAATTCTAACTTAACATCTAAAATGAAATTAGTCCAGACTGCTTTTTTTTTTTTTCTCGCTAGTAATATTTCGGAAACAGCTTTGTAAAAAAGTAAATGTTTTTTTTCTTTTTTAACTAAGTTCACCCAAAACAAGGCAAGTTGCCACAGTAGATGTAAGGGGCTACTGAGAATTAGGGTGAAATTTTAGGGGATCATCCTAAATTCAGCTAGATGTTTGTTCACATTAGTTTTACATTTCTGCATGTCAATACAGTCGGGGAAACAGGGAGAAAGGAGGGAGTTCCAAAGGCCGGCAGCATGACGAAAAGAAGCTATTGGAGTAGAAGGTTTTCCGGCATCTGGAGACCTCCACAATGAATGGATGGGATTTAGCTGATCGTCCGGTTGGTCGAGTATATTTACGTTGAGGGGGCACCAGGGCAGCAAGTTTATTGGAGCACATTCCATTGAAGTACTTGTAAAAGGATGCAACATTGCGGCGATGGGACAGGGGCTGGAGCTTGGTGAATAGTGAGGGGCCTATCAGATTAGAGACTCTTTTTTGGACCTTGTCTTTTCTTCCTTTTTTTTCTTTCTTTCAGACTTTAAAAACAAAATACAAGTCAAACCAAAAAAAAAAAAAGAAAAAAATGTCTCCATAAGTTTAAAAGACAAATGTTTACTTTTAGGTATGCAAATTTTAACTTTTAAATAGTAAATTACAATAAGTAAAAATATAAACAAATTATTTAACCCCAAATTGAGAATTTATTTTTGGCATATCTTTTTTTTCATATTCAAACACCATATAATCTTTACAAAGTTGTGACTAAATCTGTTTTATTTTTTTATTTCAAATAATACTGCAAGAAATATTTCAGATACTTCGGACTGACGGGCAGAGATTGCCCAAATTCTGACGAGAATCAGAGGTTGTTCGAGGCAATGGGCAGAGATTGCCCGAATGCGACCGCAATAGACAATCAGCAGCAGGACAGGCATAAATAGTAAAAACCTGAATTTTTAATGGCTAAATAAGTAAACATTGGATAAATTATTTTTATAAAATGCATTTATTGTCATGATGAAATGTTTCATCTACTGGGAAAAGTTATATGAGTAGTAGATTAGAGTGATTAAAATTGATTAACTTAATCCAATGTTTGAGATTAAAATAATTTAAAAGTTTTGTCAAGCAAGACCAAAAATGATATTTTTCTTAGAATCCATTCAAGTTAAAAATTCTTAAAATAAAATATTTAATAATAACCATATTATTAAAAAAAGACAAAAACAACTTTACAACTATTACGGTAAAAAAAAAATTAGAGCAGATACTTCAGTTTTGTGTGGGTGGATACAAAAAAATTTGAACAAGTTTTATAGTATAAAAAATGTGTTCTATGCTTGACAGAGTAAAGTATGAATCTTTTTTAAATGTTATTTATTATGAAAACCAAGCCATTCCAATGATTTTTCACATTAATATGTATATAATTTTCATTCATTTCATGTTTAACAAGTGAGTGGATTGAGGATATTCATCTAAAAGAGAATTTAAAAGGAGGAGCAGGAGGAAGGGGAGGGGAATAAGTAAAGTTGTCATTTTAACATCAATTGTAAGGGTATCCGTGTTATCTAATAAGCAGAGACTGTAAAGGTGGATGGCACTGAAAGGTGGGTATCATCATCAGGAGTGTGAAGGTAGAAAGTTCTTAGGAGTAGGGTCATTACGACTATCAAATTATTAAAAAAATTGTAATTAATTAGAATAAAACATCATTTACAAGCAATTTTATTTTTGCGTAATTGATTTGAAAGAAAAAGAAACTATCCATCATATTAGTATTTTTAAGACATCTTTTAGAGAAACTTAATACAAATAAAAGCAATTTTCCAAACATGATTCCACATCAAACTCATCAGTAAAACATCAATCTAGACAAGAACACATTAAATTATGAGAAAGAAAACACTGACTTTTTGGAAAACATAAAAAGGAAAAACAATCTACAAATTTTAATGCCAAAATACAAACTGACACGTTTATAATGTTGCTAAAATGTAGTTACATTTCAATAAGAAAATGATTAAC
Organism: Sepiola atlantica; assembly: GCA_963556195.1. Taxonomy (NCBI): domain Eukaryota; kingdom Metazoa; phylum Mollusca; class Cephalopoda; order Sepiida; family Sepiolidae; genus Sepiola; species Sepiola atlantica. The sequence continues at coordinate 3,045,590 of OY744517.1, read as the reverse complement.
TTTAATTTCTTATGTTCAATCATGTATTTATTGAGTTTGTATGAAAACAGATGAGTCAAAAGAGAACTAAACAAATGTTTGAATAAAAATCAAGAAAAAATATTTAATCAAAAAATAATTATTCAGCTAAAAAACAAATATAAAAGCTAAAATATTAGAATAAAATTTTAAAACAAAAAAATACCATTTAAAAATATAGCAAAAATATTTTATGAAAAATCTACTATACAGAAAACATGAAAAATCCAAGTTAACAACCATTGGACGGCAATTATCAATTTGACAAATCGTTTTGATTTAATGAGACTAAATGATACAAAAATGGATTATTTTTCAATTATAAACCTAATTATTGTATTTTATTAAATATGATAAATCTGAAATTACTATTAAAAAGATGTAATTCCAAAGCAAATATTACAAATCACCTTAATTCCTAGTTTCATGCCAAACCACGTAAAGAGGAGTTAAATACGGAAAATCTACCAGTGAAAATTTCCATCAATTCAAGATTGAAAAATAAACACTAAATGAACACAAATCTAGCAACTATTTTATCAGACAAAATTTATCACTACAAAATGAAAGCTTTCACAAGTTCTAATTATAACAGTGAATTTTAACTTACAAAAGCTCGTAAAAAGCCAATAAAGAGCTAAAATTCTGTACTAAAAACAAAAAAACAAGCATTAAATTTACAGAAAAGAAAACGTTTTTAACTAAACAAAATATGCATTTCATCTCGAGTTAAAACTAATTTTCACATTTCAAATACTGAGAGTTGAAAAGTAGAGAAAAATAAAATGAAAAATCAATTTTTTAACGACTGACCTAAAATTGTATATTTCTAAGTGAATTGATTCTCAAAATGATTAAATGTGCTACGTAGTGAACATAAGGGCCATGCAGGATTCAATGGGCACTTTCCAATAGTGTTAGCAAATCTTACCGGTGGATGATCAGAGTCCACTTTCACACGCTCCCTCTGTAACAACAAAAACTAAGGGTACTAAATCTGCTGTCAGGCAAGCTTTTTTATTTTTCAAATCAGCATATTTGAGCTTTAATTACTAATTAATTCCAATTAGGAAGGTAAGAATTAGTTATACATAAAGAATAAGACAATAAATATTTATTTTTGATTATTAGTTGACAAAGAGCACAGTTTTAGAGCCCCACCCCCCTCAACTTGTAAACTAAATTATATATATATATTAAATTCCCGAAACAGTTTTTCATGGTAAACAACTGATGATCCCTTAAATAATGTTAGAATTAAATATAATAACTGTAAAAGCTAAATTGACTTACATGAGTGATTTTCCACTGAACGACTTGGGACTTAAGGTTTTTTTTTTTAATATAGTTTTAACGGTTGAGAAACTTCCAAGACTATATTTATTTATATATATATATATATATATATATATATATATTATTTCCAACAAGGTCAAGGGTGAAAACTTCAAGAAAATCATACATATGGAAATGAAAAAAATAGACCTAAAAGTAGGCGTACTAGCTAACATAATAACTCACTTTTTAGATGTCACTTTAAACTTAAATAAAAAATACTTACGAGACCACATTTAAAGGTTAACGCTAATCCAATATATGTGAACCCAAAGTCCAATCACCCCCATCAATCATAAAGCATATTCCTAATTCTATGGAACCAATGACTAACAACAGAAAGTGTATTTAAGAAGTTAAACAACATAACTCTAAAAAATAGTGTGTATAATAATATAAAAATTGAATATAAGCAACAGCACACCAATAATTATAATAAAATTAAAAGAAAAAGAAATATAATCTGGTTTACACCACCCTATAATCAGATGCTAAAAACTAAACCTGGCAAGAAATTCCTAAATCTCATCAAAAAACACTTCCCCGTAACTAATCCCTTACACAAAATGTTCAATAAAAATAACTTAAAACTGTCCTACAGTTGCTGCAAAAATTTAGAAATGATAAATGAAGCACACAACAATAAAATACTAAATGAGAGCAGTAGAAAAAAAAATGCATCAAAAAGTGACCAATATAGCAACAATAAAAATAACAAAAAAAAAATATATAACCACTAGAAATAGTAATAACCCAAACCTTAATAGCAATCATCCAAATAAAATTATTAATGAAGAGAAAAGTTGTAACTCTAGAACTCGTGCACTTTGCCCACTACAAAATAAATGCCTAACCAAAAGCATTGTTTATCAAGCCACAATATTTACCAAGGAAAGCCTGAATAACAAGAAGTACTATGTGGGTAAGAACTCCCTAGATTTTAAAACCAGATATTACAACTATAAAAGCACATTCAATAACAAAAAATGCTGAATAAAAACAGCACTAGCGACCCATTACCGAGAGCTCAAAGAAAGCGAACGCTCGCCAATAATCGAGTGGAAAATAGCACGACAGGCCAGTAAATGTAGAAATTTAGACGACCCGTGTAGGTTATGTTTGAATGAAAAGTTTGAAATTCTAAACTTTAAAGATCCCCCAAAACATATTAAAATGAAGTGAAATAGCAAACAACTGTATACAAAGAATAAACTTTACTTTAGAATAAAAATCCACAAAATTAAATAAATAAAAAACTAAACAAACACCTAAAATAGCAGCGAATAACAAAAAATAGAAATAAAACTATTCCAAGCACACGTGTTAAAATAGGGTCACCTGTTAATTCGACACACTCATAAAAGGGGTACGTACAAAACAAAAAGTGAACATGTCAAGTAAAGGTCAGCCGAACCTTTGTTTGAAAGAAGCCCTGCCATTGGCTAATAAACCTGTTGGAGAGAATAACAATAGGGGGAAGCGAGAGAGAGAGAGAGAGAGAGAGAGAGAGAGAGAGAGAGAGAGTGAGAGAGGGGCAAGCAAGAGAGAGAGAGATAGGGGCAAGCTAGAGAGAGAGAGATAGGGGCAAGCGAGAGAGAGAGAGATAGGGGCAAGCGAGAGAGAGAGAGATAGGGGCAAGCGAGAGAGAGAGAGAGAGATAGGGGCAAGCGAGAGAGAGAGAGATAGGGGCAAGAAGGAGAGAGAGATAGGGGCAAGCGAGAGAGAGAGAGATAGGGGCAAGCGAGAGAGAGAGAGATAGGGGCAAGCGAGAGAGAGAGAGATAGGGGCAAGCGAGAGAGAGAGAGAGAGAGATAGGGGCAAGCAGGAGAGAGAGAGATAGGGGCAAGCGAGAGAGATAGAGATAGGGGCAAGCGAGAGAGAGAGAGATAGGGGCAAGCGAGAGAGAGAGAGATAGGGGCAAGCGAGAGAGAGAGATAGGGGCAAGCGAGAGAGAGAGAGAGATAAGGGGAGGAAGCGAAAGAGAGAGAGAGATAAGGGGAGGAAGCGAAAGAGAGAGAGAGAGAGAGATAAGGGGAGGAAGCGAAAGAGAGAGAGAGAGAGATAAGGGGAGGAAGTGAAAGAGAGAGAGAGAGAGATAGGGGAGGAAGAGAGAGAGAGAGAGATAGGGGAGAAAGCGAAAGAGAGAGAGATAGGAGGAGGAAGCGAAAGAGAGAGAGATAGGGGGAGGAAACGAAAGAGAGAGATAGGAGGAGGAAGCGAAAAAGAGAGATAGGAGGAGGAAGCTAAAGAGAGAGAGAGATAGTGGAGGAAGCGAAAGAGAGAGAGAGAGATAGGGGGAGGAAGCGAAAGAAAGAGAGAGAGAGATAGGGGGAGGAAGCGAAAGAGAGAGAGAGAGATAGGGGGAGGAAGCGAAAGAGAGAGAGAGAGATAGGGGGAGGAAGCGAAAGAGAGAGAGAGAGATAGGGGGAGGAAGCGAAAGAGAGAGAAAGAGATAGGGGGAGGAAGCGAAAGAGAGAGAGAGAGATAGATAGGGGGAGGAAGCGAAAGAGAGAGAGAGATAGGGGGAGGAAGCGAAAGAAAGAGAGATAGATAGGGGGAGGAAGCGAAAGAGAGAGAGAGATAGATAGGGGGAGGAAGCGAAAGAGAGAGAGAGATAGATAGGGGGAGGAAGCGAAAGAGAGAGAGAGAGATAGGGGGAGGAAGCGAAAGAGAGAGAGAGAGATAGGGGGAGGAAGCGAAAGAGAGAGAGAGAGATAGGGGAGGAAGCGAAAGAGAGAGAGATAGGGGGAGGAAGTGAAAGAGAGAGAGAGAGAGATAGGGGGAGGAAGCGAAAGAGAGAGAGAGAGATAGGGGGAGGAAGCGAAAGAGAGAGAGAGAGATAGGGGGAGGAAGCGAAAGAGAGAGAGAGAGATAGGGGGAGGAAGCGAGAGAGAGAGAGAGATAGATAGGGGGAGGAAGCGAAAGAGAGAGAGAGAGAGAGATAGATAGGGGGAGGAAGCGAAAGAGAGAGAGAGAGATAGATAGGGGGAGGAAGCGAAAGAGAGAGAGATAGATAGGGGGAGGAAGCGAAAGAGAGAGAGAGAGAGATAGGGGGAGGAAGCAAAAGAGAGAGAGAGAGAGATAGGGGGAGGAAGCGAAAGAGAGAGAGAGAGATAGGGGGAGGAAGCGAAAGAGAGAGAGAGAGAGATAGGGGGAGGAAGCGAAAGAGAGAGAGAGAGAGATAGGGGGAGGAAGCGAAAGAGAGAGAGAGAGAGATAGGGGGAGGAAGCGAAAGAGAGAGAGAGAGAGAGAGATAGGGGGAGGAAGCGAAAGAGAGAGAGAGAGATAGGGGGAGGAAGCGAAAGAGAGAGAGAGATAGGGGGAGGAAGCGAAAGAGAGAGAGAGAGAGATAGGGGGAGGAAGCGAAAGAGAGAGAGAGAGAGATAGGGGGAGGAAGCGAAAGAGAGAGAGATAGATAGGGGGAGGAAGCGAGTGAGAGAGAGAGAGAGATAGAGATAGATAGGGGGAGGAAGCGAGTGAGAGAGAGAGAGAGAGAGAGAGAGAGAGAGAGAGATAGGGGGAGTAAGCGAGTGAGAGAGAGAGAGAGAGATAGGGGGAGGAAGCGAGTGAGAGAGAGAGAGAGAGATAGGGGGAGGAAGCGAGTGAGAGAGAGAGAGATAGGGGGAGGAAGCGAGTGAGAGAGAGAGAGGAAGCGAGTGAGAGATAGGGGGAGGAAGCGAGTGAGAAAGAGAGAGATAGGGGGAGGAAGCGAATGAGAGAAAGAGAGATAGGGGGAGGAAGCGAGTGAGAGAGAGAGAGATAGGGGGAGGAAGCGAAAGAAAGAGTGGAGGGAGGAAACGAAAGAGAGAGTGGAGGGAGGAAACGAAAGAGAGAGTGGAAGGAGGAAGCGAAAGAGAGAGTGGAGGGAGGAAGCGAAAGAGAGAGTGGAGGGAGGAAGCGAAAGAGAGAGTGGAGGGAGGAAGCGAAAGAGAGAGAGAGAGATAGGGGGAGGAAGCGAAAGAAAGAGGGGGGCCAAAGAAAGAGGGGGAAGCGAAAGAAAGAGAGGGGGGAAGCGAAAGAAAGAGAGGGGTGAAGCGAAAGAAAGAGAGGGGGGAAGCGAAAGAAAGAGAGGGGGAAAGCGAAAGAAAGAGAGGGGGGAAGCGAAAGAAAGAGAGGGGGGAAGCGAAAGAAAGAGAGGGGGAAGCGAAAGAAAGAGAGGGGGGAAGCGAAAGAAAGAGAGGGGGGAAGCGAAAGAAAGAGAAGGGGGTAATTCCATGTCAAATCATCCAGGGCTTGAAACCCATATCCTCAGATTTTGTTGTAACTTGCACCACAGATGGACATCATAAAAACTAAGAAATCTGAGCATGCAACTCTAAGCGGTTTCCGATTTAGAGCAGTTTCCGTGTCACGTAAATCGCGCAAGATGTCGCCCGGGCGACATTTTAATAATTACATTTTCTTTAATATTTTCAGTTTGGAACATGATGTGACGCTGAAAATTCACAAAGGTATGTTTTTCAACCCAAGGAACCCAAAAATGGCATCAGCTTTGCTCAGAAAGGAAGCCTTCTATGAGATTTTACTAAATTTTGAAATTTTTAACATGTGCACCAATATGGGACAAAAAAATGATGTAGCTGATATGGTAACGGTTTTTTTTCTTTTGGACATTCATTTAGACACTATGAAGTACCTCTGGACCAAAAATGGTAAATAATACTTTTTTTTGTTCACTCACAGTGTCTATTCAAAGTTAGGCCTTTTTCCGAGGGTTCAGAAATACTCTATTGGGGGAAGCAACTAGTTTGGATATGCAAAATCAAAATTTATATAAAATTCACATTAAAATAAGTTTTAGAAAGTAAAAGTTAAGAGTCTCACAATGATCAGATATTTATAATAAAAGCTGACTTCACAACAAAAAACCAGCACACGACAACATTATCTACATGGGTTATTCTCATCAATTTTAACTGAGAATAAATGTTGAATGGTTTTACTTATGACTTATAAGATAGATGAAGTTAGCACTGTTTGTGTTTATTTAATAACTGCATAGTAGTTTTTACTAAGGTAAAACGTTTTGGGTTGTTAACACCATCCATTGTAAAATGACTGAGCGAAACATCGTCAAAATGTCCCATGCGCAACAGCGCTTTGGTCCAATGTCACTAGAATCCAATGATTATGCCAATTTTGGCTACTGAACCACAATAGCTGCTTAAATATTGATCATATTTCTTGTATAAGAACATTTTTCTTTGCCTATTATGCCTGCATTAGTTGGTGGTTAATTTTTTCAGTAAAACGTGTCCCATATGCAACGGAGCTGGATTAGTTCACCATAATGTACTGCAACAATCCTAAAATAATTTTAAATGAAAAACATTATACCTAATTAAAATATTTAATAGTGGTTGGTGCAATTGGTTTGTTCCATTATGCAGGCAAGAAAGTTAGGCAGCACTTGATTCTTATACCAAGAAATTAGCTGTAGAAAATATAGAAGAATTTGAGGTAGGCACAAATTTATGAATATTTTAAATGTTGATTTTCCTTTTAATTCACTGGAAAAATGTATATAAATCTGTTCACTAACTGCTTACTCATCCCCTGCTACCAAACTTAAGTTACCTGATTATCTCTATATATTCTATTTTATTGTTTTGTCTTCAATTCAACAATAAACAAAAGAAAACAAAATGACTGATGTCGAACTCAATTTGGAATGTCATAAATTAGATTATGATCATTCCAAAGGAATTGAGAATCTGTCAGACTTGAACAAAGACGTTGTTGAGACGTTATTGAGACGTTGTTGTGGAGAGCTGGGCTCAAGGAACATAAAGGCGAGTTATCAACCATCTGCTTTCATCACAAAAAATATTTTGGAAATGTGTTTGAACATAGAGCAAAGGCCTCAAAGGCCGCGGTGGATTGTTACAACATAAAAGTAAAGTCAAAGATGTACAGCTGATATCGTTGGTGATGGCAAAACAGCTGGAGGTGAGAGGGTACAATGTAACACCAGGACACATTCTTTGTCCTCAGTGTATGATGAAATATGTGAGACTGATCGATGATACAGACAGGATAGATGCAAACTACACCTGTGAACTTTTGCAAACCCCACAAAAAAACTTGAATATTAGTCTGAAATACATGGACATTTCTCCTGTCGCTTTACATGGTGTTGCTCCTCATAGTCGTGTTCATAGTGCCAAAAGGAAATTAGAACAAGTGATTGGAACACTCAAAAGCGACCTGTCGACTGTATACAAAGTCGACGCTAAAGAATTGACTGTGTCAGAATCAGTGCATATTGAAAAAGAAATCAAAGAGAAAGCATTAGAATTGGATAGATTACATGATCTGATGAAGGAGAAATTTAAAAAAGCCTCGACTCCAAATCATGACAGTTGCTCCTGATTCGTGGTCTCGTGAATACTGTTCCAAATTCTTCAAGGTGTCAGCGTACGTTGTTCGAACTGCCAGGGAACTAAAGAATGTGAGTGGTATTCTCTCAAAGTCTGCCCCTAAAAAAAGGAAAAAACTCTCCCCAGAGACAGCAGAACTGGTAGTACACATGTATGAAAATGATGAATACAGCCGTCAAATGCCAGGCAAAAAGGACTATGTTAGTATTGCAAAGGGTGTTCACAAACAAAATCATTTAATACTATGTAAGCTGGATGAATTGTACGCTGCTTTTAAACACAAGTATCCCAATGTCAAGATGGGGTTTTCCAAATTTTCTCAGTTGCGTCCAAAGTGGTGTGTATTAGCTGGATCTAAAGGTACCCATTCTGTTTGTGTGTAGCATACATCAGAATGCGAAACTTCTTGTAGATGCCATTGGTTGGGACGTCACCTACAAGGATTTGATCTCAAAACTAGTTTGTGATTCTTCCAACAAGGAATGCATGATGCACCGTTGTGAGGCATGTCCTGGCAGAGAAGCATTGCAGAAGTTCTTGGATGAAAAGCTGGTTGATGTGGATCCAGATGATGAATTTCATTTTAGTCAATGGAACACAACTGACCATGCCACATTAAGTACTCGTACAACACCCACGACACTGCATTTGGAGCAAGGAATATTGCACCCTGCACCCTGTAGTGCTTTACTACTGAGACTTCGATGGAACACTGAAGCATTTTTCATTGTGTTTTATTTCAACATCCACGACACTGCATTCGTGTATCAAACCCAGACAATGACAGTTCACTACATTCGTCCATTATTGCCACATGTTAACAAAATGACTTACTTCAGTGATGGCTGTGGGGGTCAATATAAAAATTATAAAAACTTCATAAATTTATGTCTGCATAAACAGGACTTTGAGATTGATGCAGAGTGGGTTTTCTTTGCTACAAGCCATGGAAAATCCCCTTGTGATGGAATCGGTGGTTGAGTAAAACGGCATGTGGCTAAACGGTCACTTCAACGTCCTCTGAATAATCAAATCCTAGATTATAAAGCCATGCTAGAAGTCTGCCTGGAGATGTCTGCAATCAAGTTCTTTGATATTAGTATGGAAACTATGGAGGAGGTGAGAAAGTTTCTTGAGGCAAGATTTGCCAGGGGAAACAGTACCAGGAAGCAGAAGCAGTCACTGTTGTCAACATCGAACATTGGTCATAAGCTGACCAGCGAGGATGAATCATATACAGACACCCATGATTTTAACTTGCCATCAATTCTTGAAATCTCTGCCATTTCACCAATGCAATATTTAACCTGTGTTTATAATTCTTTCTGGTGGATTGGCATTGTGAATGAAATTAATGCAGAGGAAGGTGATGTAACCGTCAAGTTCATGCACCCTCATGGACCACGCAAGACATTCAATTGGCCGCAAATTGATGATACATCGCTTGTTCCAATCAAGAAAATTCTTTGTGTTGTCTCCCCAACAACATTTACAGGAAGAACATACATGATAACTGATGAGGAGTATGAAAAACGATTTCTGCATTTCAGTGGCATAAAGAAAATAACAGTATGTAGATAATGTTGTCGTATGTTGGTTTTTATTGTGAAATCCGCTTTTATAGTAAATATCTGATCACTGTGAGACTGTATTACCTTTTACTATTTAACTTTTACTTTCTAAAACTTATTTCAATGTGAATTTTATATAAATTTAGATGAACGGTCCCTCCAACTTCATCTCACATACCCAAACTAGTTGCTTCCCCCAATGCTGGCATTTGTTTACTAAAAAAAAACTTGTAATGTTTAAGTTCGTTTTTTGTTTTCCAAAATTGAAAGTTTCAAACTTTCCGGGCGTTAAAGCATTATCAAAATTTCACATATTATAGATCAAAATATTAATAGAAGATAGTCTCAGAACTAAGTAGTGGAGCTTGTTTTGCCTACCTTATAATTTTGAAAGAAATTCTGTTAAGTTTACTGTTAAGTTTACTCGGTCGTATTTCCTCTTCAACTGGTCGGAGGAGAAAAATAATTTCTGGTTGTAGTTTAAGATGTGTTCTGATTGGGTTTACAATTTCAAGAATATTGATCAAGATTGACTGTGTTAACTTTGAAAAACAAACTAACATGTAAAATTGAGTCTCAAAAAAAAGTCATATTTCGCATTTTCGGATGTTAGAAGTAAATACTGTTTTAACTCCCTGTAAAAAATAATTCAATGGATAAAAACACATACAAATTACATATTCAGAAAGATTATTTTCTTTCCAACCATATATATATATATATATATATATATATATATATATATATATATATATATATTAAAAATTAGCCCAGAAATAAGCGAGAAATTGAGTTAAACAAATTAAGGTACAAATTCCTCAATGCCGCACGATAATGGCTGACAAACTGGGAATGCTGCTTCATCCCATGCAATAATCAAATTTAATGAGATGGCTAGATTGTCAGTTGAATGATAAATTTTATGAGAGGATTGAAAATAATGATTGGAATGAATAAAATTTAATGATTTATGAGAATAGTTCATGGAAAGTGTTTATTGCCACTGATGGTAGAATTAGGAATGTCCAAAATGTATTTATAATAGCAGAAGACTAGAAAAATAAAACTTCTGACTGCAAATCACTGAGAGAAACTACAGGAGAACAATTAAATCTTCCTAGAAAATATGTTCAGTCAGTTGAAATAAAAATGCTTTCACTCATTTCAAAGTTTAAAGCTTCACAATAAGTACTTGCTTGAAAAAAAATATATATATATATATATTGTTTTTCAATTCCCAAAACAGTTTTTCATGGTAAACAACTGATGATCCCTTAAATAATGTTAGAAGCAAACTAATATAATAACTGTAAAAATGAAATTGACTTACATGAGTGATTTTCCACTGAACGACTTGGGACTTAAGGTTTTTTTTGGGGGGGGGGGGGGTTATATATAGTTTTAATGGTTGAGAAACTTCCGAGACTATATATATATATCTTTTGATTCCTTTTGTATAACAAATTTCTAAATTGTGTTATTGTCGGCCCCCCTTTTGGCAAGTTTAAAACTGAATAAATTCACCCAAGTTAAATTATATTTATAAGCAAAAGTTTTTATATTACAGAGACGATAAACATTTTTTGATCAATTCTTCATCCAAAAATGAATAAAGTTGCAAAGTTTTCAAGCTTGTATCTCCAATAGATACTTTTTTTTACATCAATTTCACTAACGTATACTTTTGCCTAATCCCCCTTCCCCCATTATTGAGGTTTATTATCATTGATTTACAATTAAAAGAAAAATCTAGCCTGATCTTTAATGAGCTATGAATCATCTTAAAATTCAATGCTTTAACTGTTGAAATAAAACTTATACGAACAAAGTTGCGCTTCTGTATCATTTTTGTATGTTTTTCAGGTGTTTTTAATCAGGATTTTGGCCAATATTTATACTGGTTTGATCTAATAATTTTTGTTTCTATTATGTTTAATTTTCATTTAGCACAAGGTAACGTTACATTTGTAAGAATTTTTTCACTTTTTGAAGCCTTATGTTTTAGTTATACACTGTGATATTCGGCTTTTGAACCAATGGTACACAAGACAGCAAATATTTCTTATTTTCAATAGATTTTGAATGGTCATAATTGGGTGACTAATTAAGCTGCCAAAATAAATCTAATACTATTGTTCGTATTTTGCTAAGGTCTATGTGTCACCATTAAACTTTTTACATACAGGGTGGGCCAAAATAAGGGTCCTATCTTTAAATTTGAATAACTTGAATTTGAATAACTTCCACAAAATAAAAGTTAAACTCACCAAACTTTATGTGTGTGTAGACTGACCCTTCCGAGATTTTTTGAAATAAACAAAACAAATTTTAGCCGAAAAACACTTCTTAAAACTTACAAAAACTAAAGTATTGTTTTTTACACTGTTTTGAGTTTTTTATGCAAAAATAATGTTTTCTAAATGAGGGTACGTTCCTTAGGGCTAATACGGCTCATGCTTGCTTCGGAAGGGGTCCTTTACTTATTCTAAAAAAAAAAATTTAAAAAATCAATAAATAAAAAAGTTATGAATTTTTAAAAATAGGACCCTTATTTTTGCCCACCCTGTATAATGAAAATAACATTGTGGTTTGGAAGTACAAGCTATGGCCTAATCCAAAAATTTTATAAATTCAGGTTTTAATAATTTTCAAATAACCGTAAGTTTTTGATTCATGAAAATATTCTAAATTTCTTTTCACATGCAACATTTAATATTCTAAATTAGCAAATACCAAACTAGATCCAGTGTCATAGGATTGTTATACCTGTTCAATTTAATAAAATCAAGATGTATTAAAAGTAACATTTAAGAAAAATTTGTTAGAAATTTACAATAAACATGAAAGAAGGTTACAATTTTCAAGATCAAAGTTAAATTGTTCATAATTTTGTACTTATTGTTTTAAAAATTTAATAAGATCAATCATATTTCAAATATCAGACATTCAAAATGTTTTCCGAACGGACGAAAATAAATTCAACCTTTATAACTCCATTTCTTTTAAATAGAAAGAACAGGGTATCCAACATATAGAAACGGAGACATTTACAGAATCTATCAATGATTAAAATTTTAAACAGAAAAACGTATATACAACATAATTGAAGTCATTAATTACAAAAACAAATTTTATATAATTTGCAAGACAATAATAAAACTGATGTGTTACTTAAAAAGCAATATCTGTTCAAAACACTTAAGCAATACCTCAAAGATTTTTTTAATTGAATTATTTTTTATTTCAAAAGTTCTAATTTTATTTTAACTAAAGAATTTAGTTAAAAAAAAAAAAGGTGCAACTTTAATGTAACCTTATTTGAAATTCTGATGAAGTATAATTTAGAGACTTGAATTGAAAAAGAAAATTAAAACTAAATTGCATTTTATGGCGTTCTAACGGCTGTTTATTATTATTCTTAATTCCAATTACCAATATAAACAATCCTTTCTAAAACAAGAACACTATTTCTTATTCACTTTGTGCTCACATGCTACATTCTTGACTAAAGGAACTTTAATCCAATATTCGCTTCAACAACAAACAGAAAACATCCTAAAACAGAGATGAAAAAAAAAAAGGTATTTTTTTATGTAAGCTTATTTGAAATTTTGATGAGGAAGTATAGCTTCAAAAATTAAATTGAAAAAAAAAAAGTTAATAAAACTAAACTGCATTGTATGGCATTCTAACAGCTTATTATTATTCTTAATAATTCCAATTACACATAAAGAATTCTTTCTAAAACAAGAACACTATTTATTATTTACTTTTCACTGCCACATGCTACATTCTTGACTAAAAGAACTTTTATCTCATATTCGCTTCAACAGATGAATTGAAAACATACCAAAAAAAAGATGAATAAAAAAAAAAATTTAAAAAAAAAAGAAGGTATTTTAATGTAACCTTATTTGAAATTCTGATGCGGAGATATAGCTTCGAAAAAAAAAAATGTAAACTCAATTGCATTGTATGGCGTTCTAACGGCTTATTTTTATTCTTAATTCAAATTACCAACATAAACAATGCTTTCTAAAACAAGAACACTATTTCTCATTCACTTTGTGCTACAGCATGCTAGGTTGCTGAGTAAAGGAACTTTCATCCTGACATAACTTGATAGAAGTTATAATAACAAAAATAATTAAAGTGTAAGGTCTTTAAAAGAGGGTGGTTTATTACAACGTATATCTTGTACAAAACAATAGCACTACCGGTAATCCAATAGGATTAACATAATACAGTTGAATACTATCGAGTACAGTCGAATAAACATACTACTATTCATATATATATATATATATTCATATATATATATATATATATATATTCTCCAGACTCGTTCACTTATTAGTGACTGGCGAGAGTCAGGTATCCCATCACAACACTTCCCCCCGAAGCTGAAAATCTCCCTTGAATTTTCTGCTTTTAATATTTCTTCCTTTTAGGATCCGGCCTGAAGCGCTCCACTGGTTTTCTTTCCCATGTGCTCTTTCTTTTATTCCGAACTAATGGAATTGGATCCTTTTCAGTTTCAGGCAAAGACACATCTTGTTCAGCTCGTAAGGCTGGTCCAGTAGATGTATACATAGGTTCGTATACAATATTGGGTAGTTGCATGTCAAAAGCATCACATGGAATCTCCATTTGGGACTTCTTCCTCGCTTTTTTCATTATTTTCAGCATATCGTGGTCTAATTTGGTTAATATGTCTTCTACACACAATTTTTTTACTTTTTATGGTGTAGACCACTTTGCCACTCATTTTCTGAATTATACCATCCGTCTAATAACTTTTTAAAAAACTTTTTTTTACAACACATTCAATATTTGCTTCAACGACAGACGAATTGAAAACATACCAAAAAAAGAGATGAAAAAAAAAAAGAAGTATTTCAATGTAACCTTATTTGAAATTCTGATGAGGTAGTATAGTTTCAAAAATTAAATTGAAATAAAAAAAAAAAGGTAATAAAACTAAATTGCATTGTATGGTGTTCTAACCGCTTATTTTAATTTTTATTTAAATTACTAATATAAACAATGCTTTCGAAAACAAGAATCAGATTAAAATTAGATTGCTATTATTCTAGATAATAGAATGATCCAAAACATTTTTCTCTTATTTTCTTATTGTAAGTTCAGTTCGTTATATTCATAAAAAAAATTTTTTTTACTTTTATAATCATGTAACATGTACAAGATCTTAAACTGGACTGCTCGTAAAATACAACTGAACTTATTTTTAAAACATTTTATTCTGATAATCACAATCATTGCTTAATAGATAGAATTGCCACATTTCTCTTTACAAAGTCAGGACAAAAAAAAAAAAAAAAATTTGGCCTCTTATTTCAAAACAGCAAAAGATAAAGTTTTACTATCACACACCATTTTAATTATCAAAGCTATTATAAATGGCTGGTTTTTATATGTAAATTGAGGAGAGAGAAGGTGAACCTTGTGTTTACTTTCGACAGCTTCGTAACTCACGCTTCCCTTATTTTGTCCTTTAGTCCTCAGATGCTATGAGCGATGTTTCTGACTAAGGGGGAAAAATTGCTGTTCTCTGGGTCAGAATCCTTCCATCCAACGTTGGCTAGTTTTTGACCTTGAAGTAGTATTTTCTTTTTTAGCTCCTTACATCAAGTGGTTTCATGGCTTGTCTGGAGAGATTTCCATAAAAAAAATCTATGTAAAGTTGATAAAATGAAATAATCTATGTGATAAGATGCTTGCGTATTTTGTTGTAACCCATAACGAAAAAAAAATTTATGTAAAGTTGATAAAATGAAATAATCTATGTGATAAGATGCTTGCGTATTTTGTTGTGACCCATAACGAAAAACAAATCTATGTAAAGTTGATAAAATGAAATAATCTATGTGATAAGATGCTTGCGTATTTTGTTGTGACCCATAACGAAAAACAAATCTATGTAAAGTTGATAAAATGAAATAATCTATGTGATAAGATGCTTGCGTATTTTGTTGTGACCCATAACGAAAAATAAAATCTATGTAAAGTTGATAAAATGAAATAATCTATGTGATAAGATGCTTGCGTATTTTGTTGTGACCCATAACGAAAAATAAATTTATGTAAAGTTGATAAGATGAAATAATCTATGTGATAAGATGCTTGCGTATTTTGTTGTGACCCATAACGAAAAATAAATTTATGTAAAGTTGATAAAATGAAATAATCTATGTGATAAGATGCTTGCGTATTTTGTTGTGACCCATAACGAAAAATAAAATCTATGTAAAGTTGATAAAATGAAATAATCTATGTGATAAGATGCTTGCGTATTTTGTTGTGACCCATAACGAAAAATAAAATCTATGTAAAGTTGATAAAATGAAATAATCTATGTGATAAGATGCTTGCGTATTTTGTTGTGACCCATAACGAAAAATAAATTTATGTAAAGTTGATAAGATGAAATAATCTATGTGATAAGATGCTTGCGTATTTTGTTGTGACCCATAACGAAAAATAAATTTATGTAAAGTTGATAAAATGAAATAATCTATGTGATAAGATGCTTGCGTATTTTGTTGTGACCCATAACGAAAAATAAAATCTATGTAAAGTTGATAAAATGAAATAATCTATGTGATAAGATGCTTGCGTATTTTGTTGTGACCCATAACGAAAAATAAAATCTATGTAAAGTTGATAAAATGAAATAATCTATGTGATAAGATGCTTGCGTATTTTGTTGTGACCCATAACGAAAAAAAAATTTATGTAAAGTTGATAAAATGAAATAATCTATGTGATAAGATGCTTGCGTATTTTGTTGTGACCCATAACGAAAAATAAAATCTATGTAAAGTTGATAAAATGAAATAATCTATGTGATAAGATGCTTGCGTATTTTGTTGTGACCCATAACGAAAAATAAATTTATGTAAAGTTGATAAAATGAAATAATCTATGTGATAAGATGCTTGCGTATTTTGTTGTGACCCATAACGAAAAATAAAATCTATGTAAAGTTGATAAAATGAAATAATCTATGTGATAAGATGCTTGCGTATTTTGTTGTGACCCATAACGAAAAATAAAATCTATGTAAAGTTGATAAAATGAAATAATCTATGTGATAAGATGCTTGCGTATTTTGTTGTGACCCATAACGAAAAATAAAATCTATGTAAAGTTGATAAAATGAAATAATCTATGTGATAAGATGCTTGCGTATTTTGTTGTGACCCATAACGAAAAATAAAATCTATGTAAAGTTGATAAAATGAAATAATCTATGTGATAAGATGCTTGCGTATTTTGTTGTGACCCATAACGAAAAATAAATTTATGTAAAGTTGATAAGATGAAATAATCTATGTGATAAGATGCTTGCGTATTTTGTTGTGACCCATAACGAAAAAAAAATTTATGTAAAGTTGATAAAATGAAATAATCTATGTGATAAGATGCTTGCGTATTTTGTTGTGACCCATAACGAAAAATAAAATCTATGTAAAGTTGATAAAATGAAATAATCTATGTGATAAGATGCTTGCGTATTTTGTTGTGACCCATAACGAAAAATAAAATTTATGTAAAGTTGATAAAATGAAATAATCTATGTGATAAGATGCTTGCGTATTTTGTTGTGACCCATAACGAAAAAAAAATTTATGTAAAGTTGATAAAATGAAATAATCTATGTGATAAGATGCTTGCGTATTTTGTTGTGACCCATAACGAAAAATAAAATCTATGTAAAGTTGATAAAATGAAATAATCTATGTGATAAGATGCTTGCGTATTTTGTTGTGACCCATAACGAAAAATAAATTTATGTAAAGTTGATAAAATGAAATAATCTATGTGATAAGATGCTTGCGTATTTTGTTGTGACCCATAACGAAAAATAAAATCTATGTAAAGTTGATAAAATGAAATAATCTATGTGATAAGATGCTTGCGTATTTTGTTGTGACCCATAACGAAAAATAAATTTATGTAAAGTTGATAAAATGAAATAATCTATGTGATAAGATGCTTGCGTATTTTGTTGTGACCCATAACGAAAAATAAATTTATGTAAAGTTGATAAAATGAAATAATCTATGTGATAAGATGCTTGCGTATTTTGTTGTGACCCATAACGAAAAATAAAATCTATGTAAAGTTGATAAAATGAAATAATCTATGTGATAAGATGCTTGCGTATTTTGTTGTGACCCATAACGAAAAATAAAATCTATGTAAAGTTGATAAAATGAAATAATCTATGTGATAAGATGCTTGCGTATTTTGTTGTGACCCATAACGAAAAATAAAATCTATGTAAAGTTGATAAAATGAAATAATCTATGTGATAAGATGCTTGCGTATTTTGTTGTGACCCATAACGAAAAATAAAATCTATGTAAAGTTGATAAAATGAAATAATCTATGTGATAAGATGCTTGCGTATTTTGTTGTGACCCATAACGAAAAATAAATTTATGTAAAGTTGATAAAATGAAATAATCTATGTGATAAGATGCTTGCGTATTTTGTTGTGACCCATAACGAAAAATAAAATCTATGTAAAGTTGATAAAATGAAATAATCTATGTGATAAGATGCTTGCGTATTTTGTTGTGACCCATAACGAAAAATAAATTTATGTAAAGTTGATAAAATGAAATAATCTATGTGATAAGATGCTTGCGTATTTTGTTGTGACCCATAACGAAAAATAAAATCTATGTAAAGTTGATAAAATGAAATAATCTATGTGATAAGATGCTTGCGTATTTTGTTGTGACCCATAACGAAAAATAAATTTATGTAAAGTTGATAAAATGAAATAATCTATGTGATAAGATGCTTGCGTATTTTGTTGTGACCCATAACGAAAAATAAAATCTATGTAAAGTTGATAAAATGAAATAATCTATGTGATAAGATGCTTGCGTATTTTGTTGTGACCCATAACGAAAAATAAATTTATGTAAAGTTGATAAAATGAAATAATCTATGTGATAAGATGCTTGCGTATTTTGTTGTGACCCATAACGAAAAATAAAATCTATGTAAAGTTGATAAAATGAAATAATCTATGTGATAAGATGCTTGCGTATTTTGTTGTGACCCATAACGAAAAAAAAATTTATGTAAAGTTGATAAAATGAAATAATCTATGTGATAAGATGCTTGCGTATTTTGTTGTGACCCATAACGAAAAATAAATTTATGTAAAGTTGATAAAATGAAATAATCTATGTGATAAGATGCTTGCGTATTTTGTTGTGACCCATAACGAAAAATAAAATCTATGTATAGTTGATAAAATGAAATAATCTATGTGATAAGATGCTTGCGTATTTTGTTGTGACCCATAACGAAAAATAAAATCTATGTAAAGTTGATAAAATGAAATAATCTATGTGATAAGATGCTTGCGTATTTTGTTGTGACCCATAACGAAAAATAAATTTATGTAAAGTTGATAAAATGAAATAATCTATGTGATAAGATGCTTGCGTATTTTGTTGTGACCCATAACGAAAAATAAAATCTATGTAAAGTTGATAAAATGAAATAATCTATGTGATAAGATGCTTGCGTATTTTGTTGTGACCCGTAACGAAAAATAAATTTATGTAAAGTTGATAAAATGAAATAATCTATGTGATAAGATGCTTGCGTATTTTGTTGTGACCCATAACGAAAAATAAAATCTATGTAAAGTTGATAAAATGAAATAATCTATGTGATAAGATGCTTGCGTATTTTGTTGTGACCCATAACGAAAAATAAAATCTATGTAAAGTTGATAAAATGAAATAATCTATGTGATAAGATGCTTGCGTATTTTGTTGTGACCCATAACGAAAAATAAAATCTATGTAAAGTTGATAAAATGAAATAATCTATGTGATAAGATGCTTGCGTATTTTGTTGTGACCCATAACGAAAAATAAAATCTATGTAAAGTTGATAAAATGAAATAATCTATGTGATAAGATGCTTGCGTATTTTGTTGTGACCCATAACGAAAAATAAAATCTATGTAAAGTTGATAAAATGAAATAATCTATGTGATAAGATGCTTGCGTATTTTGTTGTGACCCGTAACGAAAAATAAATTTATGTAAAGTTGATAAAATGAAATAATCTATGTGATAAGATGCTTGCGTATTTTGTTGTGACCCATAACGAAAAATAAAATCTATGTAAAGTTGATAAAATGAAATAATCTATGTGATAAGATGCTTGCGTATTTTGTTGTGACCCATAACGAAAAATAAAATCTATGTAAAGTTGATAAAATGAAATAATCTATGTGATAAGATGCTTGCGTATTTTGTTGTGACCCATAACGAAAAATAAAATCTATGTAAAGTTGATAAAATGAAATAATCTATGTGATAAGATGCTTGCGTATTTTGTTGTGACCCATAACGAAAAATAAAATCTATGTAAAGTTGATAAAATGAAATAATCTATGTGATAAGATGCTTGCGTATTTTGTTGTGACCCATAACGAAAAATAAAATCTATGTAAAGTTGATAAAATGAAATAATCTATGTGATAAGATGCTTGCGTATTTTGTTGTGACCCGTAACGAAAAATAAAATCTATGTAAAGTTGATAAAATGAAATAATCTATGTGATAAGATGCTTGCGTATTTTGTTGTGACCCGTAACGAAAAATAAAATCTATGTAAAGTTGATAAAATAATAAAATAGCCGGGAATTTCTTGCATTTATATACTTTCCCAGGCAATGCTGAGACACAGGTCATTAGTTTAGTATATTTAAAAACATTTAACATAAAGCTGACCCCCCCTCCTCTATTGGTGCTCGATAGTATTCATAACAAAGGGCACATACATAAATCTGTTCAGTTAGTGTCTTCTGCCACATATTGGTCCTGTTAGAAAACAATAATATTTTACTTTTGAGCGATTTCTTTAATTTTTATTTTTTATCATGTTCAATATACGATTTTTATTTAGTATAGCATTCTAGTGCATTATTTTATTTTAGATTATTGTTATTTAATCACAGTAGTTATAAAGATTTCGGTAAATGAAGTTCAAAACTGTTTGAATTATGCAAATATCCCTAGTGGTTCAAAAGTTATAATTTCAGGCTCAGAAATTCATTATTTGGAAAAAATACTTGAAATCACGGACCAATTCACAACAAGAAATTCATTAATTTCTTCACCGTCTTTCTAGTTTTAGAGCAATTTTGATAGAATTTGGCATTCTTATGTAAAATTGCTTATATATAAAAAAACATAACGTTTTTTGTTTTTTCCTAAATTCTATAACACAATTGAAAAAACGTTTTCTTAAGGATGTGTACCCTCCTTCCAATTCATATAAGCGTAACTGCGCCAAGACACACGTCTAAAATGTTCACTTTCTTCAAAATCGTCAACAAGATCAGACGAAAGGTATCATCTTGGAACCATGTGCGGATTTACTTGCAATTTTAACACCAGCAAAATGAGGAAGAAAAAGAAAAGAAAAATAGAACGTAAATAACTCTTCATCAAGGCCGTTTTACAGTGAAAGTCTCTAACATATATTTATTAAAAATGATGTTATTCATTTAAAAATATATATATATATATATATATATATATATATATATATATATATATATATATATAATAAATATATAATGTTTTGTTTTTTTTCAAAATTCTATAATACAATTCAAAAAACTTTTTCTTAAGGATCTGTACCCCTCCCCCTTCTAATTCATATATACATATATATATATATATATATATATATATATATATACATACATACACATAGAGATAAGATGTACTTCCTTCCCGTCACGCAACTAAATGTACTTAGCTCTCCATTCTGTCATGGGAGTAAAAGACTTGCCAAACAGAATGATTTCAAGTGAAGGGATGAAGCAAATCGCAAATCAAACGACTACCCCGTCTGAATTTGAAATAAATTTGCAAAGAAATCCTTCGGTCTATTTCCATAATGAGAAAAGTTCTTTCTATACTAATTGATATATTGTTTTTCTTTTTTCTTATTTCTTTTTTAAACTTCACTGATTTAAGCGTTATTTTATATGAATATTAGTGCAAACACAGGCGAAGCATAATTTTTTTTCCATCAATTTTGACAAAGGGTGTAAAACTAATAAGAATAATATAGGAGTAAAAAAACTTATTATTTTTAGTTATAAAAGAAGACTGTCTTAACAGATATTTCACAGTTTATGAATAGGTAAGTAAGGTAGAGATAAAACTTTATTTTTATTTCGTTTTCATGGTTTTAATTTATCAAATTTTTTAAGCAATTTAAAAAAATTCATTCAGACAGATGAAACACTTGCGTCGAAAATAAACGATAGACACATTTAAATTACTTTAAATTGACATTGGATTAACGTGCAATAATTTATAAATAAAAAGCACAAACAAAATTCACAGAAAAAAGTTTTTTCTAAATACATTTTCCCTTTTCCCATAAAATTTAAAAATAGAAGTACCAACTTTACTATGTCAAATATTCATTTAAATTTTTCAAAATAGAAGTTAGATGTGGGGGGATAATAACATTAAATGACAAACCCTAAAACATTTTTACAAAGTTCAGGAGGGGGAGACTGTTTCAAAAGGCAACCAAGCGAGAGAGAGAGTGGGGGCACTACAATTCTTTCTTTTTCCTCTCGCGTGCTGACATTTGTTTACATAAAATGACCCATAATTTTTAAGTTCGTTTTTTCCAAAAGTGAAAGCTTCAGAAACTTTCCGAGCGTTAAAATATCATTAAAATTTTGCATATCATATATTAAAATAATTCTGATTCTATCTTCTATAAAATAGCTGCTACTTTATTGCATATCTTATAATTTTTTAAGATAATTCTGTTAAGTTTACTCGGCCCTGTTTCCGCTTCAACTGGTCGCAGAAAAAACAACTTTCTGGTCGTAGTTTAAGGTGTGTTCGGAATTTCAAGAATATGCATAAAGATGGACTGCTTTAACTTTAAAAAAAAAAAAATTTGTGTAAAATTGAGTCTTGAAAAAAATATTCATACTTCGTATTTTCGTCTGTTCGAAGTAAATAGTCTTAACTGGCTGTAAAAAATAATTCAATGCATAAAAGCACATACCAATTACATATTCGGAAAGATTATTTTATTTTATTTCCAACCATATATATATATATATATAAATATATATATATATATATATATATATTTAAAATTGGCCCTGAAATAAGCAAGCAATTGTGAGGTGAACGAATTAAGGTACAAATTTGTCGATGTCACATGATTACCGCTGATAGGCTGGGAATGCTATTTAGTATAATCTAGAGAAAAGTGGCGGGGTATTCACTCACATAGACCGGGGGAAAATTAATTTAGACACATAATTCGGCATGCACCGGTTTGTCTTTGCTTTACATTTTGCAAAACGTCTTTTTTACGGAATATCATAATTGACAAAACAATTCAGCAAAAAAAGAAGAAAAAAACCCACCATAATTATACAAATAGACTAATGAACAAAACTGATTCTTAAATCGCTCTGTCCTCTAACGACCCACTTTCATTACATATTTCATAAGATATGTTTTTTCGATTTTTGCACATATAACCGTATCAAACAGAATTCTCATTACGTTGCCTTTTTTACGACTCAGTAATTTTATATCGAATAGTCTTTCCGTTATTCCATAATCAATTGCTTTACATCAACATGGTGTCAGCTTTAAATAAATCTTTAAGTTAGTTGTAGGGCTAAGGCCAATTACTTGTGAACATCTTGAAAACTTGGCAAAAAAAAAAAAAAATTTAGCATTTAGAGTGGGGGATTAGTTTCACAAATTTAATGGAAAATAATTCACCAGACCATTTCGGGCCATTCTAGTGTTTTACGGCGGTTAACTAATTTTTTTTTCTATGGGAGATAAATCCTGTGCGTTTTTCTTTAAGGGAAGGGTCTGCTTTTTTTTTTTTAGGCGATTACGTGTAGTTTAAAGAGGGTTTTTGTTGGACAGAGTTAGTGGTAGGGTTAAGGAAAAGTTTTTAGGAAGGGGGGGGGGCTTGCCACTCGTACATAGGGTTAAAGGTCGGGTTAAGGGAGTTTTTTTTTAGGGGGGGGGGTGTCACTCAGATTTAGGGTTAGTGGTACACCACGTTTAAGGGAACGCACTTTTAGGAAGTGGGCTTGTCACTCGAACCTAGGGTTAGTGGTAGGGTAATTATTTTTTTTATACTAACTTTTCAGCTTGAAAAAATATCAAAGAAATTGGAGGGCTCTAAAAGGCAAGAATGACCTGGAAATGAGGGATCATTTTATGTTAAATTTATTTATTTATTTTTTTTTTTTCACAAAGATTTTTAGGGTGTTCACACGTAATCGCCTAAAACAAGTAGAATCTTTTCTTTTTTTTAAATTGGCAGCTAGAAAGTAATTTCTGATAAGAATTAAAGTCTGAAAGTTTAGTATATTTGAAAACCAGTATTTCTCGAAGTATCCACTGTTTTATATAAGAACCACAAGCAGCATTAAATTAAATTTTAAGAAAAAAAAAGTATCTTTTTCTATTTTTGTTTTTAAAGTCTGTAAACAAAGTATTTATTGGTAGTTTTGTAAATAACTCCTACTGGCTGTGATAATAGTTTAAGCAAAACAGTCAAATTGTTTATTTTCGCTGAAATGGAGACAATATTTTTTTCGGACAGGTTAATTAAAAATTACTACTACGAAAAGAGAAAACAATATACAATTATAATTTTAATGAGTAAAAAGATTTATTTATTTACAAAATTTTTTTTTTTTTTTTTTTTTTTTTTTTTTTTTTAAATGTTCAATATTCGTCATGTTGATGTCTTATTTTTAAGACAAAAAAATAATAGGCCAGTTTATTTTGTACCCCCCCCCCCCCCGAAAAAGATTGAGATTAATATCTCTCCTGATAGGTTTCAAAATTTCATTACAAAATTCCTCATAGAACGGGGTTAAAATTTTTTTTTTAAAAAGCTACGAAATGGACGTTTCTGGCGTTAACATTTTTATCACTTTATTTGCTCAAAATTCTTCGAATATATCATGTAGATTATTATTTATTAATGCATGTGAAAGAATATTCATTTCCTAACAAAATGGTGATATTTTGAGGACAAAGTGCTTTGGTTTTTAAAATATGACTATTTTAGTAGAACTACCTTGAAATCTGTTTATCCAAAGCGTTTCATGGTCGGTGGGTATTGCTAGTTCTACATTGCTCTACCTTTGATTTCAAACAATCATATTTTTTTAAATAAATGTTACCCTATTTATTTCTTTAAATTACTTAATATCAAAATAATATGTAAACAAATTTGACTACTTAAAATGTCTTCACATAATGTTAAAAGCAGCATTTTGTATCCATCATGTACTTATTAATGCTGCATACTGGATGCTTCTTACAGTAAGTCCAACTACAAACAAAACAATTACCATTCTCTTACAAGTACACAGATGTTACTTTTATTTTGTAAACTTACCTTTCAAATCAAAACTATACTTTTTTTCTCCCTTATATAATGAAAAAAAAAAAAATGCCCACTAATAAATATAATAAAAAATTCTTCAGAGATATTTGATAAAAAAAAAAAATTTTTTAAATTAAATAAACAGCATACAAATTAAAAAAATGTGTAACTCTTGCAAGCAACGATATGTTTTTATAAATTTAAACCTTGAAAACAAAACTTATGTTTTCGTCAGAGGCAAATCACTTTCAAATTAGGAAATTACAAAATAAGGACATTACAAAATGGCTAAACAAAATATTTAAAACACCTATTACCAAAAGAGAGACTTTTTTCCTTCTTATCATAGCATATACTACATGTCCAAATCATAAAAATTATAAAATATAAGTACTACTAAATCATTTTCGGGTACAGATACTTAAGATATAAATCAGAATAGAAATGAAATATTTTTTCTCTGATTCGCTTTAAAAGATAAACATACCACAGAGACACATATGCTAAGGGAAAGGGAGATAAATGTGTTTTCTTATGTTTCCTACAAATATGTTATGATTAAACTTTTCATTAATAACTTTCAACATGGATTTGGTGCAGTAATGATCAGGTAAGAATTTTTTTTTTACTCATTTTCTTATTTTTGATTAGTTTACATTTAAAAAAGAAAAAAGAATTAAGTCTTCTTCAACAATTCTGTGTTTTTTTATGATTCATTGCTTTTTGGCATTATGCAAAATTATTAGAGTATTATCAATTTCGATTGGATTAAAAAATATGACAAAATAAAAACGCATTTTTCAAAATCCTATTTACAAAAATAAATAATTGTAACATTGATTTTTCTCTGCCAATATGTCTATACCCTAGCAATGCCAGTTTAAATTTATGATTTAAAAAATCTCAAAAGTAATTAGCAAAAAAATCAAGACAATTCAAAGTACAAGAACTACCGGGCAATGCGGGATAAGTAAAGAAAGTTTTAATTAATTTTTTTTTTTAACTTGAAAATTGATACTTACAGAAGCTAAAAACTAAAAACAGTAATATGGGGTTCAGGGCTGAGTGCAGGAGTTTCTTGGGTTACTAACTTTTTCCTGGGGAGTACCAGAACGAGTTCCGCTTGTATATCATAAAATGAAGACTTACTTAAAATGCTTATCTGTATAACATTTTCACAATCCCAAACTTAACCCTCCACAGAAAATGAAAACAATTTTAAAAGCATTTTAGTAATCATGATTGTATAACGAATCAACATAAGTTATCACATCAAAACAAAAAAAAACAAAAAAAAAAAAAAAAAAAGTGATTTTAATTCTTAAAATTCACAGTGGGGGGGGGGGATAAAGAAATAAAATATATTTGTGTAAAAATTAAAAAGGATATACAATCAAAATTTTCGTAAATTGCTTTACAATATACATTCATCTTTAAAAGTCTAAAGAAAATTTTTTTAAAATAAAATTTTTTTAATTTGATATTACTTGCATTAAAATATAACTAATAAAATGTTTTTTGCTAAAATACTTTTGAAAAAAAAAAAAATTACATAAAAACATTAAAATAAGATTGACAGACCCCAAAAATAAAAAATTTCATGCATGTTATTCAGATAAAGACATTTTAATAATGAAACAAATTTTGATGGGAAAAATAGGAATAAAAAGCAAAATTAATTCCCTTCAAATTGAAATCAGATAATGAAAACCTGTTTGCTCAAATAGCAATCGCTTTACAATATCTAAGTTATAGATTTTTTTGAATTATGAATATTTGAAATAAATTTTAATGGGGATGTTTATGAAAACAAAAAACGAATCATTTTTTTTTTACATAATTATTAAACATTTAAAAAAAATTTAATTTGTTACTTTTTGCTCGAAATTTAGAATATTGATTTGAATATGAATTTGACACTTTGATTCGAAATAATTATGTAATATGCAAATAAATCTTTTAAATGCTTATATTTTTGTTTCTACTCAATGTAAAAACCCTTTAAAACAAAGTTAATCAGAGTAAAATTAAAATTTATACGACTCTGTGGCATCAAATTTAGCAGTAAAAATTGAGGATAGCTACATATGACAAATCTCCAGTAGATTCATTGAGTATTTGCTAAAAAGACACATTGTTGTTATTTTAATGACGATTAAATATTATTTATGGCCAAGATAAAATAAAATTTGGCTTGTAACCTGTCAAGACTCGCACAGGTAAACCAACACCCCCCACCCCCCTTCCCTAATTCTGGCATGGGATCTGAATTAAAAATATGGTCTAAACAAAGTCAAACAATTTATACAACAATCCTGAATGAAGATGCTTTTTCTGAAAGTTCACATTTTGCATTAAAGTTACCAATTTTCACAGAAATATTTTCACTATTCTTGTGAACATTAATCTTAACTGTTTTTCCAGCCATTTAAAGTGAAATATCTTTTTATCCAATTCTTTAGTAAATCTTTGAGAAAGTCGTCTGTTCATAGTGGCATATAAAAAAAAAAAAAAATGAAGTTTCTTACAAGATGAAACATCAGATGGAAACAACATGGAACAAAACGTTTAATAACAATTACGCAAATCGACGGATAGAATCATTGAATATTTTGTCCACATCCCATTGTAATGGCAATAACAGACTGACATTTATGACCGAGATCAAAATCAAAGAGCCCCCTCCTCCCCACCTTAAAAGAATGTCTTCATGCCTTTTAACAAATTGTGAAAATAGCCAAAAACAAAGTATAAATTCACAGAATTCAGTGAATCCACAGAAAATTCTCATCCATAATCTGAAATAAATGTTTTATTTAAATCCATCACTAATCATTATTTGTTACTAATTAATGGCAGACAAACGTTACTAAGAGTTTCTATTCTTGATAAATCCGACCAATTATTTACTCTGTATTTCTGTTTCGGTAAATATGTTGTTCTCCAATCACACATAGAACTTACAGAATCCTGAGTGTCTACAATCTGACAATCAAACCATTTTGTGTATAAAAATAAACCTTTATTTATCTCTTCTAAATATCAGATTTCTTGTTTCAATTCTGCAGTGCTATGGAGATAAAATAATGAAAAAATATATACGAGAAGGAAAAAAATATATCAAAATAATTTGTTTGAAGCCTTTTCATCGCCATTTACTTTTTTACCAGAAGCTGACACACACACACACACACAAAATAAAAGTAATCAGTAAAAAAAATATTAATGGTTGTTTATTAAATGAGGCAATATTGTAAAAGTTTCAAAGTTTGTTCCTACTCTTTTTTTATCTTGACATAAATGAAATATTTTAATATAAATTCAATAAATTTTGCAAAAATAATTTTTTAATGTTGGCTGTATTAGGAGAAAATATATCTCTTCATCCATCTAAAGAGATTTAAATGTTTATCTTATGAATACTTAATCGTTTTTAAATATTTCTGTTTATTTACAATATATGTAACAAGAAAAAATGCCTCCGAAAAACTGACTTTACTTATAAATAAGGAAAAAAAAATAAAATGGAAAGAGGATGTGTAAGTATATTTTTAAAAGCTCTTGGTGGTGTGGAAAAGGAGATGATTTAAAGTGAAGTTTTTTTTATTATGACTAAAAAAAATTCTAATCTAACAATAAAAGAAATATGTTCTAATTATGGGCATTCACATAATCTGTTGGATAAAACAACAACCATTATTTATTTATATATAACATGAAAAATCAACTTCTCGGAATCAGAACAGATCCCAAACAGCAGACCTTGCACGCACAAAGAGCTTGATAGCCTTTCAAATAGAGCTTTGTAACTATAACAGATAATTAAAAGGAGCTTTTCTGATAATTATCTATTATTGTTATACACACGCGCATATGTAGATATGAATATCATGGTTTCGTACTAGAATGGTTTTCATGAGTGAAAAATAACTTAGTTGATCGAGTTGACAAAAACATTGAAGAGAAAGCAAAAGAAAAAAGTGAAATAAACTTATACTTACATGTAGGAATGAATAGTCCATATCTTCTTGTTCCATGTCAGGCTTGCATTTGCCACAGCAGAAGTTGAAGCAGCAACAACAGCAAAGGCAGAAATAGCAGCCAGTAATGACACCACAAAATATACACAAAGCCTGCAATAAAAGAAAAAACATTCAACAGTTTATTAAAGAAAAAAATTCAATTGAATGAATAGACATTATTTAAAGAATAAACTGGATGAATTCAGAAATAATGATAAAAAAAATTTAGTGACCTTTTGGAGATCGACCTGAAAAGATCTTTAGGAGAATTTGTTTTCCTCCTTCATATAACATATGAGATTTCTTGTTTTAAGTCAAGATGATTGATTAAAAAGAGATGCCCCCCCCCCTCATGAGACATGATGAATATTTTGGTTGAAAAGTTTTTGCATTTTTCTTCAGTTTATTCTTTGTACTTCAGATCTTGAAGAATAAAGAAGTTAAAATAAAGTGATTTGAGAGAGCGAAAATGAATCACAAAAAGTTAGGATTGTTAAATCTCAAATAATAATGAAACTCATTCTGTCTTTACAATTTATTGTATTACATTTACAGAATTACCCATTAACATTGCCCAGAAGGAATTCCCCCGTGGCATTTTTTTGTCACAAACTCCTTTTATTAACTTTTTATTTCAGTATTCCATCATGAAGTTATTTTTAAATGTCTAACTTCAAACGTTTGCTTTCCTGTAGCAAATATATTTTACTCTATTAGATAAAGGAAAGTCGTATTTTCTTTGTGTGTGTCCGGCTAAAACTGAGAAACTATACGAGATACACTTACAAAACTTATATTTGTGATTTAGCATGACTCCGGTCATGTCATGGTAACATTTTTTTTTAAATACTGTAAATCATCACCACAAAGTTTATATTTGCAAATTAAAAATTATGTAATAGTAAAATTAAAATATAAAGGACTTAATGAATTTGTATATTGCTAATGCTACTTTTAATATGTTAAATATATTTATTGAAATAAATAATCTTAAAGAAGGAAAAGTGCAAAAAATTTATTCGAGAAGTGGAAATTTTATTTTTCTTGGACAGTATAAAAGAAAAGGTGAACATGTTCACCTGCCATTTGACAATATTTTTTAGATGAGGTACATGTTCGAGATACCGGGTTATTAAAAATTGCATATTACCAAATTTTAAAAGTAAAAATAAAAAAAGTTATCAAAATGACACAGGGTTCCTCATTCAATCCTCACATACTTTAATATTCATTCGTTTGATGTAAATCAGTGCATGGCCCATTACTTTTTTCTTTTTTAATTCGTACTGGTAAATATATTTTTAAAACAAAAAAAAAAAACATTGAAACGAGATCAAACAGTCATCTGCTAATTACTTTTTCTTTCTATTATGTTGAAGCTGTTGCAAAAGTTCGCACATGAATTAGAGAAACAGCCACCGACCGTTTCTCTAAAGAAGAAGAGAGATAGAAACAATCCCTGCTAGTAACTAACGGCATTCACCTCAGGTGGTTTAAGCTGGCTCCAAATGAGTTCACTGCATCTTGCGTCAGGGTGGTCCACTCTCGCAGATCGGCAGCTGAGTCCTTGGCATACTTCAGCCATTCCTGGTTCCACCGACAAACATAAAAAATGCATGGGTCAACAACCAGCTCCATGTCCGTCCTCAATGTTCCTAAACAAGTTTTCAGTTGGCCACCTCTTTCAGTCAGTGGACCTACCAACTTGCAGATAAATTTTTCCTCGGGGCATCAAAGAACGTGACCAAAACAGCGAACTCCTCTTTTAGAAGAGTGTCTGTGATGCTAATGGTGTTGCGTCTTGCACGAATGGTGCGGTTTGGGATTCGGTCAGAGAGATGGATGCATAGGATACGCCACAATCTATTTTGGAGACAGCAGAAGGCTGCTAGTATATAAATGTGCCTTTTAAATGTTGGGTTTTCTGAATTAGAATATTTGCCAACAACACTGACTCATCCCCTCACAAACACATTATTCAACTATAAACATCAGAAGATGTGAAGATTTTTACAGATTTCTATTGACTATAGATAGGTTTTTATTGGCTTGTATAGTTTGCTTTGTTAAACCTTTAACAAAAAGGGTTTCCTCGATGAGTACAATTGGGAAATAGTCACAGCTGTGAGGGTCATTTTGTACTTGCCAAATGTAATATATGAAGATAAAGTAGTTACATGTTGAATGGCTAAGTATATATTTAATTAAGGTTGGATGTAGATATGAATAGGTGTTAATGAAAATGTATACATTATTATGGTTTAGAACATTTTCTGTGGGGAGGGAGCTTTTTAAAAAACAATAAATAAAAGAAATTGGCAGTGTTCTCACTTTCTCTAGCAACGGCAAATTATCTTTTTTATTGTTTTTAAAAGAGCCGCACCCCTACCATTGCTCAGGTGAATTGATTTCTTCTTTCTTTTAATTTCTTTGGTCTTCTTTAAATGAAAAATAAATCTGTAAAAATTACCAAAATGTTAATATTTATCTATTTATATGAATAAATGGCAAAGTTTTTGTCTTGTGCTTACAAGAAACATGAATGAAATGTTTAT
>OY744517.1:2664223-3009223 GCA_963556195.1 Sepiola atlantica | reverse complement strand
TTTATTATTCATATTTGAATAGAGATCCTTTGTTTTATTATTCATATTTGAATAGAGATCTTTTCGGTTTTATTATTCATATTTGAATAGAGATCTTTTGTTTTATTATTCATATTTGAATAGAGATCTTTTGTTTTATTATTCATATTTGAATAGAGATCTTTTGTTTCATTATTCATATTTGAATAGAGATCTTTTGTTTCATTATTCATATTTGAATAGAGATCTTTTGTTTCATTATTCATATTTGAATAGAGATCTTTTGTTTTATTATTCATATTTGAATAGAGATTTTTTGTTTCATTATTCATATTTGAATAGAGATCTTTTGTTTCATTATTCATATTTGAATAGAGATCTTTTGTTTCATTATTCATATTTGAATAGAGATCTTTTGTTTTATTATTCATATTTGAATAGAGATCTTTTGTTTTATTATTCATATTTGAATAGAGATCTTTTGTTTCATTATTCATATTTGAATCGAGATCTTTTGTTTCATTATTCATATTTGAATCGAGATCTTTTGTTTTATTATTCATATTTGAATAGAGATCTTTTGTTTCATTATTCATATTTGAATAGAGATCTTTTGTTTCATTATTCATATTTGAATAGAGATCTTTTGTTTTATTATTCATATTTGAATCGAGATCTTTTGTTTTATTATTCATATTTGAATAGAGATCTTTTGTTTTATTATTCATATTTGAATAGAGATCTTTTGTTTTATTATTCATATTTGAATAGAGATCTTTTGTTTCATTATTCATATTTGAATAGAGATCTTTTGTTTTATTATTCACATTTGAATCGAGATCTTTTGTTTTATTATTCATATTTGAATCGAGATCTTTTGTTTTATTATTCATATTTGAATAGAGATCTTTTGTTTTATTATTCATATTTGAATCGAGATCTTTTCTTTCATTATTCATATTTGAATCGAGATCTTTTGTTTCATTATTCATATTTGAATAGAGATCTTTTGTTTCATTATTCATATTTGAATAGAGATCTTTTGTTTTATTATTCATATTTGAATCGAGATCTTTTGTTTCATTATTCATATTTGAATAGAGATCTTTTGTTTTATTATTCATATTCGAATAGAGATCTTTTGTTTTATTATTCATATTTGAATAGAGATCTTTTCGGTTTTCTTGAAGTTTTGGCCATACGTTATGGTCTAGTTTGATAAGTTTTCTGTATTGATCATTTAGTTCATTTTGTTGGTTTAATGGGCTTTATTTTGGGTAACTTCTGCATATGTCATGTTTTTAAGTATGATTCAACAATTTTTCTTGCTTCCAGGTAGGGTATATTTCTTTTGTTTTACTTCTGTGATTTTGTTTTCCTTTTGGTAAATTATGCATGTTTTGGAATAGGCTCGGTGGTTTTCATTACAGTTTGTCTTTTTTGGCATTCTTCGTCTGTGTGGTCAGGTCCAACATTTCCCACATATTTTCATTCGTCTACATACTTCCTTATTGTGCCTATATTCATGGCATTTGTGGCAACTTAGGGGTGTTGGTATGTATTTCTCCCCTATTTCAATTATATAACCTATTTTTATTTCTTTAGGAAACCCAGAGATGTGTCTGACCAGTATCTGGCGACTATCAGGTGACCATAGCCACTGCGTCTGATTGGCAAGCTATGGCTTTTATAGTATCTCATGGGTTTCATGGGATGCCAGATGTTAAGCATGGCGCTTTATCATGTAACACTGCTCCGTACTGCGGATAGGAGCGTATGAGGTTGAAGCTAACTATCTACATCAACAAACACAGAGATCTCGGACTGGTGGAAGTGTCAGTCCTAAAAAACCCTGCCCCAGAATCAGATAGCAATCACTGAAAAGTTTAACAGTGAACATGGGGCTGGAGACAACCGAATCAAAGGTGTCGTGAGCAGTAGTGCCAGACGTGAGCTGGCCAGATCAGTATCAAGTGAAATCCTACAACAGAGATTCAGATTTGACATTCTTAATGTTGGCACGGAAGGCGAAAGAGGTGGTGGAAACACTAACACGTAGGAAAGTCGACCTGCATTACTTACAGGAGACGAGGTGGAGAGGAGGATCAGCTCGTATGATTCAAGGCAAAGACACACGGCAGGTGACAGGGCATGGCAGGTATGACAATTCGGTGCTTATGCATATCAGCCCTGACATTGAAATATTTAAAGAATGTATAAACTTTATTATGTACTTACGTGTCAGCTGAAAATAAGATTGTGCAGAAAAAATTACGCAAATTCATCCAGTACCATTTTGTATCTTAGATTTTCCAGTGGGCAAGGACGATAACTCATATTTTCACGATTTCGGGGGTTGGGGTCTCCATTGTTTACAAAAATGTCAAAATGTACGTAAAATCATTTTCTTTCTTTTTCTTATAATTTAATAACTACTGGATGAATTTGCGTAATTTTTTCTGCACAATCTTATTTTCAGCTAACACGTAAGTACATAATAACGTTTATACATTCTTTAAATATTTCATTGTCAGGGCTGATATGCATAAGCACCGACAATTCTGGCTGAGAAATGGGTTGACAAGGTGCTTGATGTTCAACATCTGTCTGACAGTATCATCCTTGCCAAACTGATAGCAGGAAGTACTGTTCTCACCTTCCTAAGTATCTACGCCCCGCAGGTAGAATGCAGTGATGATGAAAAAGGCGCTTTCTATGAGCGTTTGAGGGAGATTATCTGTAAGATACTGGGAAAAGAGCCTCTCATCCTCTGTGGTGACTGGAATAGACACATTTGTAAAGCAGCGGCTAGTTTTGAAGAAGTGCACGGTGGATATGGCATTGGTGGACGAAACATCAAAGATCATAGGATTTGGGAGTTTGCGATGGCCAACATCCTGGTAGTAGGCAACTCCTGGTTCAAGAAGACAACCACCTCATTACTTATGAATC
Organism: Sepiola atlantica; assembly: GCA_963556195.1. Classification (NCBI taxonomy): domain Eukaryota; kingdom Metazoa; phylum Mollusca; class Cephalopoda; order Sepiida; family Sepiolidae; genus Sepiola; species Sepiola atlantica. Next base: position 3,006,292 of record OY744517.1, on the reverse strand, counting down.
TGGTGGAGTGAAAACCTAAGTTGATTATTTACTACTGAGGCGGAAGGATCTCAGACAGGTCGAGGACATCAAGGCCATCGCAAGAGAGGAGTGTGCAACCCAACATAGACTATTGGATTAAGATTTGCAAAGGGAAAGGAGGGGAAAAAAACTTTAATGTTTGGTGCATTTTTGGTCAGGACGTCGGTATCTTCAGACGGCCTGATCTAGTAGCACCAGGTTAAAGTGTGGAATAGTATCATATGCAACATCATATTAAGGAGAGTTTATTTTAACAACAACCTTGATGTTGTCAACTAGATATCTTACCCACTGAGCTATTCAGATATGTTAATACTCTTAACCTAACGCTTAGAAATAGATTAATTTCATTGTGTAACATGTTAGAAAGGGTCATTAGCTCCTTTATTTTAAAAACTTATTTAATTAACATTTTTCTTTTCATATTATATATAAACAAATATACATATCAACCTTTTTTTTTCCTTTAATTTTTAATAAATGTTTGATTCATTAAAATACAAGCTAACTTGTTTTTTCTCATTTACTTATTTTAAAAGAGCGTAAAGATGAAAAAGTCCTTTGTTTAAATTTTTTTTTCAATCATTTCTGATATCATAATGGATATCTTCTCGATGCCCCCACTCCCCCCCCCACTCCCATTTAGAGGACGTCACAAAATGATGATGTTATTCATTTACAATGGCATAAAGGATCTTCCCGATGTTTTCCACCTGTTTTAGTGGATGACTTCATGACAATCAACCAGCGTGCACAGAGACAAACATACACATATTGACTTATTATCTGGTCACACAGTTTGAGTAGGTGTCGCACCAGTCAGGATACGTCCTTGACAGTCAGTATGATGACAGTCAGCTTCGTTGTTATCGGACTGAGGCATGGTTCTATTACGTTCTAGGCGGTCCACCTTCCCAGGCTTTACCCTCTCTTTGAGAAAGGGTTAGTTTATTGCTAATCGTCTGAGGCGCCCCTACCGGGGAATGCTGACAAGGCAGAGTGCGCTCGTTTTCAAAACCACACCTGACCTTGTGTCTAACCCCCTGGAGAAGAGGTACATAAAACACATTATAACAAGCAAAGAAGATAACAAAATACACAGAGTTTTAGTAATGTACGAGACTCTCCAGCTCTAGATGGTTCGTCTAGTATATATATATATATATATATATATATATAATAATGGTAATAATCCAGGTGAAAAATATCCACAGGGTGGTAATCCAGAGAATTTTAACCGGGTTTATAAAAAGTGCTCAATATCAAAATAGAGCTTTATATATGATAATTTTATTTACACAGACATGTACAAAATCTGCGACACTGGCATGTCGATGTTATCGATCAACAGTTATTATACACTGAGATCTCATCAGGCAGAGTTAGAATCCGATCTTAACCTCAGATCATATTTGGAGAGGCTCTCTCCAAATATGATCTGAGGTTAAGATCGGATTCTAACTCTGCCTGATGAGATCTCAGTTTATAGTAACTGTTGATCGATAACATCGACATGCCAGTGTCGCAGATTTTGTACATGTCTGTGTAAATAAAATTATCATATATATATATATATATATATATATAGTCACTTGCGTGATCTTTACACTTAAATTTTTGTGTTACTTGTACCTACCTTTGCCCATCGGCTGTTTATCATAAAATACAAGCTGACATTTTCTTCACCCACAGTTTCAGCCACATACAGACCTAGAGATCCATATTGGTCATATATTCGTCGTTTTGCATTATCTTTGAGGACAGAATGTGCATGGTTGATCTCTTTAAACTAAAAAAAAGATTTAAAAAGTAGGATTTAATACAAAGTTTTTCTACAGCAGAAATAATTTGAACAAAAATTATTTGTAACATTAAAATGAAATTTCAATCCTGTCAGTCTTTTGGATTATTCGGACGACTATTCTTATTTCATGATTACTATTCAAGATGAGAATAGTAGTCTGAATAATACAAATTATCAATCCTCATCTCAAAAATTAAAAAAACACAAAACTGTCTTTTATCTTAAAAATGTCAAAATTGGCTAAATTACTTTATTTAGCCGTACCTACTCACCGTTGTTTCATCTGTTATTCGTTCATTACTCCGACCCCCATCTTTTCTCTTAATTTATTGCAAAAGAATATTTACATTTTTGGAAAGATAATTAAATGAAGGAATGTTATTTTTAAAAATCGGTTTTGCAATAAAATCGATTGGACGTCTTACACAAGGTTGAAATCCAATAAATATTTTATTTTTTTTTGGGGGGGGGGGGGGGTAATTATTTTTTAAATAAAAATATTTCTTCATTTATATTTATTTTTTTTAACTTAGAAATAAAAATAAACAGGTGATACATTATATTTTTTAAGTGTTTTTTTTTTTTTTACTGAAAATTACTTTTGGTTTCGATAGAGTTTAGGGTTAGGTATTAAAGTTTTTTTTGTTTTTTTTTTTGCCTGAACATTTTTTTTCTTTTGCGATCAGTTTTTCTTTCTGACAAATGTTAATCACTCCTTCGGAAGACACAACAGCCAGTGATAGCTCATGAAATTTCTTTGTAGTTCTTTCGCATTTCAATCAGTTAAAATGTTGACATGTCGTCTGCTTATTCGTTTCAACAATCAGTTGAAATGTTCACATGTCTGCTTATTTTCTCGCAATTTGATTGGCTAACCGCTTCGGTACTTTCCGGTGGTTTACGTAAACATCCAAAAAGTACCAATGCAAAGTCAATTTTAGCGTAGGTCCTAATCTAAGAAAGTACCTTTCTTTTTTTCTTTTTTTTTTTGAGAGGTTTAAAATTAATAACTGAAGTTAAAAAATTTTTTTTTAAAGAACTTTGTATAAGTTTTGTCATTAAATTATTAGTTGAACAAAATACACTTTTGGAAAGATAATTCAATGAAGAAATACATGTATTTTACGAAAAAAACTGTTTTGCAGTAAAATTCATTGGCCGTTTTATGAAATGTTGAAATTTAAATTACATAAATACTTTCAAGGTTTTTTTATACGACTTTCAAACTAAATTTCTTCATTGCATTTTCTTTTTAATTAACTATTTAAAATAAATTATTAATTAATCAATTTTTATTGAAGTTTTACTAATCATGCTTATTACACACATGTGCATGATATCTGTTAAAATTTGAGAAATATATTACCATTGTCTCTATCTAACTACGGTAAACATGCCTATCACATTGTAAAACAACAAATTAATTAAAAAATAAAAATGCACATTTTCAACAACAGGTGTTCTTGAAAAAAGATTACGGTTTTCCTTTGGCTTAGAAACATGAATGAACTATAATAATTGACTTTTGCTATTTTTACAAAATTAATTCAAGCCAGAGTAAAGTCACATGGTAGCCATCTAAAAATCTATTAATAAAAATAGTAAAAAAAAAAAAATGACTCATCTTCATCTACTGTTTACTATCATGACTTATTTGAAAGTAATTTTGAAGCCTTTAACCTGAACAATAAAAAGTAATTTTGTTTAAAATTTAATGGAAAACTGGAATGATTCATAGTTTTCGGACACGGCCATCATATCAAAGGACAACCGTTGTTGAACTAATAAACCTAATTAAGAAAAATAAATTAAAAAATGCAGGTTCGATTTGCAGGTATAGAGATAAATTATTACTGGATTTCTATTTTGTAAGTTTGACAAATTATTCATATTTAGATGAACGCACACCATCCAATCTTTTATGAATAAGATAATTGCCACTTATAGATCAAGGATAACTAAATGAGCATAGTATAAACTATGATTAGAAAACAATGGAGTCTTTGTTGCACTGTTTTTCTTCAGACTTTTGTCCGCTTCAGTGTTAATATTTATACTCCAAGTAGGTTTTGGATGATGTGACCTCCCCCTCCTCCCCCTGCCTGCTACATGTGTATTGTTCATTTACATTACAGTGAAGTTTTCCTTGTATTGGTGTCACGTACGTAGAAAACATCAGCGTATAACCGAAATCAACAGCAATCAACTAAATACTATGAGGGTTAACTGCAAATGAACAATATCCCTAAAGAATGCCAGAGGAAGAGGAGGATGAGGTCACATCGGCAAAAATGTAGTGTCTATGATGGCCATCTTTTATGATAGAGCAAGAGTTTCAAACTGTATAAAAGAGCCATTATACGATGAAGTTACCAAGAGGCCAAAACAGGTAAAAAACACATTTTCTCACATGAAAATGTCTCTTTGCATCGTCTTAGTATGTACTTAGTGTACAGCAATAGGAGAGAGTTGTCAAGTGGATATATCTTTCCATTTCTTTTTGTTGGTTGTATCGAATCTTATACTAAACTGTTTGCACTTGGGGGTAGGGGAATTTCAATATCACTAATGCAAAAAGTATGGAAAGAGCGATTAAACTCATTTTGGTTGCAAAAATTGTTTCCAGCCTATTTGTGTTCCGCGTTTTTGAGATCCTGTGATAGAGGGTTTTATTGAGTAAACTCAAATGCTTCTTTTATTCTGAAATGAGATTTTAATAAAATCTCAATGTTATTATTAAATTGACAGTTTAAAAATTGGCAATTTTTGTTTATTAAAGAAAATACATAAATGCATGATTTTTTTTTTGTGTTTTAATACGGTTCTTAGAATATAGTCATAATATATGAAAATTTTTTTTTTAATTTTGAAATCACAGACTAGCAAAAAATACATATTAAAAGGTTCTTCATTCTTTGTTCATGCTATTTAACTAGATGACTTGTACTTCATAATTATTAATGCATCTGCATTTTTATCATGTAATTGTCTTTCAACCCGTTTTATATTATGTGCATTGTTAGTAAAAGTCCCAAAACAATTAAAAAAATAAGATTTTTTACTTAAACGAAAATAAAAATAAAAAATATTAGAAAGTCTCACCTTTTCTGATGCGTCAGGATTACTTAAATTTTTGTCTGGATGGTATTTTAATGCCAACTGAAAAAAAGGAAAAAGTTCAATGATAAATTGTAATATTTCTTTTTGTTTAATGTAGATGAAGCTGGAATATAAAAGAAAATCTGGTGATGGAAAAGTTCTAAATACCCCAAGTCAAAGTTAAAGAAAAGTTTGTTAAACATTCTTTTTTGTTTTCAAAAATGCGGTAAGAAAAAAGTTTCAATTATTTCAGCAAATATCTGAATGAATAAATGCAAAAGATTTTTCCACCTATTTTGATGTTAATCAAGGGAGGCGCGAGAGCGCTCTATTCCTTAATAGACTTCACGAATGGCCTATGCTGGAAATCTAATTTCTTTGATCAATCATAACTCAAAAACCAATAAACCAAATTAGTTAAAACTTTGCACAAAATTTTTATTTGATAGGTTCTATAAGTGTGTAGAATTTCAGCATCATTAGTCAAGGCAACTCAGAGATCAATCATGAAATCATGTTATCTGTGTGTACGTACGTATGTATGTGCCACCCTGTATCTCATCAACTATTTGATGGATTCAGCTGATTTTTGGCAGAGATAGAGGTTCTAGGGTCTAGTTGATGGCATTTTAATTTCAGTTTACCATATACCTTAGTTTTCCAGAAAATTCAAAAAAACCTTATGAGAAGGCATTGTATTGAGACATAGCCTTTACAAAAGTAGTGGCATTCCATGAAAAATGCCAGTATACTGAAATCATATGCCCTTAATAGGGTTAAGATGAAAATTCATATACACTAAATGTACAAAAGCAAGGAAATTCCCAAATTTTTACACTTTTATTGTCATTAAGGGTATGACTACATATCAACCAAACCATTTCATTATCACATCACTACAGTATAAATCTCTATGCATGAGTGGATGAAGTGTGTGAGGTGCGCTGAAGAAAAATTCCTACCAGTAAAATACATAGCCCTGTTGTGCTCGCATACTCTTAATGACAATAAAAGTGTAAAAATTTGGGAATTTCCTTGCTTTTGTACATTTAGTGTATATGAATTTTCATCTTAACCCTATTAAGGGCATATGATTTCAGTATACTGACATTTTTCATGGAATATAGTTAGGAAACTATATTAACATCAAAATAGGTTCTACTTATTTAATTCTATGATACAATAGACTTTTGAAATACCGTATATATAGGAAACTGCAAATACCCTCAAACACATTTAGGTTTTCTTAATTTGCATATTTATTACATAAACAGCTTCTAATAAATTAATATTCTGTAATATATATTTTGCATTGTCATATTTTCATTGATAGTAAAATGTCTGAGGTTGCTGGGATGCACTTTGATTTATTTATTTGCAGAAAATATAAAAAATTTACATTTAAAACAAATTAGGTACAAGGTCATCAAAAGTGTGTGGAGAAGAGGGTTGTTGATCATCATTGGTCTATAATGATAAAAATGTCTATCCTACTCTTAACTAGAATCATCTCAGTCACCACAATACCAGATTTACACTAGGAGCCGGCCTACTTAAGATGTCCCCAAATTGATTTGAAATTTTATTGTTCATAAATATACATATATACAAAGATTTCATTGGTATGAAACGGGAAGTGAGGAAAGAACAAAAGCAAAAAATTTAGTTAGTAAGACCCTCCTAACCGTTTCTAAATAATAAACCGCCCACTGTTTTCCGGTTTGTTCAGAACCAAAAACAAGCAGGTCAATCTCTAAATGGGAGTGGATTCTAAGTGGGGGTAAAAAGACAACAGGGATGGAGTTTGGAGAGTAGGTGGTGTCCTTCCAAGATTTCTATTTCTATTACAACTAGCTAAGAGGCTTAACTTACCCGAAGGGCTGGGGGTCCAACAAGACCAGGAACCACGTACTCATACTTGACTCCTATTCATACACACAAGTTCGCTACTTGCATCCACCTTTTTTCAAAAACCAAGGAATGTAATCTTTTCCTATCACATCTGATCTTTACCTTCAGCTGGTGCTTGTACAAAGTGATCATCTCCTGATCAGCAAAAGATTCAACCCCCTATTCATCTCTCAGACGCGACGTCCACACCAGTATTCGTGCTACGGCCAAGATCGCGAGAAACATCATTCCTCTCTCCCTGTCCCACAGCAGCTGGACATTATCAATTATGTAAGATATGTTTAACGGCAGCAGCTGCTCAGGATCGATATGAGCAGTCACCTAACTGAATTACCTCAAGTATTGCCGGAGTTTGCGGCATTGGAAGAAAGCATGACCAGGCGTTTCTTCTTTGACCATGTCACAGCAGCACAATATGGCATTGAGGGGGTAACATAATCCGGGCCAATTGCTAGGTCAGAAAGAACCCCGAGTTGTTGAGATAACTCGTCGCTGGCGTCCAACTCCATTCGGAGCAGATCTCCTCTTCCGACCACCCGAACCGCTCAATGAATCGATCGTCAGCTGCCCCCACCCTCACTAATACTGTGGAGTTCCTTTCTAGAAAACAGAGAAAGGTAACTGGACCAAGGAAGCTTTTTGAGCGCGGCTCGACACTCTCTGAAGAATTGCGATTTGCCCCCTCGGTCTACAACGGCCCTCGACCGAATGGTCAAGAATGAGGTCAGGGAAGGCGCAATCAACCGTGGGGTTCCATGCAAAATCCTCTGTCAATGTTCAACACAGGAAAGCCAGTCTCTCGGCGTCTTGATGACACGTCAAGTAGGGCATCCCCAAGCCTCCCTCACATGGATGTTGAACACGAACTTAGTGCCTCTTCCGGTCCCAGAGAAGCAACAACAGAAGGTGACGGAGGGCTTTTAGGCGGTTCACAGGCAGGGGAAGCACGGCCAATCGGTAAAGGATGAGACGTAAGTGACGCACACCTCAGCTCTACCCTTTAAGGAGAGTTTCCTTCGAAGGCAAATTTTAACCAACGCTTTGACCTTTGTACCCCCAACTAATTCCTCTTGAGCTGGAGGCCCAGTTCAAACCACACGCCAAGGATTCGAATCGAGCCATCTGTCCAGCAGAAAAGAGCCAGAGGGTGGTGTCACTGCTCCAGACACCTAACCACAGGCCGGTCGACTTGCTGTAGTTGATTTGGGCCCCTGTGATTGTTTCTTAACATAAGAGCACCTTTGTCACCCTCTCAATGTCTCGGAAGCACAACACAAAGACAGTGATGTTATCGGCAAATGTGGAAACCCGGGCTTGTGCCCTGCCAGGCAAAGCGATTCCGCGTAGGACCGAACTTGCCTCCCCACTCCTTAGCTTGCACAGTAGCGGTTCCAGCACAAGGATGTAGAGCAGGGGTGACAGCGGACAGCCCTGATGCATAGACCAGATAGCAAAAGCTTTCAAACGCTTTCCATTTACCTGCACCACTACCGGCGGCAAGCTATACAGAACAGAGATCCCTTTGCGGAAGTCTGGTTGCGGTATCTAAAACAGATGACAAAAGGCGATGGTTGACTGATCCAAGTTGATCAGCACAGCTTCCGTGTCGTCTTCTATCCCATCTAGAATTGTACGAATCAGATGCAAGTTGTTCTAAAGCGATCTCCTCTTCACAGCGTAGTTCTGCTCAATTTCAATCAATTCTACGATAACACCCTGTAACCGGTTCAATAAGATCTTGGCCAAAATTTTTAACTTTGTGTTTAGCAGAGTTATAGGCTTGTTATTGTCTAGTTCCTCTCCACTATGCCTGTCCCGCTTCTTCGGCAATGTGATCACTCCCTTGGTGACTTGACCCGGAATAGAACCTTCATCAAACCAATGGTTAAACACATCCATCAGAATCGGTACAAACATGTACGACAGCCTCAAATACATTTTGTAGGGCAGACCATCAAGTCCCAGTGATTTGTTACAGCCGACCTGTTTCAACGCAGCCAAGACCCTACGCCTCGTAACCCTGTCTTCGCAACCAGCTGCTTTAGCCGCATCGAGGCGGAGAGAGTCAGCCAAACAGTTGCCAAACTCCTGGACTGGGAGGTTGGGCAGATGGCATTTTTAAAAGAATGAATGAAAAAAAGATGATTTAATTTATTATTGTATTATCTTTTAATGGGGAGTGGTTAGTGTAATATTGGTTCTTTTGTCATAAGACCGTCCTCCCAGGAATTACCTCCTCCTTTTTAAGGGGATGAGGTATTCCTCCTAAGTATTACATCCTCCTTTTGGGGAGGCGGTAATGTAATATCTTTTCTGGTGTCATGAGACCGTCTTCTCAGGGACTACATTATGGGAAGGGGATCCTTCCAGATTCCTTTTATTGGGGGTCAGTATAGCATATGTTCGTTCCTCATGATACCATCCTTTCATGATTATCTTCTTCGTTTGGAGAGGGGGGGGGCAGTGTACTATCTGTTCTGTTATAAATATGTTCGTTCAGCATGATATCATCCTCTCAGGCTAGCAAAAATATACGACTGGAGGTAGAATATATTTGAATATATTATAATTTAAATGGGAAAGCAATTATGCGGACACCGTTCATTGGCTAATTCTTAATGTCATAATAAAAAGATAAAACATTTTGTTGTCTTTTTAAAAAGTACAAGAATGAAGAATGGAAGGTGATTTTGAGGAAGTGGGTAGAAGTATATTACGAAATACTCTACTTCATTTTGCTTTAAGCTGATTGAATACAAGTAAAAATCCAACAAAATCTGTTCAAATAAATTAGAAATTATTCAATAATAGTGTGTGTGTGTGTGTATATATGATGGACTCTGCCGTCGATTTTAACGTTTGAGTGTCCAAAAGCAAAATCATCTTTTTTTTTATGTTTCTGGTGAATCTGAGAGTTTAGTCCAGTGAGTGAACCGCAGACGAGATCACAAATAGAGCAAGAAAAGATTTGCGGTTGAGTCGAACGCACTTTTGTCCTTAATCTTGCCCCCCCCCCACCCCTTATTTTACTTATGTGATTCACTTCAAAATTCCTTATTCCATTATGAATGGTGGTTCTCCACTTGTTCCTCTCTTGTGCCAAGTCCTCAAAGCTTCAAACAGATTTTAATAGCTGAAAGATTAGACTTTAGCTTGTCCTTGCATCGAAGCCAAGGCCTGCCAGTACTCCTTTTCCCATCCTTCAACTCACTATAAATAAGGATCTTTGGTATTCACTCATCACTCATTCTTACTAAATGACCAGCCCATCTCTGTTGGCACTGTATGAGAAACGTTTCAATACTTCCAATCTTATGAAAAGATGAGCATTTTGCACTTTATCTTCAAGTGTGGGGCGAAGACAGCATTTGTGAAAAACAGCGTCGATTAATTAGCAATACATATGAACAAATTTAAATTGCTTAAAATATCTCAATAATGGCATATATAGAAAGACTATGTCCAAATATTTTGATCAAATTTGGTGACGATTGGTCAAGCAATGTGGATGCTCGGCAATACACAAACTCAACCGAAAACATAACCTCCTTGACGAAGGTAATCATAATTTTTAAACTAGTTACTCATCAGAAAGTTTTGGCCACCAACATTCTTCACATACTTTTGTGTTTAACTAGCAATACACATGAACAAATTTTAATTGCTTAAAATATCTCAATAATGGCAGATATAGAAAGAGCTTGATGATCTAAGAAAGAATCTTTTTTAATTTTTTAAATCTGACTAAAAATAAGGAAGTTATGGCTATTTTTGTGCCTCACACGATTGGATATTTTCCCCTCTTTAAGACCATATGCGTTTCGTCACATTTTTTTACACTAATTTTTCAGTAAAAATGTTATATCTTTGTTAAAACACAACATTAAGCAATAAAATTTGTCATAAGTAGGTATCCCAAACTGGCCTGTTTATGCTGCGAAAATGGTTAAAAACAGTTAAATTTTGTAAAATTTAACTTACAATATATTGGCTATTTATCAGGTTATATTTATGAAATTAATATATAAATAAAATGTAATCTTTCCTCTTTCTAATGATATCATTTTTTTTCTTGTACGATGATTAGGTTTTTTTTGCAGGTTGATTTGAGTTATGTAATTAATTTTAATGACAAATGCGTTTAGTTCCGCATTTTTTCAGCAATAAATTTTTAGTTCTATTTTTTAATGTCTGTGCCGTTCACAATATTAATTGTTCAACTTTGAAAAATCATTCCATCTTATGAAAGAAAGGTTATTTTTCAATTTGGTAGGCAAAGTTTAGTGAATAAAATATTATAAAAATTCAATTAAAAAAACTTGTCGTTTACCCAATAATAATCAATAGAAATAATGAAAAACTCGCTACACATCGCGAACAACTTTAATAAAAAGAGCCCATGTTTTAAACTTTGTCATTCCTGAGTGAAGTTGAACACACCGAACTGAAATTCAACTCCCTCCTACCAGACGAAAAGCAACAGCAAGCTACATTTCAGTTTCTAGGTAAGTTGATTTTTTTCTTTACTAATTTTATTTATATAATATTGGTATAAAGTACTTATTCTGTATTTTGTTGAAACCGTTTAGTTACCACTAGACATTCTTCCATTTATTGTTTAACTTTTACATTTCGTGGTTGAAGATTTAGTATTATATTTTTTCTAATTGAGATTTGAACAAATAAATATATATATATATATATATATACACATAATAATTGGTACAATTCTGTGTTTTTAATAGATATATATTTGTAATAAAATTCTGAAAATACTATTCTTTCGACGGCCACGTGTTTCAGAAAAGAAATAAACTAATAGTTTTGCTTGTTCACAAGTTTAATGAAACTTGTTTTGTTTATAAAAACAATTTGAATAGGTACTTTTTACTCTAAAGTTTATCGAAACTATTTTGTAAAAGATTTTATAACTACAACAAAAAACCGTTTTGTAATTTAAAAAACAATGGTAGTTTTTTGTTTTTTTTGTTCAGAAGTTTAGCAAAACGTTTTGTTTATAATAACAATTCAAATACTTTTTTATTCAGTAGTTTAGCAAAACTCTTTTGTAAAAAGTTCCTTAAAAATGACTTGCTTTTAATTTGTTCAGTGGTTTATTCGGAAGTTTAGCAAAACTTTTTTTAACGATAGTTAGAATTCCTTGGCTTTTTGGCTAAGAGCTAGTCTTTTCTGTCCTTGGTCAGTGAATGAGAAATTTTGTCCCAATCCAAAGTGCCGCTCTTTTTTTGGGGGGGGGTGGGGGAGGGGTTGAATTTCACACACATTAAAAATCGACCATGTGTCTAACACTGCCCTCTTGGGGATGAAAGTAAATTTTTTATTTGGAGGTTTAACAAAACTTTTTTGTTGTTAAAACTAAAAGTTCCATAAAAAAATGACGCTTTGTTTTTTAATTTAAAAAATAACAGTAAATTCTCTTATTTGTTCAGAAGTTTAGCCAAATATTTTTTCTTTAAAATAACAATTAGAATACTTTTTATTTATTCAGAAATTCAGCGAAACCTTTTGGGAAAAAGTTTTGAAAAGATAATGAAAGTTGAACTTGGGGATGTTATTGACCCTGTAATAACATACTAAGTCATCTGAATATAGTTCTGTGAAGTCTGGGTTTTGTCTATTTTGAGTTCAACTTGTTACCTTGATGGTTTTATATATATATATATATATATGTATGTATGTATGTATTATAATGAAAAGTAATTAAACGGAAATGAAATGTATTTGGTTCACTACTCAGAGTTGAAAGAATGCTATACCAATGAGTTGAAACGGGACGCCGAATGATATTTTTGATTTTTTTCATACACAACAGTCCAACACACATGTGAACGATACAGCGTCCACAATCAAAATCTAGTCAAAAATCCAATTCCTTTTTCTCTCTCCCTCTCCCTCAGCACTCGACGTAGTCAACCTTTCTCCACTGCTCTCCAGAGCAAAGTGTCTGCTCTTTTTATGACGAGAATTAGCCCATGCAAAACAAGGCTCATTTGCATACGTGAACTCTCATCGCGTGACAAAAGTTACAAGTTTCCATTTTGTAACCGGAACACTGAGTTAAATCCCCGATGGACAATACACGGTGCAACCCTCATTCGTTTTCCCTGTGGACCTGCATGATAGCTGCTACATTTTGCTCATCAGAATCGATGAGTTGTTTATATATATATATATATATATATATATATATATACACACACACACACACATATACTAGGTGTCTTAAACTGACCATGTCTGAGTTTTTAAAAAAAACTTAAAGTAATTTTTTTTCTGCAAATGTGTCGTTTAAAATTGTTTACCCAGGGACTTCTGGAATTGTTTTATTATTATTTTTTTTTACTTAAAATTATTTTTGTAATTTAAGCAAAAACAGGGAAAATATTTTCAATTATAGTCAATTTATATAACACATTTTTTCACAGCTGAACAACAAGATACAAGTTGGCACTTTCCATTTTAATAACCCCGAAGCAAAAATGAGTTTGTGTGACCGAAATGAAAAATCACCTGTAGCCAGTTTGAAAGATTTATGAAGAATAAAACTTTGAATTTTCTGTTCTAATTTTTTAACCTTCTTATGTTTAGTGGGAATACCAAAACAGCAGAAAAAAAAACAAAAGAATTTGAATGTGAGCTATTTTGATGAATTTCTTTGTTTATTTTTTCTTTAATTATGGCACAATTTACTTAAACATTAAAAAGTGGTAAATTTTAAAAAATATTGGTATTTTTTATCCTTAGCCCCCATGCTGGCAAGAGAAAAATAAAAATGAGATTCTATTAACATCCTGAGAGAAAAAAAATCTTGTTGAAACAGCATTTACCCTGGTTGGGTTGAGCCAGCTTCTTCTCTGCACTACATCTTGAATCATGATGGTGGCCCGTGCACAGTGGTCCTGGGCAAGGTCACACAAGATGGCTAACCAATTGTGATTCCACGGTCGACAGCCAACCACCTGTGACCCGAGGTTCTCAGCTGTCCACCGACATGCTTGTGCCGGAGATGTAGGGAAGATTAGCTCTCCCTCCTGGTGACGAGCTGCATGCCAAAACCATCGGAGACGTCGATGGCACAGACTTTAGATGGAGGTGTTACTTGAGAACAGGAGTTGAGACACAGTCGACCCGGACGGAAGAACAGTGGACCCAAGATACATAAATGACTGCACATCTTCCAAAATACCGCCATTCAGAAACAGCGATCTCAAGTTTTCCGGGGAGACAAAGGATTAGAGAACTTTGATGTGTTGATGCGAATTCCCGGAAGAAGCAGAGCCTACTTCAGCTGATCCAGCACAACCTGCACCTCGTCCCTGGGTGACCTGAGCAATACGATGTCATCGGCATAAGCCAGGTCTGGCACACTCACTTCCTGATAGTGTTGGAGAGCGTGACTATGATGTAGTCATTAGTGTAGTTGAAGAGAGTTGGGGATAGTGCACATGCCTGTCGAATGCCAATCTTCACCTTGAAGGTCTCCGACTAGTCCCCATACACTCGTACTTTAACTCGTGTCGACCTGCAGTAGCACTGGATGAGACGAAGAAGCTTTGCGGGAAGACCACATGTTTGCATGTGTCAGAGGAAGTCTTTGTCAATGAAGTCAAAGGCAGCTGCAAAATTGACAATGCAAAGAACAGTCGGCTGTTGATGAGTCCAGCACCGTTAGAGAATGCGATGAAGGTTGAAAATTTGGTCAACACAGACCATTCTCAAACGGAAGCACCCCTAGGTCGGGAAATAAACAGAGTTTGCAAACTTCCTGGAACCTTTTCAAAAGGACTTTGTCACCACATTAATGAGGCTGATATCCCTGTAAATTGACAAAAGTTTCCGGTCCCCGGAGGATTTCTTCACTCCAGTCATCAGGGATGACCTTAGTCATTCACACTGCATTGAAGACATGATATACCCATGTGGACAACATCGCTGGCACGGCCTTGTCTACTTCTGCAGGAATCCCATCCTTGTTCATCCTGAGCCTTGTTGTTATGCAGCCAACGTAGAACCTGCTGTACTTGGTTAGTGTGGCTGTGTTGCAGTCATACTCCCCTTTGGCGGGCTCAGCAGCGACCTCTGTCTCACTGGAGGTGAGTGATTGAGAAACTCATTGAAATATTCTATCCACTGAACAAGACATTCAGTTAGATTAGTAATTACTGGACTGTCAGTGGCATGGAGTGTCTCGCTGATCCCTGAGTTTCTTCTCGTTTGCTTCACCATTTGACAGCAGTTGTTGTTTCATGTACATGAAGCACATCGCTGAGGATGAAGGTACCACTATGGATGCTCTTATTGCACATGTGACCATCTACCCAGGAACCAATACCTACACATGCATGTGTAAGTATTGGTTCCTGGGTAGACCTTAAGTGAGGCTTCGGATAGGCCTGTCTTAATGAAAGCATTTTCCTGTTAATCTTAGTTAAATCCAGTTTGTAGCGCTATACAGAATATATGAAAATACAAAAGTGGACATAGCAATAAATATATTATTTATTTGCAAACCTAATATACATCGCTCATGGGTAGAGAATCCAGAGGAACACATTTATTTTGTGTCTTTGCTTTTGACCACCGCCATCTTTGTTATTCTCGTTCACAATCTGTTTGTTTACCTATCCTGGTCAATGAAGAAAATTACTTCTTTGAGACTATGAGTTGTCTCCCTTGTTCTTAGAGATGTAAACAAATCAATGATGACAGGCACCTACTCCACGATCACCAAGAAGTAAAACAAATGCTTCATTTCCGCCAAGACTTTGCTACACTGAATAAACAAAGACAAACCTAAGCAGAAGCCGATAGATTGAAGAGGTGATGGGGAAAATGATCAATTACCTCACCCAATGAAGCCCCTACAAGCCTAAATAAATGCGCAAAAAGCTAATCCTAAATAGAGTAAGGGCACTACTCCAGGGTTTGCGCCTAATTTCCGTGACTGCTCGGCAGCAGCGAGCCGACAGCTAACGGAAGCGTCCGAGACCTGCCGAGTCGAAAACGATGCTGGCATCGACGCTGTATAAACAAAACTGAAAAATCGTTAAAAAAAATGGAAGGTCGGCAGATGACAACAATATAAGACGATGAATATACGGAAAGAAAAAGAAATGCATATATTTTTATAAAAAATGAAATAAATGAACAAACCCATAGCTGAAATAAATAAACTTTTTTTATTATTATTTTTAACCATTTTTTTATTTTTACTTTTTAGAAATGAACGATGAACTTTTTGGGGTATTTCTGAACCAATTATTTTTTTAACTTTTTTTTTTTTTTTTAAATTAAGCATTTTCTTTTTCTTTAGATTTTTTAGGGGGGGGGGGGGGAATTTTGGATCTTTTCCCGGAGGGGTAGCGCTTGTTTTTTTTGTTTTTCCCAGTCGCCATATCCTGGGACCACAGGTAGATCATCTTTAGGATGGTCGGAATTCCCAAATTTGATCTCGAAAAGGAACGTCCCCGATCGCAACGAAATCCAAGCCCGGCATTCCTGGGTGGGGCATCTCCAGGCATATCTGTCAGCTATATGTTTCCTAGCAGTTAACCGGCAAAGTCGGCCGCATCGCCTACACCGCATTACGGTGGCCAGCAGAACTTTCTGCTGACAAAGTTCATGACATCCTCCGGAGATTCAACAGTGCGACAAAGTTGCTCAAAATTCATTTTGTTATGTTAGCTTGTCTTAGCGTCTCCTTCCAATACTTATCGGCTACTTGATGCAGCATCCTGATTGGTCAGTTTTGTTTACAGCCTCGTTTTCGACTCAGCAGGTCTCAGACGCTTCCGTTAGCTGTCGGCTCGCTGCTGCCGAGCAATCACGGAAATTAGGCGCAAATCCTGGAGTAGTACCCTTAACTTATTCAAGATTGCGTTTAGCAAGGATGAAAGTAATCAAATCTGGAGACACATGGGGACTAGCCAACAGCGTTGAGTGTGTCCATGGTGTGACACCACAAACTATAGAATATATCTAATTACTCTTCTGATCAAAACCTAAAAGAAGCAAATGAAAGCACTTTTCTGTCGATAAAGGATTTGTATGATAAGATATGACTAATTTTATCATAAAATACTATGATTACTAAGATATCCTCTTTTCTGGTCGGCCAAAAGAAAGTAAAATATCTATGGCAAGATGACATTGATGTCTATATCACACTATCCATAGATCTCATCCAGTGAAAGAAGGAAAGAGTAAGTAAAAGAAATGATTAATGAATAAAAACAATTTGAAAGAATAAATGCAGTGTTTATTATTTATAATTGAAAAAATATCAACCTCCCTACAAGAGACTCACTTAGAGCCCCCCCCTCCTCCAATGTCTTCATGGATTTGGAAAAACAAATGACCCAAAATAAGTCAAAATTCATGGAATTCCACAGTAAATTCTCATCCACAAGATTATATTAGTGTTGTAGACCCGTGCTAGGGGTCACAAAGATAACAACCACAAATTGTGACAGGTTAAAATATACAATGTATTTATATCATAGCAATACAGTAACGCCACTAAATGTGGTAGGAGATGACCGGATTCCTACCATGCGGTAAAACATGAATAGGAATGTCCTCTGTTTGAGTCTTTGCAACCATGGTATTTATTATAGATGGTTGCTTCCATTAGTTCTTCAATAGGGGTGATTTGTACCCCACAACAATTAACATTACAAGTTAATTCTTTCCTTTTAACTAATTGTTATTTTATCATCTTGGGTGAATAGAGCTGTGTAAAAGAAGCTCAAAACCGTTTAAATTTCGCAAATACCATCAGTGGTTCAAAAGTTATAAAATTTAAAGTGCTGAAATTTGTTTTTCATTGGACATTTTTATTTAATAATCCTTTTTTTTAAAAAGTGGGCCAAAATACAGACCTCAATTCAAAAAATTCAGTAATTTCTCCATTTATTTTTTAAGCTATTCTTATGAAACTTGGTATTTTTACGTAAAATTATGTGCTCTTTCTGATTATGCAGTAAGATTTTATGTATCTCTTAAAAGCCATGATTTATAAATTAAATGTGTAAATTTCAAAGCTTTTAAAATTGACACATTGTATCATACAGATTGTGAGGTATTTCAATAGTTTTAATTTCTAATTAAGTCACTACATAGTGTCTGTATGACAGTAACTGCACTATTAATATCTGTTGTAAAGAAATTGTGTAAATCAAGAACAAAACTATTTTTTAAATCATTACACTGCACTAAAATGTCTCTTTCAACAAGGTTGTGGCAGGTTAGTTTCAGTTATTCACAGTAAGGTCCTGTATGTATTTCCTACATAACAGAATGGAAAAAAAAAATATTGAATAAAATTTGTAACCCTAGCACTGCCACCCAGGCCCTAAGGTATGGGTGGCAACAGCCCCCCCCCCCCCAAAAAAAAAACAAGTACATGGTTACACCTAATAGTTAACTAAAACGGTTATACATCATTAAACGCTATCTGGTCAGAAAGTGGTTTGTCATTTTCCACACAGGATTATGCTTGTCTCTTACCTATACAGCCAACAACTAGTAATATATAACTTATAACAACTAGTAATATATAACTTATAACAACTAGTAATAGATAACTTATAACAACTAGTAATAGATAACTTATAACAACTAGTAATAGATAACTTATAACAACTAGTAATAGATAACTTATAGCAACTAGTAATAGATAACTTATAACAACTAGTAATAGATAACTTATAACAACTAGTAATAGATAACTTATAACAACTAGTAATAGATAACTTATAGCAACTAGTAATAGATAACTTATAACAACTAGTAATAGATAACTTATAACAACTAGTAATAGATAACTTATAACAACTAGTAATAGATAACTTATAACAACTAGTAATGTATAACTTATAGCAACTAGTAATATATAACTTATAACAACTAGTAATAGATAACTTATAACAACTAGTAATAGATAACTTATAACAACTAGTAATAGATAACTTATAACAACTAGTAATAGATAACTTATAACAACTAGTAATAGATAACTTATAACAACTAGTAATAGATAACTTATAACAACTAGTAATATATAGCTTATAACAACTAGTAATATATAACTTATAACAACTAGTAATATATAACTTATAACTAGTAATGTATAACTTATAACTAGTAATGTATAACTTATAACTAGTAATGTATAACTTATAACTAGTAATATATAACTTATAGCAACTAGTAATATATAGCTTATAACAACTAGTAATATATAACTTATAACAACTAGTAATGTATAACTTATAACTAGTAATGTATAACTTATAACTAGTAATGTATAACTTATAACTAGTAATGTATAACTTATAGCAACTAGTAATATATAGCTTATAACAACTAGTAATAGATAACTTATAACAACTAGTAATAGATAACTTATAACAACTAGTAATATATAACTTATAACAACTAGTAATATATAACTTATAACAACTAGTAATAGATAACTTATAACAACTAGTAATAGATAACTTATAACAACTAGTAATAGATAACTTATAGCAACTAGTAATAGATAACTTATAGCAACTAGTAATATATAGCTTATAACAACTAGTAATGTATAACTTATAACTAGTAATGTATAACTTATAACTAGTAATGTATAACTTATAACTAGTAATGTATAACTTATAACTAGTAATGTATAACTTATAACTAGTAATGTATAACTTATAACTAGTAATGTATAACTTATAACTAGTAATGTATAACTTATAGCAATTAGTAATAGATAACTTATAACAACTAGTAATAGATAACTTATAACAACTAGTAATAGATAACTTATAACAACTAGTAATAGATAACTTATAACAACTAGTAATAGATAACTTATAGCAATTAGTAATAGATAACTTATAACAACTAGTAATAGATAACTTATAACAACTAGTAATAGATAACTTATAGCAATTAGTAATAGATAACTTATAACAACTAGTAATAGATAACTTATAACAACTAGTAATAGATAACTTATAACAACTAGTAATAGATAACTTATAACAACTAGTAATAGATAACTTATAACAACTAGTAATAGATAACTTATAACAACTAGTAATAGATAACTTATAACAACTAGTAATAGATAACTTATAACAACTAGTAATAGATAACTTATAACAACTAGTAATAGATAACTTATAACAACTAGTAATAGATAACTTATAACAACTAGTAATAGATAACTTATAACAACTAGTAATAGATAACTTATAACAACAAGTAATAGATAACTTATAACAACTAGTAATAGATAACTTATAACAACTAGTAATAGATAACTTATAACAACTAGTAATAGATAACTTATAACAACTAGTAATAGATAACTTATAACAACTAGTAATAGATAACTTATAACAACTAGTAATAGATAACTTATAACAACTAGTAATAGATAACTTATAACAACTAGTAATAGATAACTTATAACAACTAGTAATAGATAACTTATAACAACTAGTAATAGATAACTTATAACAACTAGTAATAGATAACTTATAACAACTAGTAATAGATAACTTATAACAACTAGTAATAGATAACTTATAACAACTAGTAATAGATAACTTATAACAACTAGTAATAGATAACTTATAACAACAAGTAATAGATAACTTATAACAACTAGTAATAGATAACTTATAACAACTAGTAATAGATAACTTATAACAACTAGTAATAGATAACTTATAACAACTAGTAATAGATAACTTATAACAACTAGTAATAGATAACTTATAACAACTAGTAATAGATAACTTATAACAACTAGTAATAGATAACTTATAACAACTAGTAATAGATAACTTATAACAACTAGTAATAGATAACTTATAACAACTAGTAATAGATAACTTATAACAACAAGTAATAGATAACTTATAACAACTAGTAATAGATAACTTATAACAACTAGTAATAGATAACTTATAACAACTAGTAATAGATAACTTATAACAACTAGTAATAGATAACTTATAACAACTAGTAATAGATAACTTATAACAACTAGTAATAGATAACTTATAACAACTAGTAATAGATAACTTATAACAACTAGTAATAGATAACTTATAACAACTAGTAATAGATAACTTATAACAACTAGTAATAGATAACTTATAACAACTAGTAATAGATAACTTATAACAACTAGTAATAGATAACTTATAACAACTAGTAATAGATAACTTATAACAACTAGTAATAGATAACTTATAACAACTAGTAATAGATAACTTATAACAACTAGTAATAGATAACTTATAACAACTAGTAATAGATAACTTATAACAACTAGTAATAGATAACTTATAACAACTAGTAATAGATAACTTATAACAACTAGTAATAGATAACTTATAACAACTAGTAATAGATAACTTATAACAACTAGTAATAGATAACTTATAACAACTAGTAATAGATAACTTATAACAACTAGTAATAGATAACTTATAACAACTAGTAATAGATAACTTATAACAACTAGTAATAGATAACTTATAACAACTAGTAATAGATAACTTATAACAACTAGTAATAGATAACTTATAACAACTAGTAATAGATAACTTATAACAACTAGTAATAGATAACTTATAACAACTAGTAATAGATAACTTATAACAACTAGTAATAGATAACTTATAACAACTAGTAATAGATAACTTATAACAACTAGTAATAGATAACTTATAACAACTAGTAATAGATAACTTATAACAACTAGTAATAGATAACTTATAACAACTAGTAATAGATAACTTATAACAACTAGTAATAGATAACTTATAACAACTAGTAATAGATAACTTATAACAACTAGTAATAGATAACTTATAACAACTAGTAATAGATAACTTATAACAACTAGTAATAGATAACTTATAACAACTAGTAATAGATAACTTATAACAACTAGTAATAGATAACTTATAACAACTAGTAATAGATAACTTATAACAACTAGTAATAGATAACTTATAACAACGCATATTTCTAGTTCTGTTCGATAATTGAACCACTGACAACTGAACTACTATTTATCTACCTCCCACAAGGTAAAATGTGACACAAGGTCGAGAAAGTGGGATTAGATAAGCCAGCGCTCGAGAGGTGAGTAATCTGACCATTTAAAAATTGCCTGGGCAGCTCCGTCGGCATTCCCCGGTAGGGGCGCCTCAGACAGTAAGCAATAAACTTACTCCTCCCCAAAGAGGGGAGGCAAAGCCTGGGAGGGTGCACCTCCTAGAACTGCACAGAACCAGACAACCCCCAATAGACCGGCGTAAATCCAGACCCAAAGGCCAGGACAATACCAGTCCATTAGGTGGGTTAAAAACCCGTCTGACAACTGAACTAATTCATCTTCCACACAGGACAGATATTTATTATGCTTGTCCCTTTTCTATGTTCTTGCTTTGTGGCATTTTTTCCTCATTATTCACTTGTGTCATTTTTACCGTACACCATTACTCATAAGAAAAAAAAATTAAAAGTCCAAAATTAGTATTTTTTTCTTCCAATTTACAAGTTTTTCTGTTTTTTAGGGTTTTTTTTCACGATAATAAGAAAAATGGAATGCTTTTTTCTTTTTTACATTTGGGCTTTTGGCTAGGATCAAAGTGTAATATCTGTTGACATACTTCATCTTTTCTGTCCTCAGTCAGTGAAGAAATCCTATTAGACCGAGGCAATTTAAATTTTTATTTCAATCCTTTTTTGAGGAACTGGATTTTTTTTCATTTTAATTTAAAACTCTTGCCTTTGTTTAAAAATTGACTGATGATTTATTTTATAGAAAATTTCAAGATTTTAATGTCAATCCCTTTTTATTTTTTTACGTGTCAAAAGTTGGATCATTCCACAAAATCTTCCAATATTAGAAAGAGAACAACTTTGCTATTTTTTAATTCCTCATCCAAAAATTAGTCAAGTATAAAAGTTTTAGGCTTATATCTTTAATGGGTAACTTTTTCCAAGAAGTTTGGTAAAGTGCACATTTGACTCATTTTTTCTCACCAACTACCAAATTGGGTCTCGGCCATGTTTACATGTTAGAAATAAGAGGTTTTTATGGATGTACTAATGAAAAAAATTACCTTAATCTGTATGATGTCATGAATCATAAGTTTCAGTGTGTTAGCTGCTAAAATAAAACTTATATCAACAGTCAAAATTGTTCCTCTGTGTTGTTTCCGCACAATTTTTGTGACGGCACATGATTTTCACCTATCTTTAAGACTGGGTATATCTAAGAATGATTAATTCCATCTATATTATCTTTCTTTTAATTGGTCCCCCGATTTAAAAAATTGGGAGACCTATGTTTTGAGGCATTTCCGTCCGGATTTTTCTCCGCAACCATCCATTGAATTTCTCTAAAATTTTGCATGAAGTTGTAACTTTTGTCAGGTTAGAAAGTGACATTCTCCGATTTTTGAAAAAAAATCTGTTTAGCCCCCCAGGGGGTCAAAAGGCCCCGAAATGGCAAAAAAATGACATTTTCTGCCCCATAACTTTTCATCCATCCATTCAATTTCTCTGAAACTTGACCAAAATGTGTGGAGGCAATTGTTCCTACTAGAAACTAAGTACCACTGACCTTGGAAAAAATCCGGTTCGTGCCCCCAGGGGGTTACAGTGCCCCTAAAATGGCAAAAAATGACCCTTTCCTCCCATAACGTTTGATCTATACATTTAATTCTTCTGAAATTTCTATGAAATTTTGCATGAAGTTGTAACTTTGGTCAGGTTAGAAAGTGACATTCTCCGATTTTTGAAAAAAAATCTGGTTAGCCCCCCAGGGGCTCAAAAGGCCCCGAAATGGCAGAAAATGACATTTTTTGCCCCATAACTTTTCATTCATCCATTCAATTTCTCTGAAACTTGGCCAAAATGTGGAGGCAATTGTTCCTAATAGAAACTAAGTATCGCTGACCTTGGAAAAAATCTGGTTCGCACCCCCAGGGGGTCAAAAATGCCCCAAATTGCCCAAATTTATTGCATTTTACACTCGTCACATACAGAGGGGGACCACGCATGCGCGGCTTGTTAACTATGGTATTATATTTATAAAAAAAATTTCACTTATTTAAAGCTTTTATCTTTATATCAAAATAAATTTTGTATTTTTTTTTAATATTTTGCAGCACTAGATATGCATACCTAAAGTTTTTTGGTATATTGAGAAAAAAAAAAAAAATGCAGTTTAGGATAACTATTTTAATTAAAAGTTCCCTAAGGTATCTCTCAGGCCAACAATGATGGTGAGGTATCCAACACTGTCCTTCAAAAACTTAATATCTTGTCATATCTGCATATTAAATCATGTCCAACTTCAAAAAAATTGATTGTTAGGATGCAGATATCCATACTCAATCCTTGCTTCAGATGAGGAGTCAATTTCAGTTTTGAATAAGGCATATACTCAAGTCTATTCAATATTTTGATTAACTCAACATTACCCGTCATTGATTTCATATTAAATAATAACAATAAGTGATCTGATGACAAGAATCATCCTTTATGCAAAATCTATAACTGAACCAAAAGAAATAGTTTTGGTAGAAGTGTTGAAAATTAGCCAACAGTTGCTTAATTAATGTTTCAATGACTTAATTGGGTTTGATGGTAGCTTATCAATCAAATCAATAGCTAATTTTAACATCTTCGTGAGGAATATCACCCCCCCCCCGATCAATTTGAAATAAATTTTCAGAAACTTGACATGACGCTTACATATCATTATCTTAAATACTATTAATCAAATTAGAAAAATCAAACAATTTGATTGACCAATAGCGCTCAATCCAATAACCAAAACGTAATGATCAGATGGAAATATTAAATTTTTTTTAAAATTGGGTCATTTTTACCGAATATTGAAAAGCATTACCCCCCAGCCCCATTAAAAAAAATTTTTTTTAATTGAGTTTCATCTGTGTTGAATGTTTATGGACTTCACTTCATGTGCAATATCAAATAAAAAAAACTTATGATCCGATCGCGAGAGTAATCAGACATAGTAACGATCGTAAATTCATAGGACCCTCCCATTAAGTTTTTGTCGATAACGACACACTTGAGAAAAGCTATCACATCTCAGGATGCTGTCAAAAGCCCCACTTTAATAAAATCATAGTGGCAGTTGTCCCTCCAGTCTTTCCCCTCAACCTCATCAACCCATGATTATAATTATTACTCCATTATCAGCAAAACATTAAAGTATTCAAACCTTTTTTTTAATCTTTAAAATCCAATATATATTTTAGCAACTTCTTTTAAAGATAATTAGAAAATTGAGGATCAACAAATTTTGTAAAAGTATTATTTTTTTCTCAAAACACAATGAATTTAATGAGAGAACGTTGAAACTGAAGAAAGCAAGAGTTAAAGTGCATTACTTGTCAGAAATGTTAAGAAACAAATGGTTAGGAAATTTATAACAACTATGTGAAGAAGAATTTATGGTAGAATAAAAGAAATAGTGTTTATGAAAATAGTAAACTTAAAAGAACTGTTGAATTCTGCTTGTTGGAACATGGCAGGACAAAAAAGAAACAAAGTTTACAGGTTGAAATTTATTGAAATGGCTGATGTTTGCTTTAGATAGAAAAAATATTTCCTACCAAAGGGAGAATTGATACTAATTTCTTTTGATCTTCCATACAAAATAATGCCAATCAGTTGCAAACATAAATAAAATTCAATTAAAATATGTTCCTGGTCAAAACTTTTTGATTCTTCAAAACATCTTGAATCGATTGAAATAACGGGTTAAAGAAATGGAACTAAAGATTTTTTTGACAATAATATATTTAATTATACAAACATCAAATGTTCATGATAAATGCTTTTAATTTTTATTGAATTGATTTTTTAAAAAAAGTTTTGGGATAAATTTTGCACAGTTTTTTACTGGAATAATATTCTTTATAAAGTTTATGATGTAAGCACCCCCACCCCACCCCCCGAAAATATTTTAAAGTTTTCTAATAAAACCAATTCAATATAAAATTCATTCATTGATGAGTTAATGCTGAAAATTTCATTTAAATGTGATAATTTCTTTTGGATTCAATATTTTATACTTGAGAGATTTTGGTGATGATCTTAAAAGTGTACATGTGCTTTGTCACCATCTTGTCAGATAGATTTGATTCGGCCATAGTAAAATTCCAATTTGAAGCTCCAGGTTTCAAAGCAGGTAATAAAAATTATGTTGGATAGTGTGAAGGCATTTATAAATTTTTTTATTGTGAACAAAGCAACTTGCTGGGCAAAACTTATCCCACTTCACAGCCTTTCAATCATTGAAGAGAATTGAACCACAGTGCTTGAAGGCAAATACAGTTTTTAAATTGCATGCACTAAAGAGTTTGACCAAGATTTTCAAGATTTTCTAGTATTAGAAAAGTAATTTTTACTTTTTCCTACTCCATTGAGCATGAATGTTGATACTGCGTTTTGGGAGCATTTCACAGGTTGAAAGATTTCCAAATTTGGTTTCTTTATCTTTTCTTATAATAGCCAGTTTCGAAACGTCAACACTGAAAACAAATGTGCAATGCCAAAGAGTAAACGATGAACAGTGCCATTCTGTGTTGAAACTGTGTCTAATTTATGGGATTTGATGCCAAACAGAATCATTCCTGATTACAGTAAGACATCGACAAAGTCATCTCCAAAATGTTTGGATCAAAATTTACCTTTTGCATTCTCTTACAACACCAGGGTGTCGTGGGCTGATCGTTTCACGTCATTTACTCATTGAGGGAGAGAAGAGTGTGTTCCATCATTGGTAATCATACACAATTAAAATACAACATTCCATTGATATATCAGAGGACAGAAGGTAACTTTTGTCAAATTGCATTAATTTAATTTCACTTTTGGAATTCAGTCAGTAAAAAGAAAAAGATTTGGTATCCACATAATCAGCTTATTATATATAGATTTCATTTTCATGAATACCAAAAAAACAAACCTTGTTCAAGAAGAGTGGTCTTAATTCTTTTTTAATGAATGCACTTTGAACAGAGACAGGACTTAGACACATAACTACACTTTCCGCTAGAGAGTGAAATATAAACTCTTATAAATTAGCAATGGTTACAATGTTCACATCTATATGTATATCTACATAAACAACTATATGTATATCTACATAAACAACTATATGTATATCTACATAAACAACTATATGTATATCTACATAAACAACTATATGTATATCTACATAAACAACTATATGTATATCTACATAAACAACTATATGTATATCTACATAAACAACTATATGTATATCTACATAAACAACTATACGTATATCTACATAAACAACTATACGTATATCTACATAAACAACTATACGTATATCTACATAAACAACTATACGTATATCTACATAAACAACTATACGTATATCTACATAAACAACTATATGTATATCTACATAAACAACTATATGTATATCTACATAAACAACTATATGTATATCTACATAAACAACTATATGTATATCTACATAAACAACTATATGTATATCTACATAAACAACTATATGTATATCTACATAAACAACTATATGTATATCTACATAAACAACTATATGTATATCTACATAAACAACTATATGTATATCTACATAAACAACTATATGTATATCTACATAAACAACTATACGTATATCTACATAAACAACTATACGTATATCTACATAAACAACTATACGTATATCTACATAAACAACTATATGTATATCTACATAAACAACTATATGTATATCTACATAAACAACTATATGTATATCTACATAAACAATTAGTGTCACCATTTGTTGAATGTATTAATCCATTAAATAGTTTTCAAATGTAATTTGATTTTTTTCTTTGCAATCAATCATTGACCAAAAATTGTCCTCTTTGGACTATTGAAGTAGTTTTGTTTTTAAAATTACCAAAATACACAAACTTCATTTAGTTCAGTGCTAGTATACAGAACTGACTTTTATTCAGAAAAAGAAAAAGATCAAACCTTTCTGTAAGCTTTCTTAATATCATCTCCCGTAGCAGTTTTTTTGACTCCCAATAATTCATACAATGAATCTCCTGAACTCCTGCAAAGTAAAATTTATGAATTAGGACATGTTCAAATTTTTGCAGTATAATTACATTTTTAATACATCAAAATGAAATAGAATGTACACTTATTTTATATTTATTTTCTTTCCTATCCAAATTGTCTTGTATGAACAACAGGGATGTGAGTGGCTAAGGACCAACAAAGCTGACATCGAGATGAGTTTCCCAATCTAACCCCCCCCCCCCCTAATTTCCCTCCACCCCCACATATGTGAAATTTAACATAAAATGATCTCTCATTTCTGGGCCATTCTAGTTTTTTAGAGCAGTTAACCACAAAATATTTTTGCTATGGGAGATAAATTCTGTAAGTATTTTTTTATTTTTTAGGGGGGGGGTGTCATGGTGAAAAGTTAATTAAAAAATTTTTTTTATTTAAATTACTTATCCTACCACTAACTCTAGGTCCGAGTGTGTTACGACCAAGACATGGTCAATATTATGTCGTCTTATGGTCTGGACATATAATTATTTATATTTTTGCGAGGAAGCTTTGGCTCGATAAGAGGATTTCCCGAATTCTAATGCTATTTTTAACAGGGGGACAACACAAGAATGAGACAATTGGAAAGAATACGAAGCCTGTCTAAAACGTATCCGACCGTAGGCCATAAAAAATATTTCAAATACGTGACGGGGTTGGGACCCTAATCCCCTTTCAAAGTAGAAGTAGGCCCCTTGTGCTTGCACACACTTAGCCCACCAATCCATGCGCCGTCGTGTTCCACATTATCTCTTTTTTCGCACCCTCTCAACAACAGCTGCACTGCGAGCAGTTTGGGGCCTGCCAGAACGCTGCTCACTCTCCGCTGATATGCGGCTATTTTTGAATCAGTTGAACCACTCCTTAATTTGTGTTACACATCGCATCTTCTCTAAACACCTGCTGAATCTAACGCGACGGCGGAGATGAACACCATTCCAAAAGACTTTCAGGTGTTTCCGGCAGTGGATGGATCGGTGGGCTAAGTGTGTGCAAGCACAAGGGGCATACTTTGAAGGGGATTAGGGTCCCAACCCTGTCACGTATTTGAAATATTTTTTCTGGTCTAAGGTTGGATACTTTTTAGACAGGCCTCGTATGTCGACACAAATGAAACGAAATTGTAGCAACGAAAAAATGATTCTGTTCTAAATTCCTGATTCTTTTTATATTTCTAAATATTTAGTTATAGAGTTGTTTTTGTTTTTGTTAATTCTCAGACGACCTGAAAACCCGTGTAATGTGCATATATGTTTGCAAAAGTAAAGAATACAATTTTTACATTACATGAATAGATCTTTCTGACTATTTTTTTCTCAAATGTTTTTCCCGTAATTGATTGAAAATTGTGAGGCAACTAAAGATTTATTTCTCTTAAAACAAAGCCAATCTGCAGTAGTTCGTCATAAGTTTATTGTAATTCGTTTATAAACAATTGAACATAGTCGACCAAGACCTTTTCAGTAATTTTTTTTAATAGACTGTAAGTAAATCATTTTAAAAATGAAAATACTGCAAAGAGAAAAGTAAAAATGAACAGAAAACTGCCCCCCCCCCCTTTTTTTTCTTTTTCTCTTCGAAGATTACAAAGTATACTATGGCTTTGATGTTTATTTCTCACAAACAACTTGTGGAGATGATGTGGTGTCACATATCTGATGTCAAAACTTATAAAAATATATTGAAAAAATAAAATTGAACTGCTACATTTACTGGGTTAATGAAAATGTAATCGTGAGTTCGTAACTAGGTGAAATTATGCCAAATACAACGAAAATGAAAACTTCCGTCTGACAATTCTAAAATGTTTAGGGTGTGAATTTTATATGAGTAAACGCTTTTTAACAAATTTTATGCCGAAAATCACCTACGCACATTAGATTTTTTACAGTGCATTCGATACAGCAACAACTTTTAAGAAGATAAAAACTTTTTTGAAAAATTACCCGTTTAATTTTTAGATGGGGTCACGGGTGGGTCCAGTTAGCTATGTTAGTTTAATGTAAATTGATCACCTACATCAGAAAATTTCAGCTCATACCACTTAGGGGTCAATTTACATCAAACTTACACAGCAAATTGTCCTCTCCTCCTCATCTAAATATTAAACAGATTTTTTCTTAATTATTTGTGGTGTTGGGAAAATTCAGTAATTTTGATATGAAAGGATATTTCTGAATTAGGTAACTATGAATTAGGGGATCGTAATTGAATCATGCAAATGATTTACAGTGAAATTGTGAATACAATTCTAATTTTATGTTATAAATTAATAAAGTAACATACGTGTAAAAATACTAAAAAGAGAAGTCACTCGTTGTGAAGCTGTACATATTTGAAGTCTTATTACATGCAAATAATTTTTGGCACAAAAAATAAACTTTATACTTCAAGGGAATTTCTATTCCACAATTCTGGGTAAAGTGGTTTAAAGTATCCACAACTGAAAGGTGTTCTAGCATAATTCTCTCAAGAAATACGCGTTTTTTAAGATAAAATACACCATACATACTCGAACGGTGACATTTGTAAAGTGAATGCTGTTTCAATGAAAAATACGATGAAATTGTTTTTTTACATTCAGTGAAAATTCACTGAGTATTTTTTCCTGCAATACTAATTTTTGCCTACTATGTAAGTATAAATAAGAGTTTTTATTTAGAAATGCATTTTTCATATGTATCCTGATCTATATAAGCATCAACATTTTAAAATTACAACCTTAATTAAATTTTCACTCTAGCATAAAATAGTTAAGAATAGCTAATTCTTACTTGACCATTTTTATGGACTAAGGAAAAATAATAAATAAGCTTACCCGCATATAAAGGTTACAACATTAACTTATCTCTCAGATTCTAAATACAAAAATAACACAACATCGGCATTCCCAATTGATTGAGCAAATGCAAGCATCAACAGCAGGGAAGTTGTTTTTAGCATGCAGGATTTGACTATTCATAATGTTTGATCGTTTTAATTGATTTTTAGATTTTGGTATGTTTTTTTTTGGGGGGGGGATATTTTGGTCATTCTTTTGAAGAGCTTTTTTTACTGGGTGACAAGATAATTCATATTTCTATTCAAGTTAATTTGTATTTGTTTCTTGTCACTAAAAGCTTTTGCAAAAGTATGATTTTTGGTACCATTTTGAAGCTTAGGGTCTAAGTAAAAATGAAGTCTTCATTTTCCAAGATGGTCGCCATCAAAATCTAATGTTAATATCTCGGAAACTATTCAACCTAGAAACATGAATTTGGTGTCTACACCTAAGTCAAGGAATCAGATAAAATCATTTCTTATACCACATATCAGAATATTTATTTGTCCTGAAATGGTAAAAACATAGATGGCTGCCACCAAAACTAGATGGAAACACAATTTGATAATAGGGCAAAAATTTCAGTCACTAAAGTTTTTAACTCAAATTTTCTTTTGTGAAAGACAACTTAAAATTCTATATTAAGCTCACGATATTGACAAGTGACATTTTTTCCTTAAGATGGGACTGTTTATAAATGCAGAGACACACAATATCGTTCATATTTAGTTTAAAAACACCAACATTAAAAAATAAATCGCCTATCACTGAAAATACTAACCTAGAAAAAAAACTATTAAAGACAAGAGAAAGAAAAGATTAAATTTTGTTTACATCCAAATTTTATTAAAATAATCCCAAAAACGAATTATCACAAGTTGAAATTGATGGAAATTTCACACACTAAACTGGCTGGTTTGTGATACCTATTTCTAACCAAAACCTGTATATGCAAATCTGCTTTGGCAGCCATTTAGGCCAATTCTTGACGAGTGTTTTTGGAAAATATACATTTGTTTTGTTCGCCTTCAATATTTCTTATATTTTTTCCGGCTTGACAGCTTCTCTGAACATAGTTATCCATACAGGAAGTCTTGCTATTGTTAGTTACTCTACATTTTCCACCTAATACTGAATGCTACCTCAACCTAGACTTTCTTTCTTTGGAGCTGGTTTTGATTGGCTATTCCAAATACTTTCTTTTATATGTTTTGTTTGACGGAATAACATATT
The DNA here is from genome assembly GCA_963556195.1 of Sepiola atlantica. NCBI lineage: Eukaryota > Metazoa > Mollusca > Cephalopoda > Sepiida > Sepiolidae > Sepiola > Sepiola atlantica. The sequence continues at coordinate 2,974,211 of OY744517.1, read as the reverse complement.
AGCACTGAAGAAGAATGGCCTGATTGTTAACAGTCACTTCCATTATTATTACTTTTTAATATTTATTTACTTTTGATTGACGTTTTCCCAATCATAGGATTTTTGTTAAAAAAACTTCATCCTGGGTCACGCTGGGTACATAGTACCACACTTCAGAGACTTACAAATAACTTAATGAAAGGTATTCATTCTCGGAATAGCAGAATGACATTTCCGAATGTTAAGCTGACATTGTAGGCAATAACATACGTGCTCACCCAATATTCCCCTGCATTTTCCAAAAATAAAAATTAGTGATTTTGTTTTATTTATTTATTTTGTTTTCATTAATTTTCAAAAAATATAAATTCTGTAAGACACTTTTAATGACAAGATCAATTCTCAAACGATTATGTGCGATTTTTCACTAAAGCAGACGACCTGTAATTCCTTAACCAGTTTTATCTCACTCGTGCCACACAGCAGTAGTTCGTTGCCAGGGTTACAACATGACAACCGATTGTTATAAAAATTGTCAATTTTCATCTCTGCTCATAACGATTCGTACTTAGACTAACTATTGAACAATTCAGTGAATTCTGTCTTTAAATCCTGTACTTAAATTGCATTAATCCCAAGAGAACTTCCTCCTTTCAGACGAATCATTCTAATCCTTAAGGGCACTGTTTGTTTTTGTCTTATATTGTCGCTCGTACTTACAGTTAGGATACATGGAAACACAGCACCTGTCATTTCCAATTCACCATAACTTTCAAAGGTAATGAGAAGCCATCCTCCCAGGCATTACCACCTCTCTTCAAAGAGAGGGGATGGGTTTATTGCCTGTCATCTGTGGTGCATCTTATGAGAGAGTACTGACGTAAACAATAAGAACATTTTTGGTCCCTTAGATTAGAAAATGACTTAACGGTTTCATTACACCGACTGCATGCACCGTTTCCATGTTTTTTTTTCGTATTTCCTCCCAGATTTAGGGTTAGTGATAAGGTTAATGCAGGACATTTATTTTCTTTCATATCAAACATTACCTTCCTCCCAGTGTTTGTATATAGACACAATTAAGCTCCCTACCCCTTTAAACAAAAATATCTCGCCTCTATGTTGCTGCAATGATGCTCTTTTGTAGTCATAAGATTCTTGACATGAAATACACATTGGTGACTTCAGATTTCAACAAATGCCTTTCTGTGGCCTGGGCGCCACTTATCAATAGTTGGCCAAAGGGTTATTCCATGTCAAATCATCCAGGGCTTGAAACCAATGTCCTCAGATTTTGTTGTAACTTGCACCACAGATGGACATCATAAAAACTAAGAAATCCTGAAAATTTGAGGATGCAACTCCAAGCGGTTTCCGATTTAGAGCAGTTTCCGTGTCGCGTAAATCGCGCAAGATGTCGCCCGGGCGACATTTTAATAATTACATTTTCTTTAATATTTTCAGTTTGAAACATGATATGACGCTGAAAATTCACACAGGTATGTTTTTCAACCCAAGGAACCCAAAAATGGCATCAGCTTTGCTCAGAAATGAAGCCTTCTATGAGATTTTATCAAATTTTGAAATTTTTTACATGTGCACCAATATGGGGCAAAAAAATGATGTAGCTGATATGGTAACAGGTTTTTTTCTTTTGGACATTCATTTAGACACTATGAAGTACCTCTGGACCAAAAATGGTAAATAATTTTTTTTTTGTTCGCTCACAGTGTCTATTCAAAGTTAGGTCTTTTTCCGAGGGTTCAGAAATACCCTAGTTTGGGTATGTGAGATGAAGTTGGAGGGACCGTTCATCTAAATTTATATAAAATTCACATTGAAATAAGTTTTAGAAAGTAAAAGTTAAATAGTAAAAGGTAATACAGTCTGACAGTGATCAGATATTTACCATAAAAGCGGACTTCACAATAAAAACCAACATACGACAACATTATCTACATACTGTTATTTTCTTTATGCCACTGAAATGCAGAAATCGTTTTTTCATACTCCTCATCAGTTATCTTGTATGTTCTTGGGGAGACAACACAAAGAATTTTCTTGATTGGAACAAACCATGTATCATCAATTCGCGACCAATTGAATGTCTTGCGTGGTCCATGAGGGTGCATGAACTTGACGGTTACATCACCTTCCTCTGCATTAATTTCATTCACAATGCCAATCTACCAGAAAGAATTATAAACACAGGTTATATATTGCATTGGTGAAATGTCAGAGATTTCAAGAATTGATGGCAAGTTAAAATCATGATTATCTGTATATGATTCATCCTCGCTTGTCAGCTTATGACCAATGTTTGATGTTGAAAACGGGGCAAAATGGTGACTGCTTCTGCTTCCTGGTACTGTGTTTCCCTTGGCAAATCTTGCCTCAAGAAACTTTCTCACCTCCCCCATAGTTTCCATACTAATATCAAAGAACTTGATTGCAGACATCTCCAGGCAGACTTCTAGCATGGCTTTATAATCTAGGATTCGATTATTCAGAGGATGTTGAAGTGACCGTTTAGCCACATGCCGTTTTACTGAACCACCGATTCCATCACATTAAGGGATTTTCCATGGCTTGTAGCAAAGACACTCTGCACCAATCTCAAAGTTCTGTTTATGCAGACATAAATTTATGAAGTTTTTATAATTTTTATATTGACTCCCACAGCCATCACTGAAGTAAGTCATTTTGTTAACATGGGGCAATAATGCACGAATGTAGTGAACTGTCATTGTCTGGGTTTGATACACGAATGCAGTGTCATGGGTGTTGTACGAGTACTTAATGTGGCATGGTCAGTTGTGTCCCATTGACTAAAATGAAATTCATCATCTGGATCCACATCAACCAGCTTTTCATCCAAGAAGTTCTGCAATGCTTTTCTGCCAGGACATGCCTCACAATGGTGCATCATGCATTCCTTGTTGGAAGAATCACAAACTAGTTTTGAGATCAAATCCTTGTAAGTGACGTCCCAACCAATGGCGTCTACAAGAAGTTTCGCATTCTGATGTATGCTACACACAAACAGAATGGGTACCTTTAGATCCAGCTAATACACACCACTTTGGACGCAACTGAGAAAATTTGGAAAACCCCACCTTGACATTGGGATACTTCAGCATACAATTCATCCAGGTTACATAGTATTAAATGATTTTGTTTGTGAACACCCTTTGCAATACTAACATAGTCCTTTTTGCCTGGCATTTGACGGCTGTATTTATCATTTTCATACATGTGTACTACCAGTTCTGCTGTCTCTGGGGAGAGTTTTTTCCCTTTTTTTATGGGCAGACTTTGAGAGAATACCACTCACATTCTTTTAAATTTCTCCTTCATCAGATCATGTAATCTATCCAATTCTAATGCTTTCTCTTTGATTTCTTTTTCAATATGCACTGATTCTGACAGTCAATTCTTCAGCGTCGACTTTGTATACAGTCGACAGGTCGCTTTTGAGTGTTCCAATCACTTGTTCTAATTTCCTTTTGGCACTATGAACACGACTATGAGGAGCAACACCATGTAAAGCGACAGGAGAAATGTCCATGTATTTCAGACTAATATTCAAGTTTTTTTGTGGGGTTTGCAAAAGTTCACAGGTGTAGTTTGCATCTATCCTGTCTGTATCATCGATCAGTCTCACATATTTCATCATAAACTGAGGACATATTTCATCGTACACAAAGAATGTGTCCTGGTGTTACATTGTACCCTCTCACCTCCAGCTGTTTTGCCATCACCAACAATATCAGCTGTACGCCTTTGACTTTACTTTTATGTTGTAACAATCCACCGCAGCACTTCTTTGAGGCCTTTGCTCTATGTTCAAACACATTTCCAAAATATTTTTTGTGATGAAAGCAGATGGTTGATAACTCGCCTTTATGTTCCTTGAGCCAGCTCTCCACAACAACGTCTCAACAACGTCTTTGTTCAAGTCTGACAGATTCTCAATTCCTTTAGAATGACCATAATCTAATTCATGACATTCCAAATTGAGTTCGACATCAGTCATTTTGTTTTCTTTTGTTTATTGTTGAATTGAAGACAAAACAATAAAATAGAATATATAGAGATAATCAGGTAACTTAAGTTTGGTAGCAGGGGATGAGTAAGCAGTTAGTGAACAGATTTATATACATTTTTCCAGTGAATTGAAAGGAAAATCAACATTTAAAATATTCATAAATTTGTGCCTACCTCAAATTCTTCTATATTTTCTACAGCTAATTTCTTGGTATAAGAATCAAGTGCTGCCTAACTTTCTTGCCTGCATAATGGAACAAACCAATTGCACCAACCACTATTAAATATTTTAATTAGGTATAGATAATGTTTTTCATTTAAAATTATTTTAGGATTGTTGCAGTACATTATAGTGAACTAATCCAGCTCCGTTGCATATGGGACACGTTTTACTGAAAAAATTAACCACCAACTAATGCAGGCATAATAGGCAAAGAAAAATGTTCTTATACAAGAATTATGATCAATATTAAAGCAGCTATTGTGGTTCAGTAGCCAAAATTGGCATAATCATTGGATTCTAGTGACATTGGACCAAAGCGCCGTTGCGCATGGGACATTGACGATGTTTCGCTCAGTCATTTTACAATGGATGGTGTTAACAACCCGAAACTTTTTACCTTAGTAAAAACTGCTATGCAGTTATTAAATAAACACAAACAGTGCTAACTTCATCTATCTTATAAGTCATAAGTAAAACCATTCAACATTTATTCTCAGTTAAAATTGATGAGAATAACCCATGTAGATAATGTTGTCGTCTGCTGGTTTTTTGTTGTGAAGTCAGCTTTTATTGTAAATATCTGATCACTGTGAGACTCTTTTAACTTTTACTTTCTAAAACTTATTTCAATGTGAATTTTATATAAATTTTGATCTCGCATATCCAAACTAGTTGCTTCCCCCAATAGAGGATTTCTGAACCCTCGGAAAAAGACCTAACTTTGAATAGACACTGTGAGTGAACAAAAAAAGTATTATTTACCACTTTTGGTCCAGAGGTACTTCATAGTGTCTAAATGAATGTCCAAAAGAAAAAAACCTGTTACCATATCAGCTACATTATTTTTTTGCCCCATATTGGTGCAAATGTAAAAAATTTCAAAATTTGATAAAATCTCATAGAAGGCTTCATTTCAGAGCAAAGCTGATGCCATTTTTGGGTTCCTTGGGATGAAAAACATACCTGTGTGAATTTTCAGTGTCACATCATGTTCCAAACTGAAGATATTAAAGAAAATTTAATTATTAAAATGTCGCCCGGGCGACATCTTGCGCGATTTACGCGACACGGAAACTGCTCTAAATCGGAAACCGCTTGGAGTTGCATCCTCAAATTTTCAGGATTTCTTAGATTTTATGATGTCCATCTGTGGTGCAAGTTACAACAAAATCTGAGGATATGGGTTTCAAAATCCAAAATTTCTGGATGATTTGACATGGAATTATCCAAAATCTTTTACACAAGAATTGTTTCTTTGACATTCATTCCAACATTGTTGCCGTTTTTCTTTAATGATTTGGTTTATAGGTCTTAGGTCAGTGTATGGAATCTTAGTATTGGAAGGTATCTTTTGCTGCTCTATCCACTCTTTCATTTCCACAAATACCGATCTGACGCATAATTTAATTTTAGTATGCTTCTTGTAAATTATGGAAGTGATCTTGTTCAACAGTTTAGTGATTAGGGGGTTATCCATATTTTTGTTCTTTAATGCTGTGAATACTGATAAGGAGGCTGAAAAGATGATGAATTTATCGGTTCTATTATTTTCAGAGTTACGTGTATGGCTGAAGCTTCGGCATTTAATATTGACGTGTGCATTTTTGTATTGTTTAGGATAGCAGCGGATCCAACTATCTGATTCATTGTTGGGAAATTAGTAGGGGCCGTGGTCCTCCAAGTTGAGAAATGATAGGGGGCTGATGATTTCTAAGGTTTTAAAATTCATCCTGAAATGTAATTGGGTTTGTTTTGTTCTTTTTGTGTGTGTGTAATAAAAGTTTAAAACATTATTTCAAGAAATAAACAAGAAAAAAAACCTGGCCATAGTAAAATAAAGACCCCCAAGTGCATATGCGAGGGGAGGGGGAAGACAGTAAGTAATTTTTTGATGAATAAAAAGTCTTCTACCTCCCTTGTAAATTGTTTAAAGTTTGTTAAAATTAACATTTCCAGAGAGAGAGAGAGAGAGAGAGGAAAGTAAGACAAAAAAAAGACGTGAGGAAGAGAAAATGAAATAAAATCGACTCAAGACAGAAATCAGACTTCTTAATAAAAAAAAACAGATTTAAACAGAAATCCTGTATATCAGAATTATTAAAAAAGCGAATTTCCCCTTTTTCTGAATTACAGAAAAGCAGAATTCCGCTAAAACACGGATGTCTTAGAATCCCTGCTTTTATCTTTGAGTTGTAAAGAACCTTCATTCGCTAATTATAAGCTTTCTAGTGAAGATGTGCGAAAGGCCCCCCCACTTCGAATCTCAGTCTCTGAAATGGTTTTCAATGTTTTGACAGCCTTGTTACATTTTTGCCAGAGATACTTTGAGGGATAAAGGACAATTTTTTATCAAAAATAATGCCAAGGAACTTATATTGGTCTGTTATTGGTATCTCTTTTCAGTTTCAGACATGGATGATTGTGAAGATTGCAAAAATGTGCACCCTTTGTCTTGGTTTCAGAGAACTTGAAACCATTTTCTTCAGTCCATTTGCTGGTGTTATTTGGACGTATTCGCAATTTGCGTTCTGCCAGATGCATATGTTTTGCTCGGCAGCAAATTAGAAAATCATCCATGTACAAAGTCACGGTTTTTAACAATGTTATTTATCTTTACCTTAAGTAACACCGTTTTCCTGCTCCTTACTGGACGAATTGCACACAAAACAGCAAATGTACTCATTTCCAACCGTCATAATTCAGATTAAAATAAATTTGGTATCATAGATTGTTTTGCAAAGATCTGTGTCCACATTCAAGTTTTTTTTAGATATAATGAAAATAAAATTTTGGTTGGGGATACCTAAGTATAAGATATGTGTCCACATTCAAGTTTTTTTTAGATATAATGAAAATAAAATTTTGGTTGGGGATACCTAAGTATAAGATATGTGTCCACATTCAAGTTTTTTTTTAGATATAATGAAAATAAAATTTTGGTTGGGGATACCTAAGTATAAGATATGTGTCCACATTCAAGTTTTTTTTAGATATAATGAAAATAAAATTTTGGTTGGGGATACCTAAGTATAAGGAAATGTGTGCAAAACAGGAGACTTTGTTGGTTTGGTCACATTGAAAGGATAGATGAGAGTTCTTGAGTAGATGTCGAACAGTTGAAGTGGCAGGGGAGGGTCAAGGAAAACATGGGCGGAAGTGATAAGGATGGATTTGAGAGAAAGACAAATAAAGACCTAGTAAGAGATAGGTTAGTTTGAAGTTAATTTCTAAAAACATGCCAGCATGTAAAGCAAGCATTAAACTGATGAACACAAGGTGCTATTTTTAGCCACAACTTGGATGAAATTGTAGCTTTGAATTTTTCCCGACAGTATTAGTGCATAAATGACCACAATGCATCCAATGGGATTTCGGCAAAATAATAGTGTACTAGGTTGACATTACATAGCAAACTGAACATTATCTAAAATTTGAACAGTAAGTTTGTTTTTTTTGCTTTTTTTTTTGGGGGGGGGGGGATGAAAATTTAAGTGCTTCGTCTATAGTAATCAAATTTATATTAGGGAAATACCGGTCTAGGTGAAACCCACAAAATGTTGCCGGGTATTTTTATTGATGAAATAAATTAACAACTGCCGGATAATTAATAAATTTCAGAATTTCAAGATGCCTGCAAATATCAAACCTCTTCAAAAGCAGAATCAATCAGGTGCATTGGATCATTAAGCACTTTTGCTGTTTGCAAAAAAAAAAAAAAAAATCACTAATAATTTAAAGCAGATGTCCGACACCATTCCAGTCATTCAAATTTCAAAAGGGTTTATGCATACTTATTGGGCATAAATTCAAAGTACAAGACTCATTGAGTATTGATTTACTCCTCTCCAGGAGTTAGGCACAAGGCCAGTTTTTATCTTACTCCCACAAGTAAGATGTGACCCAAGGTCGGGTCGGGAAAGTGGGGTTTGAAAAGCCAGCGCCCGAGAGGTGAGCACTCTGGACATTAAAACTTGCCTTGGCAGCCCCGTCGGCATTCCTCGGGGCGCCTCAGGCAGTAAGCAATAAACTTACTCCTCCCCAAAGAGGGGGGGGGGGCGAAGCCTGGGAGGGTGGACCTCCTAGAACTGCACAGGACAGACCCATAGATAGGTGTAAATCAAGACCCGAAGGCCAAGACAATACCAGTCTATGGGGTGCAGTATCCATCGGAACAGATACTACACTTTGATCTTAGCCAAAAGGCCAAGTAAACAGCAGGAAGTTTTTTTCTCTCCTAGCAATTTATTCATTTCATCAGTTCAAACCTGCAGTTTTATAAAATTGGAATTTAACTTTTACTTAAGTTCTATTTTTTGTAAGTGTGTGTGTGGGGGGGGGGGGTGTAATTTCATATGCCAGGTTGTTTTAAAAAATTAAAATAGTAAAAACAAAAATACAACACAATTTTTGTTTTATTTTTTTATAGAAAAAGAAAAACGAAAGACAAATAATAGATACGTTATTGTTGCTTCCCTACACTTCTAAATCCGTTATGGGGTTAAATAAATTGTAATTTAAAACTAAACAGTTCTAAATAAAAGAATGTTTTAAAAAATTAAGTATTATTGGAGACCTGTACCGTGTTAATTCTGCTAAAAATAAAAATGAGATTTTTACTGCTTTTCGTCAATTACACGTAAACAGCCTAAAAAAGTAGACGGTAAAAAATAAAACTATAAAAAAATATTTTGAACTTTAGAGTGGGGGATCATTTTCAAATATAAATTTAATGTAAAATGATCACTTTTTTCCGAACAAGATAGCGTTTTTAAAGTCCTTAAAAACGTTATCTGGTCCGGTGGTGGGGGATCATTACCGCCTGATGACCCGGAAGTGGATGATCATTTTACGTTACATTTTTATTCAAAAGTGATCTCCTACTCTAAAGTATAGTAGTTTTTTCTTTTATTTCTTTTTATCGCCTATTTTTTTTTAGACTGTTTGCATGTACTTGACTAAAAATGTAGAATCTCATTTTTTTTCTTATGATTAATTAGCAAACAGATGCAGGACTAGTTTTACAAAAACGTATACTATAAATTTATAAGAACTATTTATCCCCCAAAATTCACATTACAAAACATTTTCATTATTATTATTATTATCAACTAGCGGGTTAGAGTGTGAGATAGCATCTTATGCAAGATCATAGCAAGGAGAGTTTACTCTAACAGCAATCTTATCAGCTAGATTCAATTCAATTAATTTGGCAAAATTACATATCTTTCCCATTGAGCTATTCAGATATATGTTAAAACTCTTAAACTAACGCTAATAAATAGATTAATGTCATAGCTTTTTTAAGGAGCAGCTAGAGACGCCGAACTACTTCCATTATGTTCACATGCAATTGTGAATAATAAGTGAACGCACTTATATTTAAGGTACACTCCCTAGTTTGTCTTTGTTTTTAGGGACAGACATGCACACAGACAGGGAGGTGTAATCCATTATTATATACTAGTATATAAATACTAGCAAATATATGCTCCCTCCAGGCACGTATTTTTGCTAGCCTGGGAAGATGATATGCTGAAGGAACATATTCTACACTGACCGTCGCAAAGATAATGACTGAGAGCATAGTATCATGACGAACGCCCCTCCCCCAAAAAGGAGGAGTTAATGTCTGGGAGGATGATAAAAGAAGAAGGCAGTTCCTGAGAAGATGGTCTCATGACACCAGAACAGATATTACAATACCCATCCCCAAAGGAGGATGTAATACCCGGGAGGATTAACCCCCTCTCCCCTTAAAAAGGAGGAGGTAATTCCTGGGAGGACAGTCTTATTACAACAGAACCGATACTACACTACCCATCCCCATTAAAAGATAATACAATAAGAAATTAAATCTTTTTTTCATTCATTTAAAAATGCCTATCTATAAAAAACATTTTATGGCTACTTGGCTTTTTGGCTAAGATCAAAGTGTAGTATCTGTTCTCAGCATCACAGTTACCTCAGACGTTTTACTATTGAAGAAAATATTGCACATTTATATATCTATATATATATAAAAACATGACAATGCAAAATTACAACTGTATATTACAAAATATTAATTTATTAGAAGCTGTTTCTAAATAATAAATATGCAAATTAAGAAGACCTAAACATGTTTGAAGGTATTTTCAGTTTCCTATACATACAGTATTTCAAAAGTCTATATTATATCAGTAGTAGTAGTAGTAGGCCTCCGTTGGTCAGAGTCGACCACGGGTGATGCATCCTTAGCCTAGTTGTCCTGGCTGTCTGCTTGGCTGGAGCAGAACTGCTTGTAACTGAAAAGACCAATGCGAGAGAGAGTCTTTCTTGCAAAGGTCACAAACATGTGTTGCCTCTCGACATACACGCTTTACTGCAGCAACATTTATCAGTTTTTCCTCCCCTGCTTTCAGATATTGGTTCAGGGTTCCGTTCCATCTTGAGCAGTCATCTGCAATGCTCTCCCAAGGCCCAATATGATAGTCTTCATGTCTCACCTCACATCTTTGTATCGGAGTTGGGGGCAGCCAGTGGACCTCCTTCCAGACGCCAGCTTTCCATACAGAATATCCTCCATGCGGTGGACATGGACTAACCAGCGTAGTCGGCATTGCCTGAGGAGGGTGAACATGCTGGGAAGGCTTGTGTGGCATAGGACCTGTGTGCTACCAAGATATACCAATGATGTAGCGGAGGCTTCGCAGGTGGAAGGTGTTGAGTCGTCACTCCTGTCTGGCGCAGTGTGCTGATAATGCAGGCGTTGTACACTGCCATCTTAGACTTCACTGTAAGCTTGGGGTTCTTCCACAGCGAGCAAGTGTTGAAACTGCTTTCCCGATCCTCTTGTAAATTTTAGTGTCAAGGAAGAGGCTGTCGGTTATGTTGGAGCCAAGGTACATAAACTGGTGAACGACATTGAGTTAATAATCATCAATAGTGACGGCAGATGCTACTCCAGTGTGTTGTCCCGGGACGTTTGACTTATTCAGGCTGATGGTAAGCCCAAAATCTTTGCAGGCCTGTGAGAAGCGGTATAACAGTGCCTGCAGGGTGTACGCTGCAACTGCTGCATTATCTGCAAACAGCATGTCTCTGATGAGAACTTCACATACTTTTGTTTTGGCTGAGGCAGGCAAGGTTGAACAGCCTGCCATCTGATCTGGTACGAAGATAGATTCCCTTGGTTGCAGAGCCAAAGGCGTGCATCATGAGGACGGCGAAGAACATCCCAAAGACTGTTGGAGCAAGGACACACCATTGTTTGACTCCACTGCAGATATTGAACGGGGTTGGAGGAGCTCTCGCAGAACTGGAATATCCCCTTCATGTTGGTGTGAAAGGACTATTATGCACTTCAGCTTCGATGGACAGCCAATCTTCAGAAAGATCTTGAACAGGCCGTCTCTGTTGACACGGTCAAATGTCTTGGTGAGATCTATGAAGGCGACGTACAGGGGCATCTGCTGTTCCCTAATTGTACCAAAGAATTAAAAAAGCACAACCTGTTTTGATGTTAATATAGTTAGGATAGATGGAAAAATCTTTTGCATTTATTCATTTTATATATAGGTATATAGAGAGCGATAAAGAGAGAAAGAGAATTAGAGGGGCAGCCGGACAGGTGTTATGTACTATGTATAACAAAATTCTTCATTTAAATGTTATTATATGAAACAAAGGAAAAATATATTCTTCGATTTCATGTAATATTTTTTTTGACTCGTGGGGGGGGGGGGGGGGGATCGAAACCGCACACTCGATATTTTCAGTCTGATACTTCTCCAACTGACTTTTAAAAAAATAACACTAATAAGGAAAATAGGATATAAGTATTTGAAGTTTTAAGGAGGGTTCTGTCCCCATGTGTCATTTAGTGGTTGGAGCACGTAAATATTTGGCACATCGAGGGTAACGTAAAGATTCGGGACCATTTCCATTGTCTTCCCCAGAAAATGTTATACATAGGATTTAAATTTCATAAAAATAGGATATAAGAATACACTTTTAGATTTAATGTAGATTCTCTAAGGAACACACATTGAGAGAAAGAGAGAGAGAGAGAGAGAGAGAGAGAGAGAGAGTTCCGTCTTTCCTTTTTTTTGTAGAATTCAGGGAATCGATTTTAGCATAGACCCCCCCCCCCCCCCCCATCATAAAAATGAAAAGGGCAAAGTTTTTCACATTATTTTTGTATGATCTGAAACATGTGATTACTTAATAATAATCTGAGGAAATTGTGGAGGAGGGAATGAACAAAAGTTTTAGAGCGTGGGTTGGCGTCGCATCACAATCGCCCAAGTTTTTTTTTTGTTGTTCTAATGGTATGTGGGAGGGAAAATCATTTTTTGTTGTAAGAATATCAAGGAAACAATTCCTGAAAATCAGTTTATTATTATTATTATTTATAAATGGATACTGATTGTACGATTTTCATCGTCATCATCCGGTCTCACTTTAGTGCAATATGGGATGCAGATGTCTATAAGGAAGCGCCCATCATCCACGTTGTTATTCAAGACAATAATGGATCACAAGCAAAAATCGGATAAAAATGTTTATTTAACGTTTAGATCTTTAAGTATCAAAAAGAAAGATGGTGGGACCAGGGTATTTCAAGAGTTCCATATGATTTTCACTTTTAGTTTTAAATATTGTATTTTTTTAATGGTTTAATTATTGTGAAAAGAAAATAACTCGGCAATTTTATAAGCTCTTTTATTCAATTAATAAAATGCAATAAATGTTTAATTGTTCAATAATTGCCTCGTCTAATTCATCCATAAAAGAATAATAATGAAAATTTAATTTTCATATAATCGCTGGAATAAATTACCTCTCAATTCTTATTTAAAATATAAGAAAAAATATTAGAAAACCTTTTGCGTCAAAATAGCAATAAAAACTGGGTGTAATTTATCTTTTAAAAAAATTTCGTTTTATTAATCTTATTTTTTTTTTTTAAACTGAAACGAACGATGCTTACAATTCTTGGAAGATTTTATGAATAAGGATTTTCCTCTTTTTTAAATTAGACGCTAAATTTTCATTAATTCCAAGATGAAAGGCGTTAATTTATTTTATTTTTCTGCAAGAAAAGGGGAAAAAAAGGAACAATTGCGCCGTTAATTTTTATTATTGTTACAATTATCAGAAAGATAAATGGATGTTTCGGTGCTAAGCAAAACGATGGTTTTACTATTTATTTAGAAATAAACAAAATAAATAGCGATAAAATTGTTCAGCTTTTGAAAGAAGGGAATTAAGATCCGAATCAATAACAAATGATCGCGATCTTATCGATGGTGACAGCAGGGAAATGAGTTGAAATGTCGATGGGAGAAATTGTTTGGAGTTTTTTAACAATAAAAGAAATATGATGAAAAAAATGAGAGGAAACGAATAACGAGTTGTAAAACTAACATAAGATTTTGCACTTCTAGATGAAAATGACAAGAAAACTCAAAGTGAATTCACTTTGAATGCTCGATTTGATTAAGCAAGTCATAAATGTAATGAAAATGACATTTTAAATTCCTTTGCGATTCGGAACAGAAGCTGACATTTTATTTTTCATCAACGACGAACGAATTGTCAATGGAGGCAGAAATTTGGAGCAGTTCAATTTTTCGGGATTTTTTTTTTATTTTTTATTAATGACAAAAAATATTAATTCTTAGCAATGTATATTATCGGACTAACATAATTTATAGATTGTTACAGGTTTTGTTAAAATAAGGTTTCGCCTTTTCGATTGTCAAAAAAAAAAAAAAAAAAAAAAAAAATTGAAAAATAAGTAGGTTAACGCGAGAAAGAATTGTGTGAAAGGATGAAAGTAAACTTTTGGGGAATTTTTTTTTTATTTTTGTTGTTCCGCCATCGAAGAAAAAGATTTTCAAATTCGGATGGATGACACCGCCAAGCCTACATGAACAACACCCGATTAGATGAGAATTGATTATTCAAATGACGACAAAAATCAGATTTAAATTAAAGTAACTTATTAAGAAAAATATAACACTTACGAGAAGGAACGTTTCTTAGGCGCCGCTGTCATTTTAAAAAGAAATATCAGTACTCATTAATCAAGACATTATTTTCTTATTAGAAACAAAACGAGGCATCCACATTCTATGATGCCCGAATAAAATGGCAGCTACACTCTTACGCCCTCTACAATTTTAAGACTCAAGGGAAATAACTCTAAATCATTGATTTTTTTCCCTCCCCTTTTTAACAGGTTTTAAATAAATATTAACAAATTTATATCAATGTTTCAGAGTACATATTCATTCATTCATTTGTTTGAAATCATAGTGATACTTATACAAGGCAAACATGCGACTGGGGTCCACAACTGGGGGTAAAATGTGAATACCAAAATTACTACTAAATACTAAATACTAATTCCTGAGAAAAGTTTTAGTAAGGAATTTCTTAGTAATGTCCAGTAATTGGTTAGCGACAATACATATTATTAGGAAGCAGCAGTAGCAGTTACATAAGAAATCTCTTTTTGTTTATATGTACGTGCTATATATTGCGTTATGCCGACCTCACAACTCTCTTTACGTTCCCGTGTTCCATTTGAATAAAGTTGATTCATATTTTAGTGGAGATGCTTGGTGTTTTTCATGGAAGATGGTGACCCTTTTCTTATTCAATATTCAATTTCAATCAGATGCGTCCAGACATGGCCAACTCTACTAAGCGACTTTCTTCATCCTGACGTTCTTCCAAACCAAACCAGCTTATAATTATTGATTTATTTCCATAAAATCAAACTATTAGTTAAACCATTGCATGTATGGCCGAGCTGTTTTTTGAACAAAGCATGTCATTCCCGTTGTTCGAGGTGGCCCGACCACGTGTTGATAAACTTAACAGAATAAACAAACAAAAGGGAAGAAAGTAAAACATTATTAAAAAAAAAAGGTAAAGGTCGCATAGCCTGGACGCGCACGAGTGTCGTTGCTGACATCGCACACTGCCCATGGCCGTAGCGGCGGTGATTTGTTAAGAATCACCGTGTCTAGGGCACAGCATATGGAAGGCGGAGCCCATCCCTCATCTTCCGCTGCCTTGAACCTTCCCTGAGTTTTAGTCAGGTACCCATTTACTGCTGGGTGGACAGAGGGAGTTTTCAGACCCGAAAATCCGCATGCCATGAGTGGGACCGAACCCGGGTCGTCCAGCCCAAAGACAAGTGCTATAACCACTCGTCCACAGGCCCTCCCTAAAACATTATTATTATATCGGAAATTATATTGGAAAGATAAGAAGGAATAATAAAGCTACACACAAGAATAGTATTTAGTAAAATCAACAATTTGAGTAAAACATATATATTAAACAAAACAATTTAGTTGGATAAGACATTTTGTAGAGCTATCAGTTACAGAGCATGCTTGAGTTCATTTTTAAAGAGTGAAAAGTTCCGTTTGTTACACGAGTGAAATGTTTGGTTTGTTTAAGTTTGTGTTTGTATGAATGCATATATGCGAGCGTGTTTGATATAACGTGATTTTTGTGGCAATAGTAATGTGTATGTGTGCTTGAAAGAATAGTTTGTTATTCGTAGTAGGAATTAAAAGAGATTACCTACTTTTTGACTTTTGCCTCCCCCACCTCCTCGGTCGAGCTGGAGAGGGGGGGCGACGACAATTTCCTGCGTGTGCAGTCGGCCAAAACGAAAGATGGAAAAAGAGGAAAAGGAGAGTGTGCAACTTGTTGCGTCTCCCTTTATAAGGGTCAAGTCACGCGTGATCAAGCTGGAATGTTGGTCTCTGATCTTCGGCCAACATGTTTTCACGAGATAACCTCCTCTTCTCTATCTCAGAGATGAAGAAGGGTTGATCACATAGAAAAAGAAAAGAAGTCGCAACACATATGCACTTGGCCAGTAGTAGCGTCTGCTACACATGTATGTTTAATGGCTAAACTAGTATTCCTTGTTAACAATTTAATTATTTTTCTTTGCTTGTTTTCCATCTTTTGTGTCCTTTTTTTTCAAAAATCAGAATGGAATATTATAAGGTTTCCATCATTTAAATCTGTATCACTTTTTTTAGTGGATCATTTTTCTTAATATTGCCATAAATTTCTTTGGCACTGACAATTTTCCAAAATGTCAAAACCTTAAAATGAACTGTTTCTGCAGTATTCTCTTCATTTAATAATGGTTGCAATTTAATTGTTATAACAGTTTGATCGCAAAATATTTTAAACAACGAGAAACTTTTTGCCACTCAATAAGTTTTGGGTAAACTGCCACATCAGTTAGTTTTGATAATTTAACAAACTGAGTTTTTCCATATTCATAAAGACCTTTTACAACTTCCCATTTTACTAAAATCAGGGTGTTCACACCTAACCGCCTAAAAAAAGTAGAATCTCATTTTTTTTCGGAGGGTGGAGGGTGATTTAGCTGAGGATGTTAATCTACAATAAGACCGAAAATTTCACCTTTCATTTATTGAACAAATAAAATAAAGAGGAGGAGGAAGAGGAGGAGGAGGAGGAGGATCATCATCATCATAATAATAATAATAATAATGATGATGATGATGATGATGATGTAGCAAACTTGTAGTAGTCACCAATAGGGACTACTTTTGAATGCGTAATCACTGTCCCTGTGAGCTGGCTTGTCCAATCAAATCACAGGGTGCAGTAATATCGTTAGTTCCCTAAGGGATTACTTAGGGTTCGAGGAAAAAGATCAGATGACCTCCTGGCACCAGCTTGGACACATCGCAGAGAGCACCAGCGAGGAATGAGGAAACGCCCTCTCTCCTGCTGCCATCGCCACTTGACGACTACTACCATCTTCACCTGAAGAAATCCACGGGCGGCCCTAAGAACTCTTATATTCTTCCTCTTCCTCAGACGGACACCGTCCCACTCTCTTCTACCTATACCAAACGGTATAAGTAACCTTGAGTTAATAAAACCCCTTTTTGTTATAGTTACAGAAATACTTTTCGTTGTTCCGTTTCTTTACGAGAAGATAAAAGGATAACCCCTTTCATCCTCCTCACCATTCCCTTACAAACTAGCCGCAAAAGAATACAAGAACAGACATGACTTGGTGGGGAAAGCAGTACACCGGGAACTGTGCAAACAACTGAATTTCGAATATGCAGACAAATGGTACAAACATAAACCAGAAACAGTACTGGAAAACGAAAAACACAAAATGTTTTGGGACATGGAGTTACAAACAGATAAACTCATCCAAGCAAAGAGACTGGATGCCATAATAATTAACAAGTAGGAAAGAAACTGCCAAATTGTAGATTTTGCCATTCCAGCAGACCATAGGGTAAAGATCAAAGAGAAGGAAAAAGATTTCTTTTAAAATACACAGAAATTGATAGCGAACTGACAGGAATATGTCACATGTAGAAAGTCAATATTATACCAATAATTGTAGGAGCATTAGGAAAAATCTGAAAAAAATTGGAATCAAGGGGACGGCAATGATGAAAACAGTAGAAATCTTACGGAAAATCCTCGAATGCGGAAATCAACTACAAAGTCACCATCAGCCCATGCATGGAGTATTGCCACATCTGGGCTGGTGCACCATCTACTAGTCTCTCCCTCTTAGATGAGGTCCAAAAAAAGAGTCTCTAATCTAATAGGTCCCTCACTATCCACTAAGCTTCAGCCCCTGTCCAATCGCTGCAATGTTGTATCCTTGTGCTTGTAGAGATATAGGATACTGTCAGGTGTGAGAAGTTTTCTAGCACGGTAGTGAGAGTCCACTTTCTTTGCAGCAACCTTGGCAATGTCTTCTATGTATTTGCTCCAATTCATGTTACCTGTGAATGTTAGGCCGAGGAGTTTGAACGTTGGACTCTCAGGTAGGGCGTTATTTGCCATTGCAATCGGTGATTGAAGAAGTTTCTTGTAGTTGTTGAAAGAAAGTAGCTTTGTCTTAGCAGCATTAAATGTTACTATCTATTTATGACCAATTCATCTACAGACTGGAGGTCACTTTCTAAGGATTCAGCCATTGCCTCGGATATTTGCGCGTCCGTTTTACCTACATGACGAGAGTAGAGCATGGTGTCATCAGCAAATGAAAGGAAAAATACATTTATTTGGCAAAATTGCTGGTAAAAAAATGATATACAATACTCGTTGACGCGGTATAAATTCAAATTATTATTAATTAACTAAGTTCTTCTTATTATTATTATTTGTACTCACTAGGAGTTCTCACACAGGTCATCAGTGATTGCTCACCGACAACCGGTGGTATTCCCTGGAGTCTGAGTGACAACAAGTCTCCCCAGATTTCCAGTATTGTCCACCTCTTTTCGATAGCCACCGCAAATAATCTTGCAGTATCGCAACAGCCATTTACCATTGATTTCTCGCTGGTAATGACCATTGGTCTTCTCTGGGATTTGGGTGGCAATAAGCCTTTTCAAGATCCCAGCACTCTGCACTTCCAGTGGAGGTCTGGTTTGTGCTGTCCCTCCTCGGTCTTCTCATCCTCCTGGACCATATGCAAATATTTTGTGTGGTGTCAGCCTAGGCTGGTACCATTTTTTATTTATTTATTTTATTTTGGGTGGGAGGGAGGAGAGGGGGAACACGGAGGAGAGCGAGGGAAGCTTATGGTGTTTCTTGCTATTTCTGTTCATTGGTTCATTTTTGTATGGTGTCAGCTGAGGCCCGTGTAATTTATTGGGGGGGGGGGGGGAGCTCATGAAGTGATGTTTCTTGCATTTTCTGTTCCTTGGTTTGTGATGTGGTGCTCTTTCTTCTGTGGTTTTGTTTTCTTCCTGTTGTAGATTCCATGTGAACCTACGTAGCTTGTGCGGGTTGGTTTCTGCATTCGAGGACTTTTCTTAAGATTGCAACTGTTTTGATCATTGCCGTCCTTTGTATAGTTTCAATAATCCCAATCTTTTTTCCAGTTTTTTGGGGATTGTTCCTAGTGCTCCTACGATTATTGGTATTATACTGACTTTCTTCATGCTCCATATTCCTTTCAGTTCTCTGGCTAGTTTTGTGTATTTGCTTTGTTTTTCACTCTGTAGTCTGCTGGAATGGCAAAATCTACAATTTGGCAAGATTTTTCCTTCTTGTTGATTATTATAACATCAGGTTTCCTTGCTTGTATGAGTGTGTCTGTTTGTATATCCATATCCCAGATGATTTTGTGTTTTTAGTTTTCCAGTACTGTTTCTGGTTTATGTTTGTACTATTTGTCTGCGTATTCGAAATTCAATTGTTTGTACAGTTCCCGGTATACTGCTTTCCCCACAAAGTCATGTCTGTTCTTGTATTCTTTTGGGGCTAGTTTGTTACATTCACTTATTATATGGTTTACTGTTTCGTCTTTTTGTCCACACAATCTGCATTTACTGTTTTCCTGGGTTTTATCTATTTTAGCTTTAATGTAGTTTGTCCTAATCACATTGTTCTGTGCAGCCATCAGTAAAGATTCCGTTTCTCTGTTCAAGTGTCCTTTTCTTAGCCATGCCCAGCTATTTTCGTTGGTTTCTTCTCTTCTCAGTCTGATGAAGCGTCTATGTAGTTAATTTTCCTCCAACTTTTCTTTTCTTGTCGTTTTTTTTTTTCTGGTTTCGGTGCTTCCCGAGTTGCTCGTTGGAATGGTGTCTCTTGCTGCAGTGATTAGCATTTCTGTGTTCTGGATTATGTATTTCTCCAGCTCTTTTTTTGAGTCATCCACACAATCTTCAATACTTACCAGTCCTCTTCTCCCTTCGTTTCTTTTCATGTAGAGTCTGTCTGTATCGTCTTTTAGGTGTAGTGCGTTGTGTATGGTCATTAATTTTCTAGTCCTATGGTCAAGGTGCCTGAGTTCTTCTTTGGTTCAGCCTATGAATGGTCCAGAGTATCTTATTAGTGCTACTGCTCAGGTGTTTATTCCTTTTACTAGATTTCTGCTATATAATTTCGTTTCTAGGAGTTTTCTTGTTCTTTGTACATATTCTTTTCCAATCTTCTCTTTCATGTCTGTAGATTTGATGGTGTCTGCTTCCAGAACTCCAAGATATTTGTAGCTATCCTGTTCGCCTAGCACCCTCATTTCCTTTTCGTTGGGGAGTTCCATGCCCTCTGTTGTCTCCAGTTTTCCTCTTTTTATTTCTAGTAGTGCACACTTTTCCATTCCGAATTCCATTTGGATGTCATGATTGAAGATTCTGGTCGTATTTATCAGCTTTTCCGGTTCCTTTTTGCAAATAGTTTCAGGTCGTCCATGTACATCAGGTGGTTTACTCTTAGTTCTGTGTCTGTAAACTTGTATCCGGCATCACATTTTCTGAGTATGTAGTTGAGTGGCATCATAGCTATTATAAACAGTAGTTGTGATAGGGAGTCTCCTTGGAAAATGCCTCTCTGTATCTTTATCTCAGTCAGGCGTTGTCCTTCGGCTGTCAATTCCAGTCTCCATGTTTCCATTGCTTTCTTAATAAGATTAATTATCCTGTCGGGTATTTTGTATATTTTTAAACATTCAATTATCCATGCTTGAGGGATTCTGTCGTAAGCTTTTTTGTAGTCAATCCATGCCATGGATATGTTCTTTTTTCTGTTTTTTACCTCCTTCAGGATCTTTTGATTGATGTATAGCAGGTCGTGCTTCCCTCGTTTCCCTTTATGGCATCCTTTTTGTTGATCGAGGAGTAGTCCACGTTTGTTTAGGGATTAGTAGATTTGTTTTCTCAGTTGTGCTGTCAGGATTTACCACATTGTTGGTAAACAGGTTATTGGTCTGTAGTTTCTTGGGGTCGTTCCTTTTTTGGCATCTTTGTGTATAAGTGTTGTCCTTTCTTTGGTAATCCACTCTGTCTATTTTGTGGATATATCCTTTCAGTTTCTGCGCTAGCCTTTCATGTAGGGTCGTGAATTTTTAAAACCAAT
The DNA here is from genome assembly GCA_963556195.1 of Sepiola atlantica. Classification (NCBI taxonomy): domain Eukaryota; kingdom Metazoa; phylum Mollusca; class Cephalopoda; order Sepiida; family Sepiolidae; genus Sepiola; species Sepiola atlantica. The sequence continues at coordinate 2,953,069 of OY744517.1, read as the reverse complement.
ATGCATGTATTCCATCATGGCCTGGTACTTTCCAGTTTGCCATTTTTCTTAGGGTGTCCTTAATGGTTTCTTTATTAATTTCCGTTTCTGTTCCTTCTTCTATTTCCTGTAGTTCATTTTTCATGTTTTTCAACCACTTGGTATTTTTGTTATGTTTTTTAGTTTTTTCCCATATCTTTCTCCAGAAGTGTTTTGTCTCTGTTGGGTCCGGTTGTTCTGTTGTTATTCGTTCTCCATTTACGTTTTTGTAAGACTGGCTTTCATTGTTTTCAAAGGTCCTGTTCTGTTTTTGCTGTTCAGATTTGTATCTATATTGTCTCAGTCTTTCCTCTATTGTTGCTATCTCTTGTTTTAATTCTTCATGTTTCTTAGTCACTCTTTTTTTGTGAACCGCATTTCTGCTCTTCCATCCTTTCCTATTCTCTTTCATCCTGTTTACAGTGTTAGCTTGTTTTCGGAGTTTGGTAATCTGGGTTTTCAGTCTGATTTCCCATCCAGGCTTTGTCGGTCCATTCTTTTGGCCAGTCTTTTTTTCTTTTTTTAGTTTCATACTTACTTATTTTGCCCCTGCATATATCAAGTTGTTTAGGTCTGTAATAGTGTCTGTTGGGATGTACGCGAGTACTTTGTTTACTATCTCTGTTTCAACTTTTAACTTCTTCCAATCTTCATTCCTTAGAAGTGGGAGATTATTATTATTATTATTATTATTATTATTATTATTATTATTTGTACTCACTAGGAGTTCTCACACAGGTCATCATCAGAAATGAATCACTGATAATAACCGGTGGTGTTCCCTGGAGTCTGGATGACAGCAAGTCTCCCCAGATTTCTTTTGTTCTCCACCTCTTTCGATAACCTTTGCAAATGACTTTGCGTTATTGCAACAGTCGCTTACCATTGATTTCTCACTGGCAACGACCATTGGGCTTCACTGAGATTTGGGTGGCAATAAGCCTCCCTAAGGTCCCAGTACACTTCGCACTCATCTAGTGGAGGTCTGGTTAGTGCTCTACCTCATCGGTCTTTCCATCCTCCCTTCACGACTATTTTGTGTGGTATCAACCGAAGCTGATAACTTTTTTATGAGGAGGGGGGTACAGTTTTTGTTTTTACTTCTGCTGCAGTTTCTGGTGAGTGTTTGTAGTTTATGTGGGTTGATTTCCACATTCAAGGGTTTTCTGCAAGATTTCAACTGTTTTCATCATTGCCATCCGCTGTATAGTCTCAGTCTTTCCCTTGATTCCAATTTCTCCTAGTCTTTTTTTCAGGTTTTTCGGGACTGTTCCTAATGCTCCTACAATTATTCGTCTAATATTGACTGTCTTCATGTGATATATTCCTGTCAGTTCTCTGGCAAGTTCTGTGTATTTGTTTCGTTTTTACGTCTCTTTGATCTGATTGTCGGGTTGGTCGAGTGTATTTATGTCGAGGGGCCACCAGAGCAGCAAGTTCATCGGAGCACAATCCATTGAAGTACTTGTTAAATAGGCACAAGAATGCAACATTGCGGTGATAGGGCAAGGGCTGGAGCTTGGTGGATAGTGAGGGACCTATTAGATTAGATACTCTTTTTTGGACCTTGTCTAAGAAGGAGAGTCTAGTGGATGGTGGACCAGCCCAGATGTGACAACAATACTCCATGCATGGGTGGATGGTGGCTTTGTAGAGATATAGGATACTGTAAAGTGTGAGAAATTTCTAGCACGGTAGAGGGAGCCCACTTTTTTTGCAGCAACCTTGGCAATGTCTTCTATGTATTTACTCCAATTCATGTTACCTGTGAATGTTAGGCTGAGGAGTTTGAATGTTGGACTCTCAGGTAGGGTGTTATTTTCTGTGGCAATCGGTGGTTGAAGAGGTTTCTTGTAGTTGTTGAAGGAAAGTAGCTTTGTCTTTGCAGCATTAAATGTTACCATCCATTTATGACCAATTCATCTACAGACTGGAGGCCACTTTCTAAGGATTCAGTCATTGTCCTGGATATGTGCACGTTAGACAGAATGTCATAAGGGAGGTCATTTAGGAAAATAAGGAACAATAATCGATCCCTGGGGTACACCTGCATTTATATCATGTTGTTTTGATGAACGACCATCGAGGACAACCTGGATCTTTCTTTTGGATAGGAAGGATCTAATTATATTAAATATTCGTCCAGTAATACCATAGGAATTAATTTTTATGAGAAGACCTTTATGCCAGACCTTTTCAAAGGCTTTGGATATAACAAGTGCTACTGACCTAGCTTCACTTGCTTTGTCCAGTTTAGCATTAACGAGGTGACGGACTATCGCTAGATTGATTAAGGATTCAAAGATTTTAGCAAAGAGCAGGAGTAGTCTGATGGACCGATAATTTTGAGGGTCAGTTCTATCTCCAGAATTCTTGTAGACTGGTACCACAGAGGCAATTTTCCAGGGAAGCAAGATTCAGCAAGTCATTTGTTGTAGAGTTTTGAAAGGACAGGGGCCAGTTCAGCAGACCATATCTTTATTACTATTACTGGTATAAGATCAGGCCCACATGCTTTGGAAATGTCAAGGTTTTTTATGATGTCCCGGACATGAGATGGGGTGATGGTCAGGTCATCAAGTGTGGCTTCAGTCCGCAATGGAAAATTTGGGAGAGAGTGGTTTGTGGAGTCCAAAATGGAGTTTAAGGCGAAACGCTGGGCAAGTAGTTCAGCCTTATCAGTTGCCGTGTAAACGACATCATTGGTATTGGATAGTGAGGGAATTGTTGATTGTCCATTGTTCACTACAATATTGAAGATTTTCCAAAAATTGCAAGTATCTAGTTTTTGTGACTCTGCATTTTCTGGTTATCTCTGTATACCTTCTCTGTACTTTTTCTATTACAGTCTTACAATGATTGCTTAACGCTATAAGTTTCTGTCTATTTGTAGTTGACTTATGGCGGTTGAATTGTCAGAATGCTTGCTGCCTCTGAGCAATAGCAGCTGCACAGTCGAGGTGACCCATTGTGGAGAATGGGGCTTGCTGTAGAATTTTCGCATGGGGACATGTGCTTCAATGTCTGCTTTGACTCATTCGGTTACCTCATTTGCGCTCTGATCAGCAGGGAAAGAACAAGTTTTGCTCCATGTGGCCGTCTCTGATGTGATCTCTGATGGATTCCCGATCAGCCCGTTTGTAGTATCTCATCGTTTTGAGCAATGGCTCATCAACTTTGAGACGAGATTTTAAAGCGATATCATTCATTACCACAAGGTTATTAGCGTTCCCGAGCGGGCTATGGGCATTCGGCGCACAAGCCTCGGGCAGTAAGGTCAAGAACTGGTCGAGAAGTGAGGCTTGCTGGTCCACACGATAAGGGAGACGTGTCTGGAAAGTGACAGTCTATGAGAGGGAGTACATTATGGAGAAACTATATTTTGAGTTACCAGCTTCGTCTGTATAGCTGGAGAATCCAAGCTAGTCACGGTAATGTCCATTAAAATCCCCAAATGCACGTATTTAGGCATTCGAGTCAAGTGAGAGTGCTGTATCTATGCTTCCAGAGACAAAGTAAAGCAGGCTACAGTTTTGGGTCGAAGGAGGATGGTATGTGAAATACAAGTAACTAATGCTGTGCTATAAGGTCAATCTAAAGCACATGTAGGCTTGATCATCTGGTTCTAGCCTATGTTCTCTAGTCAAGGGCAGGGTGTTCTGAACATAAACTCCTAGACTGTGCATATGTTTGTCAGGGTCTTTACGGTAGAGTGGGAGGTATCCAGTCATGTCAAAATGGGGTGTGGAGATTGAAGATTCTAGGTTTGTTTCACTTAGTGCTAGGATATCCGAGGAGTTTACTAGGAGAAAGGTTTCTACGTCATTGATGTTGGTTCTAAGCCCCCGGATATTTGTGAATATTAGCCTCAAGGACGGAGACAAAGATGTTTTTGGTGGGTGTCTGGTTTAGGTTTGTTTCTTTTTCTTTGTACTATAATTTTGGTTTTAGATAGAGTGTGTGTGTGGGGGGGGGGGGCAAAGTGGGTGCGTGTTTGGTGCCAATAAGCCCACACAACCAGACCATTAGTGGAGGCTTGATCCATGGGGGTTGTGGCCTCGGGAAAGCCCACCGGGGATAACTGTAGGGTCCCTTTCCATGTGCGACATGGCACATACAGTTATCCATGATATTATACAACTGTTGATAGAGAAGCCGCTCTTAGTGCTACCTAAGAGTTAAGGCTACTGTACTACCAGTCGGAAACAGCAGCCAGATAAGCTGTCTAACCTGTACCCTCAACCTATCAGAACAAGCGCGACCCAGACTAGTTATGTGAGACTTAGTGACAAAAAATTTCCCCCAAGTTGCCCTGATAGAGAGAAAGAGAGACAGTGTTTATTGTCCTAGTCAGGAAACAGGACCAAGCACTGGGTGTCTCTGAGGTGTCCCTGTGCTAGTACATCTGCACCTGGCTAATAGACTGTTACACTGGCCGTTCTAACAGAAGAGAAACTACACCAGTTCTCACTATAAATAGTGCGAGTAGACAACCAGCAGGGAGAAAAGGACAGTATTGTAACTGTCTAGCCGAGTGCCAGTCAGTTTTTTTGTACCTTTTATGTTAATACACTTGTTATCTTAACCCAACCACGACTTGACTTCTTGTTTTTACTGTTGGACTACTTCACAACAGATTGGCGATGAGAAATCGAAACGCAAGATCTTCACGGAAAAACATCTTCGTCTTTTCAAACAGATATTTAGATTCGCAAGGATTAACAGCAAATGAATCACTACAATAGTAGTTAACCCCCCCCCCAAAAAAAAAGGAAAAGAAAGGTTTGACTGCCTTCCTTTTTTTCTCTTCAAGAGATCGTTTTTCACGATAAGACTTTTTTTTTCTCTTCAAGTTCACTGACTCGTTAAGATAAATGTTATCAAAGAACTGTTAAATAAGCAAGTTGCATTTTTGCAAAATGCAAAGGGGTTAAAAAGATTTCCCATAAAGCTAGTCTTATTAGGCTTATAGCAACGGACTTGGTTTTGTAAAACTACGTACACATATAAAAAAAAAAAAGGATTTTTTTTTCTTAGTTTTGTTTTTCAAAGAAAAGAACTAGGATTGAATTTTTTTTTGCTAAGAAATAATATATTTCTTGCTTTATGTGTTGGTTGAGCAAACTAATTATATTGTGGGGAAAACTGATTTTTTTTACAAGTGTAAATTGTGTGGTGTATAATTTGAATTCGTGAATGATGGACACTGAATTCAAAGATTCTCTTTTTCAACTAGTTAAATTCCAAACGGAACAAAATGTTACGTTACAAAGACAGCAAGTTGAACAACAAATGGAACTTTAAAGAAAACAAGTTGAAATTGAGGAGAAATTTAAAAGAGAGTTGTTCGAACAGCAAAAATCCCAAAGAAAAATGGATGCTGAACAAAAAGAGCTGGTGACCACACAGGAAGAAAGATTCCAAGAAAAACTGCTACAACAGCAGAAACACTTCGAAGAACTCTTGATAAAAACACAGGAGAAACAGAGAAAATTTCTGGAGGCAACACAGTTAACGAAAGCAAACGAGAATCATAATGCATTCTCCCAGATGGCTGTGTGGAGTGCTATCGAAATTTTCAATTATAATCCAGAAGATGATGTCACTTTTGCTCACTTCTATAGAAGATATGAGGATATTTTTGTATCGGACTGCAGTACATGGACAGACTCTAAAAAAGTTAGATTTTTGCTAAGAAAATTAGGAGCTGCCGAGCATACAAAGTTCGTGAATTTTATCCTTCCAAAAAAAACCAGTGAGTTGAACTTCCAGGAGGCAGTTACTTTACTAACAGAACTGTTTTCTACAAAAACTTCTCTTTTCCACAAGAGATATAAGTGTATGAATGTCACTAGAAGAGAGGAAGACGACTACACTACTTATGCAAGTAAATAAACATTGCAACGATTTTAAACTAGAGGAATTATCATCGGATAATTTTAAATGTTTAATATTCATGCAAGGTCTCGTCTTAAATAAAGACTCCGAAATCAGACGTCATGTTTTAAATAAACTCGAAAGTGAGTCATTTCTAACAATACAAAACTTAGCAGAAGATTGTGAACGTTTTGTTGCGTTGAAACAGGACAGTCATGACATAGAGGAAAACGGAGTGTCGCACATTAAAAAGATCCATCAGAAGAAAAAATTGACTTCAATGAATAACCAGAGAAAAAAACATGGAAAAGATCCACCTGGACCGTGTTGGAGGTGTAGAGATAACCATTGATACAATGAGTGTCCCTACATATACAAACAATGTGACAACTGTCACCAGAAAGGACATAAGGCATCACGTTGTAGGAAAAAATCTAGTAGAAAGACAGCCATTAAACTTACAAAAATTGAACCTGAAGAACAAAATATCCGGAAATATGTACAGGTCAAAATGCTTAAAAAAAGTAAGACTACAGCTTGATAGTGGGTCTGACATTTCCATCATTAATGTACAGACATGGAAGAAGCTTGGGAGACCCACTATGATCAAATCACAAAAAACGGCGAGAAGCATCAGTGGTGAAAAAATAACCTTCGAAGGGGAATTATTGATGAATATTTCTTTCCAGAATAAGACCGAAAAAGCTAAAAAATTTTGTCATGCGAAAATCGAATAACCTCTTTGGAACTGATCTGATTGAAAAGTTTAGACTATGGGATCTACCTTTAAGCTCCTTTTGCCAAAAGGTTGAGGATGCGAATGTGGAGGCAGAAAAACTCAAGAGGGAATTAAAAGAGAATTTTCCAGACGTATTTTCAGGCAGTCTTGGAAGGTGTACGAAAGCGGTAGCAAAGTTTGAAGTCAAAGCAAATGAACTGCCTGTGTTCAGAAAGAAAAGAAATGTTCCATACGTCGCTATAGAGCAAATAGATGGTGAATTAGAAAGACTCGAAAACATGGGTGTCATTTCAAAAATTAATCACAGTGAGTGGGCTTCACCTACAGTTTATGTTAAGAAAAAGAGCAAGGAGATTCGGATTTGTGCCGACTTCTCCACAGGCTTGAACAAGGCATTAAAAGATCACCATTACCCTCTTCTGAGCCCTGAAGAAATATTTGCGAAACTGAGTGGAGGAAAATATTTTTCTAAAATCGACCTCAGCGATGCTTATCTTCAAATCCCTGTCGATGAGGAGTGTTCAAAACTGCTATGCATAAGAGATTATACAAATTTAACCGACTTCCTTTTGGGGTCAAGGTCGCCCCTGCGATTTTTCAACAAATTATGGACATGATGTTAAATGGGATGGATTTCGCAGTAGGGTACCTGGACGATGTGTTAATGAACAGCGCTAGCAAAGAACAACACAAGACTCATGTAAAACAAGTATTCAAAAAAGTCCAGGATTATGGGTTTAAACTCAAAGATGAGAAATGTACTTTTTTCATGGAAAAAATAAAATACTTAGGGCAAATCATCGATGAACAAGGAAGAAGGCCAGGCCCAGATAGCGCAATGGCGATAAGGAACATGCCTGCTCCAGAAAATATTGCGTCTCTACAAAGCTTCTTAGGGTTGGCGAATTACTACAATGTGTTCGTACCAAACATGCATAAACTAAGATCACCCTTAAATGAACTGTTAAGGAAGGACCAAAAATGGGTCTGGACGCAAGAGTGCGAAGAAGCATTTCAGAAAATTAAAGATATCTTAACGTCTGACTTGTTTCTGGCACATTATAATCCCAAGTGTGATATTGTAGTTACAAGCGATGCCAGCAACTATGGCATAGGAGCATGCATATTGCACAAAATGGATGATGGAAAATTTAAACCCATAGCCCATGCATCCCGGACACTTCTACCAGCCGAAAAAAAACTACTCTCAAATTGAGAAAGAGGCTCTAAGCATTAAAATTAAGAAATTTCATCGTTTCCTGCATGGTAGACAATTTCTGTTACAAACAGACCACAAACCCTTATTAACGATTTTCGGATCGAAAAAGGGACTACCACAACACACTGCGAATAGACTCCAAAGATAGGGTACCATTCTTCTGAACTACAATTTTCAAATGGAGTATGTACCATCTAAAAAATTTGGTCATGCAGACGGGTTATCAAGGTTGATACCTAAGCAGACAGAACCATTGGAGGATATGGTGATAGCAGCCATTCAAGTGGAAGCTGAAATAAAAAATATGTTATGTGACACAATAAGAGAACTTCCAGTAACGCTTGATGAGATTAAGAGTAAGGCAAAGGTGGATGAATTTATCATAAGCACGAACGAAAAAATCAACAATAACTAACTAGATGAGGGAATTTATTCAATTTGCAACAACGTCTTGTTATACAGCGACAGGATTGTAATTCCTATGACATTACAGAAAAGAATGCTCAAGGAATTCCATGTAGGACATCCAGGCATATCGAGAATGAAAAGCCTTATGCGCTCTTTCGTTTACTGGACAAACATGGATAAGCATAGCGAAGAAAAAGTCAGGGAGTGTAGAGGATGCGCCTTAGCTATGAAAGCTCCTCCGACTCAATTCGGATCGTGGACTAAACCGGACCGACCTTGGTCTAGAATTCACTTAGACTTTGAGGGATGGGTTCTACTATCTCATTGTTGTAGACAGTCTAGCTAAGTGGCCGGAAGTACTAAAATGCAAGAACCCCACATCCGAGGCAGCTATCAACTTCCTATACAAACTATTCGCTAGGTTTGGAGTAGTAGACTGCATTGTCACCGACAATGGTACTCAATTCACGTCTTCTGAATTTAAACACCTTTGCAAGGATCATCTCATCAAGCATATAACAATCCCTCCATACCATCCAAGAAGCAATGGACAAGCAGAGAGATTCGTTGACACATTCAAGAGAGCTCTGAAAAAAGCTAGTGGATCACCGACGGATAAGTCAATCCAACAGTTTTTGCAAGTTTACAGAGTCACTCCGAATGCAAACATCGAAACGTCGACATCATGTTCGGACGCAAGGTTAGATCGATTTTCCACAAGTTGTTACCAAGCCAGGATAGGGCAAACCTAAAAAAAACAATAACGAAAAAACGGTATAAAGTTGGCGAAAAAGTTTTTTATAAGATTTACAGAAACAATAGGATTTTCTGGGAGTCCGGCACTGTGGAAAAACAAATAGGCAACATGGTCTATATGATTAAGGGACCAGATTTTGTGCACAAACATCACACTAACCAAATCCGGAAAAGATACTCGAACAGTGAGGTGACCAGATAGCCCAAGGAGGACATCATGGACACAGTGTTTGATACTTTTCAGGTGCCCATACCAGAGACTGCTCCTGAGATTAGGAGATCAAATAGAAAACGGAAATCGACTGAGTTGATGATGGTGATTCCCAAACAAAAACGTTATTAATCCCCAGACGGAATATTTTCAAAGGGGGGTGTTACACCGGCCGTTCTAACAGAAGAGAAACTACACCGGTTCTCACTATAAATAGTGCGAGTAGACAATCACCAGGGAGAAAAGGACAGTATTGTAACTGTCTAGCCGAGTGCCAGTCACCTTTACCTTTGTACCTTTTATGTTAATACACTTGTTATCTTAACCCAACCTCGACTTGACTTCTTCTTTTTACTGTTGGACTACTTCACAACATAGACAAAGAGGAGTGTAAAGGCCTGGTGATAGACAGAGCCTATCTACTCCTTAAGCATTTTTAGGTATGCAAACTGGATATTTTATTCGAGACTTCAGCTCTAGGATTGTTGATCAGGACTAATGAGGCCTCCCTTCCCCAGCGGTTTGCTGCCAAACATAAGAAGTCAGTAGCACAGTTTTTATATCAGAGTTTTCCTTCTCCTAGATGGATGGCCTGACAAGATATATGGGTCCATCACACGAGAGGGGTAATCCTGCGCTCGTGTACTATTCAGGTATTTCAGAGCCCCCGTATATATGTAGATAGAATAAGTTTACACATCATCTTCCAGAGATAACAGAAAATTGAAGATGCGTTCCCCTCTCATAAGTAAAATTTAGTGTGGAGACATTTCACTGGCCAGTAAGGTGGGTGAGAGAGGCTAATCTACTTTTGTATAAATCAAAGAAAGAACACTTGGCTATGATGTCACAGAATAGAAGAAAAAAATAGAAAATACGTAAAAGAAAGAAATATATGAATGAAAAATAATTTAAATAAAATTAAAATTGCAAAATAGTTAGGGCATGAATAATTTAAAAACAAGAAACAAAAAAACTTAGCTCAGTTATAGATGCCGGATTGCATCTTTGGCCCCGTTGAAAGCCACTCCCAGGAGAGAGGAATATCTAACCCATTCAATGACATCTTTTTATAGATAATGAGGGACAAGACAGGTTTGGAGTTGGAGAGTCGGGGGGACTTCCCTTTTTTTAACTACAGTAGCTAGAGAATTCTTTTTTTAACACTTTTCTTTCATGGTTGACTTACTTAAGAGTAACTGAATATCAGACATGGAACTAACTAGAGTTATGAGGAATCCACCAGGCTTGACATTTAACAAAATAGAAGGAAAAAAAAAGAAAATACGTAAAATAAATAAATATATGAATGAATAAATAATTTAAATAAAATTAAAATTGCAAAATAGTTAGGGCATGAATAATTTAAAAACAAGCAACACAGAAAAACTTAGCTCAGTTATAGATGCCGGATTGCATCTTTGACCCCGCTGAAAGCCACTCCCAGGAGAGAGGAATATCTAACCCATTCAATGGCATCTTTTTATAGATAAATTTCGTAGCTACTGAAGTTCAATAACATAACTCTTGTCGGAATTTTTTTTTTTAAAAGCCATCCAATTTTATTACGGAAGACCTATTAATGATGAAATATATGGAGGACAATGAAGATTGTCAGTATTCCCTGAATGAGCTCCTCAACCGTATAAATAAGACAATGGGTGGGAAGTGTACATACACTGTAAAATACCTGAAGAAAAAACGTAAGCCCCAGATTTGGCAACAGAGTAACCATTACTTGTCTGAAAGGAGGCAACACAGTTAACGAAAGCAAACGAGAATCATAATGCATTCTCCCAGACGGCTGTGTGGAGTGCTATCGAAATTTTCAATTATAATCCAGAAGATGATGTCACTTTTGCTCACTTCTATAGAAGATATGAGGATATTTTTGTATCGGACTGCAGTACATGGACAGACTCTAAAAAAGTTAGATTTTTGCTAAGAAAATTAGGAGCTGCCGAGCATACAAAGTTCGTGAATTTTATCCTTCCAAAAAAAACCAGTGAGTTGAACTTCCAGGAGGCAGTTACTTTACTAACAGAACTGTTTTCTACAAAAACTTCTCTTTTCCACAAGAGATATAAGTGTATGAATGTCAATAGAAGAGAGGAAGACGACTACACTACTTATGCAAGTATAGTAAATAAACATTGCAACGATTTTAAACTAGAGGAATTATCATAGGATAATTTTAAATGTTTAATATTCATGCAAGGTCTCGTCTTAAATAAAGACTCTGAAATCAGACGTCATGTTTTAAATAAACTCGAAAGTGAGTCATTTCTAACAATACAAAACTTAACGGAAGATTGTGAACGTTTTGTTGCGTTGAAACAGGACAGTCGTGACATAGAGGAAAACGGAGTGTCGCACATTAAAAAGATCCATCAGAAGAAAAAATTGACTTCAATGAATAACCAGAGAAAAAAAACATGGAAAAGATCCACCTGGACCGTGTTGGAGGTGTGGAGATAACCATTGGTACAATGAGTGTCCCTACATATACAAACAATGTGACAACTGTCACCAGAAAGGACATAAGGCATCACGTTGTAGGAAAAAATCTAGTAGAAAGACAGCCATTAAACTTACAAAAATTGAACCTGAGGAACAAAATATCCGGAAATATGTACAGGTCAAAATGCTTAAAATAAGTAAGACTACAGCTTGATAGTGGGTCTGACATTTCCATCATTAATGTACAGACATGGAAGAAGCTTGGGAGACCCACTATGATCAAATCACAAAAAACGGCGAGACGCATCAGTGGTGAAAAAATAACCTTCGAAGGGGAATTATTGACGAATATTTCTTTCCAGAATAAGACCGAAAAAGCTAAAACTTTTGTCATGCGAAAATCGAATAACCTCTTTGGAACTGATCTGATTGAAAAGTTTAGACTATGGGATCTACCTTTAAGCTCCTTTTGCCAAAAGGTTGAGGATGCGAATGTGGAGGCAGAAAAACTCAAGAGGGAATTAAAAGAGAATTTTCCAGACGTATTTTCAGGCGGTCTTGAAAGGTGTACGAAAGCGGTAGCAAAGTTTGAAGTCAAAGCAAATGAACTGCCTGTGTTCAGAAAGAAAAGAAATGTTCCATACGTCGCTATAGAGCAAATAGATGGTGAATTAGAAAGACTCGAAAACATGGGTGTCATTTCAAAAATTAATCACAGTGAGTGGGCTTCACCTACAGTTTATGTTAAAGAAAAGAGCAAGGAGATTCGGATTTGTGCCGACTTCTCCACAGGCTTGAACAAGGCATTAAAAGATCATCATTACCCTCTTCCGAGCCCTGAAGAAATATTTGCGAAACTGAGTGGAGGAAAATATTTTTCTAAAATCGACCTCAGCGACGCTTATCTTCAAATCCCTGTCGATGAGGAGTGTTCAAAACTGCTATGCATAAGGGATTATACAAATTTAACCGACTTCCTTTTGGGGTCAAGGTCGCCCCTGCGATTTTTCAACAAATTATGGACATGATGTTAAATGGGATGGATTTCGCAGTAGGGTACCTGGACGATGTGTTAATGAACAGCGCTAGCAAAGAACAACACAAGACTCATGTAAAACAAGTATTCAAAAAAGTCCAGGATTATGGGTTTAAACTCAAAGATGAGAAATGTACTTTTTTCATGGAAAAAATAAAATACTTAGGGCAAATCATCGATGAACAAGGAAGAAGGCCAGACTCAGATAGGGCAATGGCGATAAGGAACATGCCTGCTCCAGAAAATATTGCGTCTCTACAAAGCTTCTTAGGGTTGGCGAATTACTACAATGTGTTCGTACCAAACATGCATAAACTAAGATCACCCTTAAATGAACTGTTAAGGAAGGACCAAAAATGGGTCTGGACGCAAGAGTGCGAAGAAGCATTTCAGAAAATTAAAGATATCTTAACGTCTGACTTGTTTCTGGCACATTATAATCCCAAGTGTGATATTGTAGTTACAAGCGATGCCAGCAACTATGGCATAGGAGCATGCATATTGCACAAAATGGATGATGGAAAATTTAAACCCATAGCCCATGCATCCCGGACACTTCTACCAGCCGAAAAAAAACTACTCTCAAATTGAGAAAGAGGCTCTAAGCATTAAAATTAAGAAATTTCATCGTTTCCTGCATGGTAGACAATTTCTGTTACAAACAGACCACAAACCCTTATTAACGATTTTCGGATCGAAAAAGGGACTACCACAACACACTGCGAATAGACTCCAAAGATAGGGTACCATTCTTCTGAACTACAATTTTCAAATGGAGTATGTACCATCTAAAAAATTTGGTCATGCAGACGGGTTATCAAGGTTGATACCTAAGCAAACAGAACCATTGGAGGATATGGTGATAGCAGCCATTCAAGTGGAAGCTGAAGTAAAAAATATGTTATGTGACACAATAAGAGAACTTCCAGTAATGCTTGATGAGATTAAGAGTAAGGCAGAGGTGGACGAATTTATCATAAGCACGAACGAAAAAATCAACAATAACTAACTAGATGAGGGAATTTATTCAATTTGCAATAACGTCTTGTTATATAGCGACAGGGTTGTAATTCCTATGACATTACAGAAAAGAATGCTCAAGGAATTCCATGTAGAACATCCAGGCATATCGAGAATGAAAAGCCTTATGCGCTCTTTCGTTTACTGGACAAACATGGATAAGCATAGCGAAGAAAAAGTCAGGGAGTGTAGAGGATGCGCCTTAGCTATGAAAGCTCCTCCGACTCAATTCGGATCGTGGACTAAACCGGACCGACCTTGGTCTAGAATTCACTTAGACTTTGCGGGATGGGTTCTACTATCTCATTGTTGTAGACAGCCTAGCTAAGTGGCCGGAAGTACTAAAATGCAAGAACCCCACATCCGAGGCAGCTATCAACTTCCTATACGAACTATTCGCTAGGTTTGGAGTAGTAGACTGCATTGTCACCGACAATGGTACTCAATTCACGTCTTCTGAATTTAAACACCTTTGCAAGGATCATCTCATCAAGCATATAACAATCCCTCCATACCATCCAAGAAGCAATGGACAAGCAGAGAGATTCGTTGACACATTCAAGAGAGCTCTGAAAAAAGCTAGTGGATCACCGACGGATAAGTCAATCCAACAGTTTTTGCAAGTTTACAGTTTACAGAATGCAAACATCGAAACGTCGACATCATGTTCGGACGCAAGGTTAGATCGATTTTCCACAAGTTGTTACCAAGCCAGGATAGGGCAAACCTAAAAAAAACGATAACGAAAAAACGGTATAAAGTTGGCGAAAAAGTCTTTTATAAGATTTACAGAAACAATAGGATTTTCTGGGAGTCCGGCACTGTGGAAAAACAAATAGGCAACATGGTCTATATGATTAAGGGACCAGATTTCGTGCACAAACATCACACTAACCAAATCCGGAAAAGATACTCGAACAGTGAGGTGACCAGATAGCCCGAGGAGGACATCATGGACACAGTGTTTGATACTTTTCAGGTGCCCATACCAGAGACTGCTCCTGAGATTAGGAGATCAAAAAGAAAACGGAAATCGACTGAGTTGATGATGGTGATTCCCAAACAAAAACGTTATTAATCCCCAGACGGAATATTTTCAAAGGGGGGTGTTACACCGGCCGTTCTAACAGAAGAGAAACTACACCAGTTCTCACTATAAATAGTGCGAGTAGACAATCACCAGGGAGAAAAGGACAGTATTGTAACTGTCTAGCCGAGTGCCAGTCACCTTTACCTTTGTACCTTTTATGTTAATACACTTGTTATCTTAACCCAACCTCGACTTGACTTCTTCTTTTTACTGTTGGACTACTTCACAACATAGACAAAGAGGAATGTAAAGGCCTGGTGATAGACAGAGCCCATCTACTCCTTAAGCATTTTTAGGTTTGCAAACTGGATATTTTATTCGAGACTTCAGCTCTAGGAAGATTGTTGATCAGGACTAATGAGGCCTCCCTTCCCCAGCGGTTTACTGCCAAACATAAGAAGTCAGTAGCACAGTTTTTATATCAGAGTTTTCCTTCTCCTAGATGGATGGCCTGACAAGATATATGGGTCCATCACACGAGAGGGGTAATCCTGCGCTCGTGTACTATTCAGGTATTTCAGAGCCCCCGTATATATGTAGATAGAATAAGTTTACACATCATCTTCCAGAGATAACAGAAAATTGAAGATGCGTTCCCCTCTCATAAGTAAAATTTAGTGTGGAGACATTTCACTGGCCAGTAAGGTGGGTGAGAGAGGCTAATCTACTTTTGTATAAATCAAAGAAAGAACACTTGGCTATGATGTCACAGAATAGAAGAAAAAAATAGAAAATACGTAAAAGAAAGAAATATATGAATGAAAAATAATTTAAATAAAATTAAAATTGCAAAATAGTTAGGGCATGAATAATTTAAAAACAAGAAACAAAAAAACTTAGCTCAGTTATAGATGCCGGATTGCATCTTTGGCCCCGTTGAAAGCCACTCCCAGGAGAGAGGAATATCTAACCCATTCAATGACATCTTTTTATAGATAATGAGGGACAAGACAGGTTTGGAGTTGGAGAGTCGGGGGGACTTCCCTTTTTTTAACTACAGTAGCTAGAGAATTCTTTTTTTAACACTTTTCTTTCATGGTTGACTTACTTAAGAGTAACTGAATATCAGACATGGAACTAACTAGAGTTATGAGGAATCCACCAGGCTTGACATTTAACAAAATAGAAGGAAAAAAAAAGAAAATACGTAAAATAAATAAATATATGAATGAATAAATAATTTAAATAAAATTAAAATTGCAAAATAGTTAGGGCATGAATAATTTAAAAACAAGCAACACAGAAAAACTTAGCTCAGTTATAGATGCCGGATTGCATCTTTGACCCCGTTGAAAGCCACTCCCAGGAGAGAGGAATATCTAACCCATTCAATGGCATCTTTTTATAGATAAATTTCGTAGCTACTGAAGTTTAATAACATAACTCTTGTCGGAATTTTATTTTTTAAAAGCCATCCAATTTTATTACGGAAGACATTTTGATGATGAAATATATGGAGGACAATGAAGATTGTCAGTATTCCCTGAATGAGCTCCTCAACCGTATAAATAAGATAATGGGTGGGAAGTGTACATACACTGTAAAATACCTGAAGAAAAAACTTAAGCCCCAGATTTGGCAACAGAGTAACCATTACTTGTCTGAAAGGCCGTTCCAACATAGTGATGTTTAAGGATTCTGCTGATAAAATACTTCACGAACCATGGTATTGCATTGGAATGGGTGTGCATAGTTCAAAAGGCTGCATCAATTATTCGAGAGAAAATCAGAAATAAAGTGTATGATTGTGAAAGATATCCTCTTTCTTCTAGTGTTTTCAAAAGTACTGATCTTATACCTTGTAATCCGGTAATGAATTTAAAGCAACTTCTCAATCTCAATATTAATATAACTGTTCACTCTCTGCTGTCACTAACCGAACTGAACTGTCTTCCCGATACGCTTCTCCTTAAAGCAGTCGCTCTCCTCATATACAAATGAATGCCACCTATAAAAAATCTACCATGAATACAAGTTCTTTTTTTGTCTGAATTTCGAGTCCACACACCTCAAAGCAGATAACTCTTCATTTTTTATTCTAGTTTTACCGTAGGCAACATTAATTCCTTTGTTTCTTAAATCATATACCTTCAACATTTGATTCTTTCCTGCAAACTGTGATATGTTCTGTGTGCGAAATGAGGAGATGTTGTGCAATAGCACAGTCAATAAAGCAATACATCATTTCAATGAAACGTTTTGTACAACTTGTGCTTGACAATGTTTGGTATGGTAGTTTGGTAGTTTTGTTTTACGGCATATCAACCCTTTTTGGGTTATTTAATGCCGAATCTGGTCTTGTTTTCTTCTCTTTTTTGTTTCTTTCCCCTTTTAATATCTGTTTCTATTTAACCCATAGTTGGGACCCTAACAGGTACTACCACTCCGGGTCAGGGTGGACCTGGGAGCAATGGTAATTAAGAGGAGGCTCCACATTCCCCAAAGTCCGTAAGCCGGATCTCACCATCGGATGTAGTTTAAGGTCATATCCAGGACCGGGAGTAGGGTAGGAAAAATAAAAATAAAAAAGGGGAGGGAGAAAGGGAGAGGGGCTGTTGTTTTTGTTTTTGGTTTTGTAGAACATAATTAAGTTTTACAAAAAAAAAAAAAAAAAAAAAAAAAAAAACGTCAATGTAGGTGAATTTCGTCTCAGGGAGCCACAGGGCAGCCTGATCTGGTATCACCAGGCTTGACAATGTGGATAACAACGTATTAACACTAGATGGACATAACATGTTTCATTCATTGTTTTGTGAAAAAGTCATATCACGTGTGAAAGAAGGAACTGAGGCAGAAAAGGGGGCATGTGGGTTCATTCCAGTTATTAAGTATCATCCATCGCTAATGCTTGATTCTGTGGAAGTAAGAGACTTCAGTAAACTGTGTAGTTCTTTACATAAACTGAAGCCTTCATCTTTGCAGTCACTCGATCTGGTCGGTAGTGTTATGAATATAACAGGCTGGTTATCAGAACGAAATATCCAATCAGAGTTGTATTGAAATTCTACCATTTATAAACATCGAGCGAAGATTTATCACAGTTGTTTGTTTGACTCAGTGGCTTTCATTTATTAATGTCATGGGATCAATTGGTAGTGCTATTGAAGATTAGTGGGAAGCAGTTTATGTATTTGGGGCAATTGGTCACATGTTGACCATCATGCATTTGCTCGCAGGTTTAGAGTCCATTAACTGACAAAAACTATCTTAGCTGATTTTTGATGTACAAATTCCTAATGAAAACATTTCAACCGCCATCATATCTTTACTTTCCTTGATGCTGGAATGCAAAAAATCTCTTAAAAGATAATGTAAAGCATTCACTGGATGAAGTGGAGCAAATCTTCACACATCAAAGTCAGTAATGAAAGTCGAACAGGCAAACTATGGGTGCAACATTCTGAGCAAGTAAAACTTATTAAATACTTTACAAATGCTGAACGTACAGGAGATTGGAATCGCTATCTAATCAGTATCAAATTTATGCTTCCTCATATCTACGCTTATGCCAAATGTGGCTATCTTTATATACCACAAATGGAGGATCTGCCTTACAAGATGTCAGAAAATGATCCCACTTCTTTGTCATTTAGAAAAAAAATAAAAATAATAAAAATAAAAAAGAAAGTAATTGAATACAAATAAAATAAAATAAAATATAATTTACGTTCGATGTTAACTCTAACCTGACTTTTTTAAAATTAATAATGTCTGCATCATTTTTATTAATTCCACCTTGTCGTCCGTACTCAGCATTTAAACTGTGCAATGATGTTTTTCTCTACCTATGTGTGTTCGAAATAAAGATTGTTGCATACCTCCCTTCTCAGGAGAAACCCAACACCTTACAGTTCCCAATCAATTTAGATATCCGTGTTCATAAACGTACCTTGTTAACGTGTGTTTCCACCATCATAACCGCGTACAACCGGCTGTTGACAAACCACAAGGTCGTCGTTGTCATCATTATCACCATCGTCATGAACAAATTCACGCAAACGCCGTGGATGGGTTTTAGAAGATTTATTTAACACATAGACAGAAATTTAGTGGCTTTCTGCACAGGAGCAAGAGAGAAGAAGGGAATTACTGGGGAATTACATATTCAGACCATCTGTGCCACTGCTGCTGCTGCCTCCCCGACCCTGCCTATTGGCATGGATCAGGTCTTTACACAACCGTCTTGGTCAAAAGTCAGGAACAGAAGGATAAAAACAGCCCCAAATGGAAGTGGCATAATTTCTGAGTTCCCTGCTAATCCTACCACCTTTAAGGGTGTCTTCCCACTTTTTGGGGCACTCCTTCTCTGGCCCCACCTCACTATCTAACAAGATGTTGACTTAAGATTTTGGGCGGCCAAAAAGAAATCGTGCCAAAATAAAAAAATTTTTTCTGCTTTGGTTAATGGGTCATTTAAAAAAACGATTTTTTGGGGGTTTTCCCCATATTATGGCAATTAAATAATTTTGCAGGTCAATATTTCCTTATTTTCTGTTCGTCACTGGTCACATAAGTAGCGTTTCACATTGCTTTTTTTTTTCATTCAAAATGTTCTTGTCTTACCAAGTGATGGTTTCATTTTTTCTTTTTTCTTTTTTCTTTTTTACCCCCGTAAGAAGAATCTGTTTATTTTGAAATCTGTGTCTTTCGTTTGCACTTCCAGTTTCTTCTCTTCATAAAATCCTTATCTTGTTCAAACGTCGTTTTTGACAACTACTTATTGGAATTAAATTTGTTCCTAGTAAACATGAGCCACAGTTGATCCCAGCTTTTGCTAGTGCCGTCAATGTGTGGTCTGCACAAATAGAGACGCATTTTGCGGACCATGGTATTGCTCCATAGTCGAAGCAGCATAATCTATTGTTAAGTACATTTCCGGCCTCCTTAATGGTAATCGTGAAGGATCTTGTTACGGACCACAGCCGGGAGCCTTGTAAGAAAGCATGAAGAATGAGGTTCTTCAACGTACATCATCATTGGTGGAGCGCCATTTTCAAACACTTGTGAATGACGAGCTGCTGGAGGATCAGTTGCCCAGCCAACTCCTTCGTCGTATGAGGTAGCTTGTGGAGGACGAGCCAGCCAACAGTGGCCTATTATGGAAATTATTTATGTGACGTGTCGTGTGAGTCCCTAATTATGTGACGGACACTATTATGAACCGACAACACACATTAACATTTATATTTTGCCGGAATTTGGCTCAGGATTTGTTCCCTGAATTCTGTAATGATGTCTACAGTAAAACACGCGAAATGAGATAATTAGCAAAGGAAAACAATGGAAATAGTTAACATGAACAATTTTATGTTACAATGCAACAGGCATATAACTCAATGTAAATAATGAAAAATGTTTCTTTTCTCAGAGTTTGACATCGTCCGTAATACTTAAAACATATTCATATTTGTCAACAGTTCCAAGTTCATTTATCTGTTTATATATTTTTTCTCCTGACAGGACATCATATCTTTCTTCCTCAATCGTGTTTTCCTTGACTGTCTTTTTTTCTTATTAAATCATCTTTTTTTCTCCGATCTATGTTCCACAACCCTGCCAGTCTCCAGCTCAAAATTCAACTGTGTAAAAATCTGCCAAAAACACAAAAAGTCATCTGCTTGTCTTTCAATTTCCTTTTTTTCCTTTCCTTTCTTACACTCCCCCTCCCCTTCTTACTCCTGTTTTATTCAATTAAGCCCCGGCGAGCGAGAAGGAAAAAGAAGGAAAGCAAACCAACCAAGCTGATACAATCAGCCAAAGCCAACACCTCCTCGCCAACCCTTTCCCCTCTCTCTCTCTTTAAATGGTGACGTTAAGAAAGACAGAGAGAAAAACAGACAGTGTAATACTCTATGCGTTTTCGCTCTCTTCCTCTCACCCTTAGGTGCTGATTTTCTCCAAGATTTTAACTTACTGGTAGATATGTGTAGATGCAAACTGGTAGATTCAAATACTGAGCTATGATTACCTGGTAGGAGACCTTTGTCAGGGTTCAACACATCGCGACGTGTGTTTACATTTGGAATAGACACCATCTCGAAAAAAACCAGCAGCAGCAGGAGTCGTTATTCTTTCTTTTTTTTAATAACTTTTGAGAAAACCAGCAGTAGCTTTAATCGCCATTTTGTTTACAATGACTCAGCGAAAAAACGGCCAGCGAATATCTTCCTTATTTTTCCTTTAAGGAATACAAATGCGTTTCGCCGACTATGCCGATAACCTCACTAATACATTCAAGGCACTGTCAACCATGTTGTACGGCGAGAGATCTCTTTGGAATTTATTTGTCGAAATTAATCCTTCTCACAGGACCGGCGAAGGTGACTCGGCACAAATTCCATGAGATCTCTAGCTTTTTACTCAAAAACGAGTTGAACCAGGGGGGTAGGAGACCTCCCAGAAGACGCCTGCCCAGCCAGAGACGCGGACCCAGCAGCAGCAGCAAAGATACAAACAGCCCTTCTCAGGGCTACGAATGCGATTAATTCTCTTTGCTACCTGCCTCCTGAGAAGTCAACACTTGCCTCAGCCTGCATCTCCAGTTCCTGCTTCTGCTCCTGCACTCTCCTGCTCAAACTGCACCAGTACCCTGCAGTCCTGACTCCTACAGCTCTGATTCGTGCACCAGCGGCTCCAACTCCCCTTTTTTCCAACAGCCCTTATCAGGGCTACTCACACAAACTACTGCGATATTTTTTTCCCCTTTTTTTTCCAACAGCCCTTATCAGGGCTACTCACACAAACTACTGTGATATTTCTTTTTCTTTTTTTTAAACAGCCTTTATCAGGGCTACTTCGACAACTACTGAGAGATTCTTTTCTTTTCTTTGCCAGCCAGCAACAGCAAGGGTACCTCATCGACATCCATCAACAGCTATCCAGCCCTTTCTCTCCCACGACACTACACCTGTCGTCCAGTTTGTTGTCACCAGAGACGCCACTCACATCTTTCCAGTTTCTCCTGTTTCCAGTGACGTCATTCATCTTTCCAGCCTTTTTCTCTCCAACGACACTACTCCTGTCGTCCAGTTTGCTGTCACCAGAGACGCCACTCCTGTCTTTTCGTTTTCTCCTGTTTCAGTGACGTCATCTCAATTCTCATCACTTGTTATTACCATTTCTTATGGTAAATAAACATACTTGCCTTTGAACTGTTCACTGGTGTTTGTCCTCTCTTCTTTGTCATTGCCGTAACTTGCCTGTGTCTCCTTTCTTAGTTGTGAGACCGATCAACCCCAACGGTCGGTCCCGCAACACCTTCTAATCCACTTAGTAGTCCTGTATTCTTTATAGCCTCTGCAGAAGAGCCTTATTCGTTACTAAATTCTGCTCCGGATTTGAACTTTGAATTAAACAAGCCTGCTCATTCTATCAGTGCATTTTATCCAGACTACTGCTTCCCCTGTTTTTTCACACCTTTATCGATCGTCTCTCTCCGGAGAAGTTGAAAGTGGAGAGGTATGCTCCAGGTAGGGATTATTCGTTCTTTATCTAGCTCTTGGCCATCTTCTTTTGCATATGGTTCCGAAGCGTTCTGGGGATTGGCGTGCTATCAGAGATTTCTGTCGGCTAAACACAACTACTGCTCACGATCGCTATATTATTGTTGTGGGGTACAAATCACCCCTATTGAAGAACTAATGGAAGCAACCATCTATAATAAATACCATGGTTGCAAAGACTCAAACAGAGGACATTCCTATTCATGTTTTACCGCATGGTAGGAATCCGGTCATCTCCTACCACATTTAGTGGCGTTACTGTATTGCTATGAATAAATACATTGTATATTTTAACCTGTCACAATTTGTGGTTGTTATCTTTGTGACCCCTAGCACGGGTCTACAACAATTATCTACCACATTCAAGATTTCGCTTCATCTTTGCATGGCTGCAAAATTCTTTGCAAGTTATATTTGGTAAAGGCTTACCACCAAATCCCGGTTTATCTGGCTGATATACCTAAGGCTGCTGAAACTACCCTTTTCAGGGCGTTTGAATTTTTAACAATACCCTTCAGCTAACGTAATGCAGTTAGTACTTTTCAGTGTTTTATGGATGAAGTAGTACGTGACTTTGATTTTGTATACAAATCCACCAACGATATTTTAGTAGCTAGCTCTTCGCCTGAGGAATATTTGGTACATCTCCGTCTTCTTTTTGAACGTTTGCAATGTTACCATGGCAGAATATACCCTGTAAAATGTATCTTTGGTGCTACAAGTCTTGTCTTTTTACCCCATGTCATTAGCTCAGAGGGAATTTCACCTTTTTCTAAAAAAGTTCAAGCCCTGCAGGATTTATGGACACCAACTTCTCTTTGCCAACTGCAACATTTTCTGGGGCTATTAAACTACTAAAGATGGTTCATCCCACACTGCGCGGATATCCTTGCTACTTTAACTGACCGTTTGAAGAATAGAAAAAAAAGAATGAACGCTTTTCATGAGGCAAAGAAAAATCCTGCAGATTTATCTTTGTTGTCACATCCCATAAATGATGTTCAATTTTCTATTGTCATGGATGCATCTAATTTTGCAGTCGTGACAGTTTTACAACATCATCAGCAGCAGCAAGTTCAACCATTGTCCTACTTTTCTCGTTAATTTTTTTACTCTAGACATCGGGGGTACAAAAAGAGACTGCATCGCGCAATAGATTGAAACAAGCTTTTCTGGGCACTGACACCCAGGAACACCATGTTCCACCCACACTCAATTTTCCTGAGCCAACTGAGATGGAATCATCCAGAGACACCCAAATGATGTCATCCGACACTCATCACCACTACATGTTCTGCTAAACATGTCCATTAGCCAAAAAAAATATGCAAGTCTGTCTATATCTGAATTATCACATTTTCTGTTTACAATGACATCTTTTCAATATGATATTTGCTACTTGGCTAAATGTTACCTTTTTCTATTGTTGCATTTGTTCTCTTTTCAGCAAAGAGCAATTAATTTAGCTCGATTTGAACATTTATTTATCCTCTTACTGCAATTTGCATGTTCGTTTAGATTTATTGTGCTGCTACTGCTAATAAAGCATATCTTGTTTTTATCAGCTATAAGCCTAAGCAGGGAGTAATGTAGCAGTTAAATACAATCTATTTTCTTTGGTACTAGCATGTTCTCACTCGCGGAGTGATTGATATGTGGTTTGATAAGAACACACTTGCATGTTTTCATTCACGCAGTGATATATATGTTGTTTTATAAGAACACTGTTTGCGTAGGAGGCAACTTCCGCCCAAAACTTTTCCCGTGATTTATAAACAGTCCAAGTTTAAACATCTACGTGACCAGACGTCATATTTCCTTCCTCACCTCTAGCCATGAATTGGGCTAGAGACGAGATGATGTATCAGGACTCAACCTTTTTTGTATAGTACATTTTGTATTCTTGTTTTCATAACTCTTTTCGGACAATTCCTTGTGTTAATGAAACTGTTTAGATAAAATTGATTTAAATTGTAGAAGAACTTTGTCCTTATAACTAAACTATGATAACACATTTTTCTTCATGCTCAGAAGGATGGATATCCATGCAGCAACCCACGACTACAAAATGGTGATATCGACAAGTCTTCAACCTCTCTAGAGTTTTAATAGTATTATATATAACGAGCAAAAATATTTTCTTCCAGTCGCATATTTTATCTAGCCTGGGAGAATGGTATCAAGGTGAATGAACATATACTACATTGACCTCCAAAGGAGGAGGTAATGAGTGAGAGGATGGTATTATGACGAAGCGCCGCCCCCCCCCCATCATTAAAAAGGAAGAGTTAATGTCTGCAAGGATGATATCATGACAACAAAACAGATAGTATACTAAATGAAAAAAGAGAAAATAATCATGGAAAGATGGTTTCATGAGGAACGAACATATGCTATACTGCCCACCAAAAGAGGGGGTAATACCTGGGAGGATCGCCCCATAAAAGGAGAAGGTAATACCTGGATAGTATGGTATTATGGCAACAGAACAGATACTACATTACACCCCCCCCCCCCCAAAAAAAAAAGAGGATGTAATACCTGGGAGGATTACCCACCCCATTAAAACAGGAGGAAGTAATTCCTGGGAGGACGGTCTTTTTTTTTTCATTCATTTAAAAATTCCTAGCCACAAAAACATTATCTTTATGGTCCCATGGCCTTTTGGCTATAATCAAATAGTATCTGTTCTCAGCATCCCATCGACATCAGCCGTTTTACTATCAACTAAAATATCGCGTATATATAAGAAAATATGACAATGCAAAATTACAACTGTATTTTACAGAATATTAATTTATTAGAAGTTGTTTATAAAATAATTTATGCAAATTAAGAAGTGTTTTTGAGCATGTGCAGTCTACTAACCTGTTTTATAGTTAGGGTAGATGGAAAAGACTTTTGCATTTATTCATTTAAATTGATAATATATTAAATATTGATCAGAATCAAACTACTGGACAAGTTTCCAAGATGGCTGAGAGCGAAATCCTTACTTGTTCATTAATTATGTGAAGGAAGATTCTAAAATAGTATTTTTGCTTATTAATTTTATTGCTGATAAATAAATAAGGTTTTAAATTGAATAAAATAAAAACTTACCAAAGCATCGTTGACTCAAAGTCTGCCATAGATTAATAGTTTTTAGTAGCTTTTAAAATGGCTAAGAAAGTAAACTTTTTGCAGTAAGCATATGGCTCTAGCCAAATTATTTCACCTATATTTATCAGAAACTGCCCCCATAGCAGTCCTGGTTATGACTTAAAACTTAATCCGGTGGCAATGCCCAGCTTTCATGGATTCGGAAGTGTAGAGTCACTCCTTCGTTACCATTACTTCCAGGTTCACTCTGACCCAGACGAGTGATAAAACTGGTTACTGTTGTCCTTGATAAGACATTAAACTGTCTGCCTCCAATCCATTGATGTATTTTTTTCAGCAAATCATAGTAGATTTGACTACACTGTATTTATCATGGCTAAAGCTATTACCAATCGTGCAAATATTATTGAACACGATGCAGAATCAACATCAACAAGGACATCTTAATTAATAAACCATGAACCCCCCCCCCCCCTAAATATATATATCTGATTTTAATGGAATTTAAATCATATGTATAAAACACTAATTCAGAGAGTTTTCCAAAATTTCAGTCTCTTCTGACTATATTAGAGGGCAAAACAGATGGAGAAGGGGGGGGGGTCAATAAAAAATACTATGGTGTTACAAGCATAGTGAAAAGGACATCATCATTAAATCCCATATGACGTTGAGTCTTCCTGCTAGTCAAAAAAAAAAAAAGAATAGCAAAAGACATATTGTATATGTTGGTCAATCTTATAGATAACTATAAGACCTGATATTTACAGTTGTTATTACATCCCTTCCGAAAGATTCTTCTCTGCAGCGTTGAATAACAAAGTTGTTGGTGAAGAGACAACAAAATGATCTACTCTAAGGTGGAGTGTTATCATCACCACTATAGTAATAATCACTATCTTTGTGTGACATGCCAAAAGATTTGAAGCAGTATAAGTAAATCTCATCTAGATGTTCAACAGTGGGAAACTTGGCTCAAATTTTCGATAAGGAGTCTCTTTTCAATAGGTAATGACAGTTAATCAACATTTTTGTAAGCATAAGTTTTAGTCATAAAAGACTAAAACTTAATGTTACTGATTTAAAAATAATGCTTTTTAGAAAAAGAAAAATATGAAAATAGTCTCAGAAGATTTATTTGTTCAATAGAAAAATTTACCCAAAAAAATATTCCAAGTATTTAATTTTTAGTCATTTTTATGAATGAGCATAAGAAAGAACATTAGTTTAAAAAAAATGTTTTCCTTTATTTATGACAATGTGCACTTTCTGTTTGACATTTTGTACTGAAAGTCCAGATGTATGAATGGTATTTTGAGAGATACTAAATATTATCACTTGTACAAGAGTTCTTTATTTGGTTCCTGGTTGCTGCTCATTTCCACTCCCATTACCATCGGATGTTTTTAATAAGCGAAATAAAGCAGCAGCCTCTCGAATCCGACTGAAATTTATGCAGAATGCTTGAACTTCAATTAAAATATCCTGAAAATAAAAATAAATTCATAGAAATTTTAGAATCTGAAAAATAATTTTGTTTATTTGATATTTCTATTCAATTATGATTCACATTAATCCATCAATTTCAAAATGGAGATTATTATTATTTCTTACTCATTAGTTCTCCTCAAACAAGTCATTACCATTGATTAAAAACTGACAAAAACAGGAGTCTGAGTGACAACAAGTCTCTCCAGATTCCCAATACTCTCTGCTTCTTTAATAATTCCAACTTACTTTGCATTATTGCAACAGCCGTTTACCATTGGATTCTCACTCATAACAGCCATTAGGTTTCTCTGGAATTTGAGTGACAGTAAGTCTCCTCAAAATTCCACTACTTTCCAGTGGAGGTCTGGATGGTGGTCTTTCATCCTCTGAGACCCTTCATAACCTTTTTCTGTGCCACAAAACCAATTCTGGTGTCACTGCGCTTTATTTTGTTATTATTATTATTAGTAGTATAATCCAAAGACGTCATGAATTTATGTATTAAATACATAAATTTATTGCATATATAGTATATATGATCACGCAATGTCTCTTAAAAAAAGAGATGTACAAGATATAGATTATATGAAAACATAATCTAATAATAAAGAAAAGATGTAAATCTTACAAATAGTAAGTAAGCATTTTACCTTCACATCAATGATTTTATTCCGTATCAGGGATTGTAAAAATACACAGACCAAACGTACTAAACGATTTTGCATGTATCGATCTGTTATATTCTCACACGTTGTTATGCAGTTTGAAATATAAAGGTGGATAAATTCGGATGGCAGTTCAACAGCCTGTGGTAAAAGAAAGAAAAATATCAAGATAATAAATATATAGGAAATATCTAGGAAATAAATATTCATCATGTTTTAAAAACTAATAAAATCGTATTTTTAATATTCGAATAACATAAATTCACCGTTGAATGTATAAACATTTACTTTGATGAGTCTTATCTGGCTGTATCTCATTTGATATCAGATTAACCAAAAAAATTGTCATCTAACATTAAAGTAAAAGTTTATGTAATTTTAGATGTTTGTTCATCGGCTTTTGAGCATTCAGTTCTGGTTTAGATAATCTAATTGTCACTGATTTTATATTTGAACTGCTTAATGTCCTGCTTCATGAAGAAATGTAAAAAATGTAAATCGCTCCAGTTATAGCTGCTCCGGCAATTATTTATAATCTGTGATGCTTCTTTGAATAGTTTTTTTTATTGATAAAACTGTACAATACATCAATGCTGATTTTCAATCTGAGGCTACAAATGAAGTTTAGTGTTTTGGTTTGGTTTGGTTTGGTTGTTTTGTTTTACGGCATATCAACCCTTTTCGGGTTATTAAATGCCGAATGCAGTCATTTTGGTGAAAGTTTTTATGCTTCAAGTTGTTTATATCTTCAAGTATTTATTCATGGTGTTTAGTTTGGTTGTTTTGTTTTACGGCATATCAACCCTTTTCAGGTTATTTAATGCCGAATGCAGTCATTTTGGTGAAAGTTTTTATGCTTCAAGTTGTTTATATCTTCAAATATTTATTCATGGTGTTCAGTTTGGTTGTTTTGTTTTACGGCATATCAACCCTTTTCAGGCTATTCAATGCCGAATGCAATCATTTTGGTGAAAGTTTTTATGCTTAAAGTTCTTTATATGTTCAAATATTTATTGATGGTGTTTGGTTTGGTTGATCTGTTTCTATTTAACCCATAGTTGGGACCCTAACAGGTACTACCACTCCGGGTCAGGGTGGACCTGGGAGCAATGGTAATTAAGAGGAGGCTCCACATTCCCCAAAGTCCGTAAGCCGGATCTCACCATCGGATGTAGTTTAAGGTCATATCCAGGACCGGGAGTAGGGTAGGAAAAATAAAATAAAAAAGGGGAGGGAGAAAGGGAGAGGGGCTGTTGTTTTTGTTTTTGGTTTTGTAGAACATAATTAAGTTTTACAAACAAAAAAAAAAAAAAAAAAAAAAAAAACGTCAATGTAGGTGAATTTCGTCTCAGGGAGCTACAGGGCAGCCTGATCTGGTATCACCAGGTTTAGTGTTTTGAATATTTTTATTGTAAATTTAATAAAACTGTTTATGTAGGTTTCAGTAATTGATATAATCCGTATAGCATGGAAAACTAAAGAATTAAACAATACTTACAGTTGTTAATCTGTTGACAACTTCCATGCTGTGCAACGACATTTCCATATTCACAAGAACAGAAAAATACCTAGAGTAAAAAATAAATATTAGCTTATTTTTAAAAAGGTACAATTAATAAGGTACATTTTATTGGGAATATGAGAAATACTCAATTAAAATGTTTCAGTGGTTTCTGTCATTAGATAACACGAGCAATAATATTTTTGCTAGTATATGCGACGAACGAACATATACTATACCACCCCTACCCCAAAGAAAGAGGTAATACCTGGGAGAACGATATCATTACGAATGGACATATACTACACTATTCTCACCCAAAGAAGGAGGTAATATCTGGGAGCAGATACTACACTACCCTCCGCTCAAAAAAGGAGGATATGCCTGGGAAGATGGTATCATGACTCCATAATATATACTACAACCCCCTTAAAAAAAAGAAGGTAATCTCTGGGAAGAAGATATCATGATCAAAGAAAATATACTACACTCACACCCTAAAAAAGGAGGAGATAATACCTGGGGAGATGATATAATAGCAACAGACCAGATACCGCACTACCTCCCGCATTAAACATTGAAAGATAGTACATTAGTCTGAAATAGTATAGTAAACTGAATTAAGCATTAAAAGATAGTACATTAGTCTGAAATAGTATAGTAAACTGAATTGAGCATTAAAAGATAGTACATTAGTCTGAAATAGTATAGTAAACTGAATTGAACATTGAAAGATAGTACATTAGTCTGAAATAGTATAGTAAACTGAATTGAGCATTAAAAGATAGTACATTAGTCTGAAATAGTATAGTAAACGGAATTGAGCATTGAAAGATAGTACATTAGTCTGAAATAGTATAGTAAACTGAATTGAGCATTAAAAGATATTACATTAGTCTGAAATAGTATAGTAAACGGAATTGAGCATTGAAAGATAGTACATTAGTCTGAAATAGTATAGTAAACTGAATTGAGCATTGAAAGATAGTACATTAGTCTGAAATAGTATAGTAAACTGAATTGAACATTAAAAGATAGTACATTAGTCTGAAATAGTATAGTAAACTGAATTGAGCATTAAAAGATAGTACATTAGTCTGAAATAGTATAGTAAACTGAATTGAGCATTAAAAGATAGTACATTAGTCTGAAATAGTATGGTAAACTGAATTGAGCATTAAAAGATATTACATTAGTCTGAAATAGTATAGTAAACTGAATTAAGCATTAAAAGATAGTACATTAGTCTGAAATAGTATGGTAAACTGAATTGAGCATTAAAAGATATTACATTAGTCTGAAATAGTATAGTAAACGGAATTGAGCATTAAAAGATAGTACATTAGTCTGAAATAGTATGGTAAACTGAATTGAGCATTAAAAGATATTACATTAGTCTGAAATAGTATAGTAAACGGAATTGAGCATTAAAAGATAGTACATTAGTCTGAAATAGTATAGTAAACTGAATTGAGCATTAAAAGATATTACATTAGTCTGAAATAGTATAGTAAACGGAATTGAGCATTGAAAGATAGTACATTAGTCTGAAATAGTATAGTAAACTGAATTGAGCATTGAAAGATAGTACATTAGTCTGAAATAGTATAGTAAACTGAATTGAACATTAAAAGATAGTACATTAGTCTGAAATAGTATAGTAAACTGAATTGAACATTAAAAGATAGTACATTAGTCTGAAATAGTATAGTAAACTGAATTGAGCATTAAAAGATATTACATTAGTCTGAAATAGTATAGTAAACGGAATTGAGCATTGAAAGATAGTACATTAGTCTGAAATAGTATAGTAAACGGAATTGAGCATTGAAAGATAGTACATTAGTCTGAAATAGTATAGTAAACTGAATTGAGCATTGAAAGATAGTACATTAGTCTGAAATAGTATAGTAAACTGAATTGAACATTAAAAGATAGTACATTAGTCTGAAATAGTATAGTAAACTGAATTGAACATTAAAAGATAGTACATTAGTCTGAAATAGTATAGTAAACTGAATTGAGCATTAAAAGATATTACATTAGTCTGAAATAGTATAGTAAACGGAATTGAGCATTGAAAGATAGTACATTAGTCTGAAATAGTATAGTAAACTGAATTGAGCATTGAAAGATAGTACATTAGTCTGAAATAGTATAGTAAACTGAATTGAACATTACAAGATAGTACATTAGTCTGAAATAGTATAGTAAACTGAATTGAACATTAAAAGATAGTACATTAGTCTGAAATAGTATAGTAAACTGAATTGAGCATTAAAAGATAGTACATTAGTCTGAAATAGTATAGTAAACTGAATTGAGCATTAAAAGATAGTACATTAGTCTGAAATAGTATAGTAAACTGAATTGAGCATTAAAAGATAGTACATTAGTCTGAAATAGTATAGTAAACTGAATTGAGCATTGAAAGATAGTACATTAGTCTGAAATAGTATAGTAAACTGAATTGAGCATTAAAAGATAGTACATTAGTCTGAAATAGTATAGTAAACTGAATTGAGCATTGAAAGATAGTACATTAGTCTGAAATAGTATAGTAAACTGAATTGAGCATTAAAAGATAGTACATTAGTCTGAAATAGTATAGTAAACTGAATTGAGCATTGAAAGATAGTACATTAGTCTGAAATAGTATAGTAAACTGAATTGAGCATTGAAAGATAGTACATTAGTCTGAAATAGTATAGTAAACTGAATTGAGCATTAAAAGATAGTACATTAGTCTGAAATAGTATAGTAAACTGAATTGAGCATTAAAAGATAGTACATTAGTCTGAAATAGTATAGTAAACTGAATTGAGCATTGAAAGATAGTACATTAGTCTGAAATAGTATAGTAAACTGAATTGATCATTAAAAGATAGTACATTAGTCTGAAATAGTATAGTAAACTGAATTGATCATTAAAAGATAGTACATTAGTCTGAAATAGTATAGTAAACTGAATTGAGCATTGAAAGATAGTACATTAGTCTGAAATAGTATAGTAAACTGAATTGAGCATTGAAAGATAGTACATTAGTCTGAAATAGTATAGTAAACTGAATTGAGCATTAAAAGATAGTACATTAGTCTGAAATAGTATAGTAAACTGAATTGATCATTAAAAGATAGTACATTAGTCTGAAATAGTATAGTAAACTGAATTGAGTATTAAATGATAGTACATTAGTCTGAAATAGTATAGTAAACTGAATTGAGCATTAAAAGATAGTACATTAGTCTGAAATAGTATAGTAAACTGAATTGAGCATTAAAAGATAGTACATTAGTCTGAAATAGTATAGTAAACTGAATTGAGCATTAAAAGATAGTACATTAGTCTGAAATAGTATAGTAAACTGAATTGAGCATTGAAAGATAGTACATTAGTCTGAAATAGTATAGTAAACTTAATTGAGCATTGAAAGATAGTACATTAGTCTGAAATAGTATAGTAAACTGAATTGAGCATTGAAAGATAGTACATTAGTCTGAAATAGTATAGTAAACTGAATTGAGCATTGAAAGATAGTACATTAGTCTGAAATAGTATAGTAAACTGAATTGAGCATTAAAAGATAGTACATTAGTCTGAAATAGTATAGTAAACTGAATTGAGCATTAAAAGATAGTACATTAGTCTGAAATAGTATAGTAAACTGAATTGAGCATTAAAAGATAGTACATTAGTCTGAAATAGTATAGTAAACTGAATTGAGCATTGAAAGATAGTACATTAGTCTGAAATAGTATAGTAAACTGAATTGAGCATTAAACTATAGTAATAGTATAGTTTCAGACAGACAAATACCAAATCTCTATTAGTAATAGATAAGATAAGATTAGTAATAGAAGTAGAAGTATAGTTTCAGTTTCAGTTTCAGACAGACACATACCAAATCTCCATTAGTTATAGAAATAGTATAGTAAACTGAATTAAGCATTAAAAGATAGTAATAATATAGTTTCATATATAGAAGTAATAGTATAGTTTTAGCTTCAGACAGGCAGATACCAAATTTCCATTATTAATACTAGCAAATATATGCTCCCTCCAGTCGCATATTTTTGCTAGTTGGAAGCAGAACAGATACTACACTAACTCTACACCTCTCAAAAAGAAGGAGGTAATGCCTGGGTAGATGGTATAATGACAACAGATACTACACTACCTCCACACCTGCACACCTGCAGTGTAAACAATTGAAAGAAGTTACAAATGTTCATGCAAAAGATTCATCTCTAATTAAATAACGTGGTTGTTAGTAATAAAGCACGACAGAGATGATCAGTATTATCATTAATAGCAGTTCAAAATATATGAGAAAGTTAATATACTGACAATGTTGAAAATCAGTTGCATTAACATGGTTAGATGAGTTTGTTTATAAATATGATTTTTTGAAAAAATAAATTGATATTCGATTAATAGTAAATACAAAATAATTTAATGTGTATTTATGAATAATACACTTTATGTACAATCCATTTGAGAAAGAGGGTTCCCCTCGAAATATATTATGGAACTCGGCATCACATATTAAATCACTGTGTAGAAGTTTCTTCTGATCAAGTAAGCTTTTTTTATAAAAAAAAAAAAAAAAAAAAAAAAATAGATAATATTTGGTTTGTCGTATTCTTCAACGCCATTTTTTCCATTTCTTGCATTGTAATAGCCTTCTAACACACCTTATGTATATATATATATATATATATATATATATATATATATATATATATATTAATTGATCAAGTTCAAATATGTTAATAAAATGAACATAAAACCAATATTTTCAAGTGCTAAATACCAAGTAGAGCATTTGTCGTATTCTTCAACGCCATTTTTTCCATTTCTTGCATTGTAATAGCCTTCTAACACACCTTATGTATATATATATATATATATATATATATATATATATATATATATATATTAATTGATCAAGTTCAAATATGTTAATAAAATGAACATAAAACCAATATTTTCAAGTGCTAAATACCAAGTAGAGCATTTATAAAATTACATAAACAATATTACAGTCTTACGTCAATCAACCAACGTTTCGATGCTACAACATCTCTTCAAAGACTGAAATTAATTTATGTAATTTATATATATATATATATATATATATATATATATATATGATGTATATAAGATAAATTTATGCATGTTTTCCATAAGGCTATTTTTTATTTGTCAAATGTGAAGAAATTTATTTTTTTAGCTAAGAAACACACTTTAAATTACAACAATTTAAAGTGTGTTTCTTAGCTAAAAATAATAAATTTCTTCACATTTGACAAATAAAAAATAACCTTATGGAAAGCATAAAAATTATAGGTGTTATTATATTTAAATCTTAATATTTTGAGCAGTCCTCCACTCTTTATAAAAAAATGTATTATTTGATAAAAAAATTAGCAATACACATGAAAAGATTTTAATTGCTTAAAATATCTCAAGAATGGCATATATAGAACTAGCAAAACCTACCCACCATCCGAGCAGCAATTCATTGGGACTTTCGGTCAGTAAAAACACATCAGAACGGTCCATACTTGATGTTCTCCACTTAGTCTTTAACATCATGACTACATATAGATTATTCGGAACCGTTGAAATGATCATATTATCTACTAGTGTCCCATACAGGACCCGTGGTCAAGTGTATAGCACTTGTGTGCGGAGCACTATGCTCCATGCCAGTGAAAAATGGGCACTGACAGGGCCAGACCTCCAAGGTCGGCAGCGCAATGAGAGGGCAATGCTTGGACGGATTTGTAACATCAAGCCAAGAGATGCTTCCACCGTGTGGACAAATGAGTTGCTGCGGAAACTTGAGGGTCTTGCAAACCCCAATCTCATCTTAAGGGAGAGAAGACTCCGCTGGTCTGGCCAGATGGACAGATCAAGCAGTGCAATCAACTGTGCACTAAACCTACAAGTCTCTGGTAGGCGGGTAGTTTGTCAGCCAAAGTTGTCTTGGAGGGAACTGACAAAGAGAGACCGCAGAAACTGGAGGCTTTTAAACGCTAACCCTCAGGATCAACAAAAGTAGAGATCTATGGTGAGGACTGCCATGCGTGCAGCTAGCTAGCTGTCTGAAGTATGGGGGTCCACTGATGTGGACATTGCCCTCAATCCTGCATGATAATCAAAAGACTGATGATGATGATGATGTCATACAAAATAGCCTGAAGTAATAATAATAAAATTCCATATGAAACCAGTAACAACATTTTTAAATGCTTAACGTAATATAATTCATCCTGTGATGCCGGTTCTAACATCCCAGAATTTGATTTGTTAATTTGGATTTGCACTGGTTCATTCTTTTGATGTCTAATCGACTTCATGTGCACATTCTCAGCTGCTTTTTGAGATTCTCTTCAGCTTTTTTGTTTATTTGTTTTTTGTCATTTGAGGATGATTCAACGAAGAATCGAAAATGTTCGTGATACATATGGAACATATATTGATTTTTTTTTGATTTTGACACAAAAAAGATTGTTGGAAAAATTGAAAAAATAGGAAAAGGCATGGTCAAATATTGAAATTCTGGCTTTTATCCAATCAACTCACCAACCTTGAAGCTCGAATCCTGGGCTTTCAATCACCATTGACTGAAAGTCCAACATATTGGCCAGTTTGGCAGTTGATACAATGCATGAGAAATTTTTAATTACGCTAATCAGTTTCAGTAGAGGATTCAATTCCGTTCAGGGAAGAATCTCGCATATTAACTTAAGTAGAAACTGTCTTTTCATACATCAGAATACTCTCCTCCAGAGGAGCGAGGAGCGATCGCGATGATCATGATGATGATGATGATCATCATCATCAGCATCATCATCATCTTTACATGCTGGTATGTGCTGGACGGCTTTTACAAATTGACTTCCAAACTAACCTATCTCTGCCCAGGTCTTTATTTATCCTTCTTTCTCTCAAGTCCATCCTTATCACTTCCTCCCATGTTTTCCTTGGCCTTCCCCTGTGGACTGACCCTGCTACCTCAACTATTCTACATCTACTAACCCAAAAACTGTATTGCCCAGATTTAATCTTCTTCTGAGATAATCAGACCCAAACCTATCTTTAACACTCACGTTACACATCTATCATATCATTCGCATACTATTTCTTTCCATGCAACACATGTTCTCAACACTCACTGGCTAGGTTTTACTTTTATACATACACTGTGAACATATGCCTGATAGACTCTTCCCTTAGTTGACAGTAGTAACACTCTGCTGGTTAGTAATGGCAAAAGTTCCCTGAACTTACTCCATCCACTTCTAATTCTAGCTATCACACGAGCACCTGCTCCACCTTGTGCCCCAATGCTATCATCAAGGTAACAAAATTTCTGAACAATTTCGATAACTTTGCCATCCGCATATATTTTCTCCACATCTAAATTCTAATTCATCTCTGTTGTCTTACACAGAAATTGGTTATCATCTCCATTGCACTTCTTGTGCACCCAATTCATACAACTACTACAAAATATTGAGTTGCACCCAACTCCCTTACCACAAACTGAGCATGGGAACTTTCTTCTCTCTGGGGGATTTCCAACATTACAGCCACTGATCATCACTTTGGTCTTGATGACATTCACTCTCAGGCCTATGCATGCTGATCAATGCTCACAAATAATTGAGTTGCACCCAACTCCCTTACCACAAACTGAGCATGGGAACTTTCTTCTCTCTGGGGGATTTCCAACATTACAGCCACTGATCATCACTTTGGTCTTGATGACATTCACTCTCAGGCCTATGCATGCTGATCAATGCTCACAAATAATTGAGTTGCACCCAACTCCCTTACCACAAACTGAGCATGGGAACTTTCTTCTCTCTGGGGGATTTCCAACATTACAGCCACTGATCATCACTTTGGTCTTGATGACATTCACTCTCAGGCCTATGCATGCTGATCAATGCTCACAAATAATTGAGTTGCACCCAACTCCCTTACCACAAACTGAGCATGGGAACTTTCTTCTCTCTGGGGGATTTCCAACATTACAGCCACTGAACAACCTCAATAACTTCGCCATCCACACACACACACACACACACACACACACACACACACACACACACACACACACACATATTCTCCATAGCAGAGTTCACATTCGTCTCTATTGTCTTATACTTCTTGCACACAAACTGGTTGTCCTGTCTCAACCTATCTGTAATTCCACTACACTTCTTGCGTATCCAATACTTACAAGTATCACAGAAAATTGAATTGCACCCGATTCCCTTACTATAAATTGAGCATGGGAACTTTCCGACACTACAACCACTGATCAACACTTTTGTCTTGGTGACATTCACTCTCACGCCTTTAGCATTCCTTCTAGTTTTGAAGTTGACAAGTAAACCTTCCATTGTTTCACAGATAAGTACTAATTCATCAGTGCTGGTACATCTATTTTCAAACGGGTGATCTGTCCCCTCTACATAAAAGGGGTGATCTGTCCCCTCTACATAAAAGGGGTGATCTGTCCCCTCTACATAAAAGGGGTGATCTGTCCCCTCTACATAAAAGGGGTGATCTGTCCCCTCTACATAAAAGGGGTGATCTGTCCCCTCTACATAAAACTAAATATTTCTCACATTACTCACTGTTACACCTAAAAGCTATCTTTAAGAATTCATAATGATCAGTTCATTAATTCCCCACAAACATAAAACAAAAAAACAGATTCAATTTCAAAAAGAGACTTGTGTGCCTTTTATGACCCCTTACAACCCGTTAAAATTTTAAATACGCAGTCTTGAAATTTGGGGAATCTTTCCTCATTAGTTTAAAATTTTACGAAAATCTGAGCTATTTGAATTTTGAAGGGGATGACTTTTATGAAATTTTACGAAATATATACAAACTGTGACTAAAATATCACAAGTAACTTGTTGATTACAAATATGTCATTGTTTTTGTGAAATGAACTTTTGAAAATTTTGTGTGTAGCTATCTAACATTCTCTGTTAGATAGCCACTTTCAAATTGTTGACTGAAGAGAATATATATATATATATATATATATATATATATATATAGAGAGAGAGAGAGAGAGAGAGAGAGATGTATGTAAAACAAGTATCACAGAAAATTGAATTGCACCCGATTCCCTTACTACAAACTGAGCATGGGAACTTTCTTCTCTCTGGGGGATTTCCAACATTACAGCCACTGATCATCACTTTGGTCTTGATGACATTCACTCTCACGCCTATGCATGCTGATCAATGGAAGGTGTTAAGTTAAAAACTTGGAGGAATGCTATGGAAAGTAATCCATAGCATTCCTCCAAGTTTTTAACTTAACACCTTCCATTGATCAGCATCCATTCCAGACAACCCATACAGAACTCCCTGGACAATGCTTCTAAGATACAAATGAAAAGCAACGGATTCAAGAACCCTGATGTTATATATAGCATTAGTTTATATGGCTTACATCAACATGCCAAAGTTTCAACCCAACCGGATCTTCAGAGTCAAATGATTTAATAACAAAATGGGCCTTTTTTTTTTAATGTGCTAATTAGTCACCACCTACGGAGGCCAAAAGCCACTCGAGGATAAGGATTAATGGGATTGTCAGTTGAATGATGAATAGTACTATAATAGGATTTGAAATGATGGGTGGAAAGTGCAGAATTTGATTATTTAAGGGGACAGTTTGACAAGTATTTGTGGACATTGGATTTGAAAACGACCATGTTGTAGTCAGCAGGGAAGCAATCGCATGATATCGTTCCATAGATGGGTAGCTTTGGGAAAGAAACTCTGTTCAAGGAAGTTCCATTTGGTTTGAGGTATACAGAGGGAGAAAGAGTTCTTTTGCAGCGCATGAGCGAAGAAGGGTTACCCTTGAGTGCACTGTGCCCCGATCGAGAGCGGGTACAGGAATCGTTACCCTTGGCGGAGATGCAGGTGGATGACCCACCTGCAGAGAAGAAGTTAGAGAGACCGCGCACGATACCAAGGCCTACTCTTAAGGCCCGAACGGTGAAGAACTAAGGACGATTCCGAAGAGAAGAGGATAGTGTAGTAAATTGTAAGGGTGTTGAGAGCCCTAATCTTTATAGTGACAAACTCTTCATTGCATGCGTAGATCATCGATTTTATCATTATCCTCTTCCAACACAAGAACCGCGAAATGCATACATGCACACACTCATGAATACGTATCTGCCGCGTAAATTTGCATGCTGAATTCAAGAACTTTTTTTTGTTTGTTTTTCTGTTTTTTATTTGGACAACTTATTTTTTTTGTATTCCGGACAACGGGCTTGTGAGGTGTCAATTACAAGTAAATGACACAAGATGGATGGGACGGATGTGACAATATTAACTGGCCCTACGAAAGTCGGCGCCCAGCATACACGGCTAGTATAAATTGGCCCAGTAGAATACAATTTAATTTCTTGTTTGAAATAAGAGTATCAATTTATATTGTCAGAGTGACCTATAGACTTCTTATGTATCCATAAACATTAACCAACATTGGACCTCAAATAAACAAATGAGAACTAGCTTGATAAATAACATTTCTCCACTGAAGATAAACAAGTTTATATATCAATTTATATGATCAGTGACCTCAAAACATCTTCAATCTCAGATGGCATTATCAGAATTGAACCTTGTTGTTTCGAATGGGAAAACAGTGGAAATGTAATATACTTATAATTTGGATAAGGATAAACAATTTTCAAGTTTGATTTATATTGTCAGAGTGACCTATAAACATCTTATGTCACAAATAACATTATCGAAGTTGAACTTTGTTGTTAGATTCACAAGCGATTTCCATATAAAGGAGTTGAAGTTGAGAGTGATAGTCAGTCGGTGATAGAGAGTCAGCGATAAGCATCGGGTGAGGACTGGCCAGTCGGCGATAAGCAGTCGGTGAGGTCTGGCCAGTCGGCGATAAGCACTGGGAGAAGACAAGCCAGTCGGTGATAAGCATTGGTCGGGGACTAGCCAGAGTTACACCAAGCAGACCGTGAATTAATCAATGAGAGAAACGGACATAAGAACCCTTCTCTATTCGGGAAAGATATCACACCTATCGGGATACGTGTGTCCTCGCCCGAGCTTAGAACAGCACGCCACTGATAGAGGGATAAATTGTCCATCGGTCCAATTATATACCAGAGAGAACTCAACATTATCTGGCCAACTGGCCTAGTGACTCAACAAGTGTATATTTTATTTCATTATTCATTATTAAGAATAATTATTTTCTGAGAAAACCACAACGGACTTGATTTCTTTTCTTCAACAGTTCTGCATGAATGACCTTTCATTCCACAGGGATCCCGAGTTGCTGATTCCCCCTCAACGGTCACCCACTTATATAAACAAACACAACGTGGGGGTGACCTTATGAGAGGCCTCTTCGACAACCGCGGCCTTCTTCGGAGCAGCAACTTTTGTACCAACAGGATCACATGACTAACCAGCCCAGGAGCGGCCAACTGGTGACGTCACGGGTGGGTTAAAAGGCCTGATCTCATTAGGAGCGAGGTACTTTTATTTTTCCAGCGACCTTAGCAACAGATTTGATGTAAGTCTTCCTTTTCATGTCTGGAGTGAAAATCAGTCCTAAGAGCTTATCAAGGCAAGGGGCTTCATCAAGGAGAAAGCAATTCATTTCAGCTAAGGCAAAACAAGGATCCAAGTGTTGGTGGTGAAAGGAGAGAAGCTAGTTTTAGAGGGGTTAAAGGTAACAAGCCATATTTTCCCTCATTGTACTACATGCGCCAAGTAGAAAGAGAGAGAATCACCAATATCTTGATCAACAATGCACTTAGAAGTGCTGCCATAGACAGTTATCTCATCTCCATAAACCTCAATGAATGATCTCTGAATATGGTTTGGTATGGTATGGTAGTTTTGTTTTACGGCATATTAACCCTTTTTGGGTTATTTAATGCCGAATCTGGTCTTGTTTTCTTCTCTTTTTTGTTTCTTTCCCCTTTTAATATCTGTTTCTATTTAACCCATAGTTGGGACCCTAACAGGTACTACCACTCCGGGTCAGGGTGGACCTGGGAGCAATGGTAATTAAGAGGAGGCTCCACATTCCCCAAAGTCTGTAAGCCGGATCTCACCATCGGATGTAGTTTAAGGTCATATCCAGGACCGGGAGTAGGGTAGGAAAAATAAAAATAAAAAAGGGGAGGGAGAAAGGAAGAGGGGCTGTTGTTTTTGTTTTTGGTTTTGTAGAACATAATTAAGTTTTACAAAAAAAAAAAAAAAAAAAAAAAAAAAAACGTCAATGTAGGTGAATTTCGTCTCAGGGAGCCACAGGGCAGCCTGATCTGGTATCACCAGCTCTGAATATGATTTGAAAGATGATTCATGAAGATCAAGAAGAGGGTTGGGTCCTGAATGGATTCTTGAGGCACGTCTGCATTGATACTGTGTGCTTCAGATTTCTTTAAAACATTCAGCCATCGAAATTAGAATGAAATGACTAAAACATTTTTAAATTTTGATGGCTGTATATTTTTAGGTTTATTTTGTTAAGTTATTTAGCTCTGACGATGCCATTAGGTTAAAACCTTGTCATATCACATGCAGCCATATAAAATAATAATACTATTATTATTATTGCTCTACTTATAGTATTAGGCACTTTTAGATTCAGTACATACTAATTACCAGATTTACCACAAACAATTAAATTTGGAAATATCCTTCCCTATCTATACAATGAAACAAAATCGATTTTTCCCGTTCGCATTAAAACATAAGATAATAACCCAAACCTTCATATGCTAATCTGTTCCATCATCCAATTAGTCTCAGCTTTCACACCTATTTTCATTAATTATGCATTCATTTCGGCTACTTTCAATATTTATTACATTTTCTCCAGATTACCGGATTCTCCCAAATAATTTTTACTCACTACTATTTGTCTACTCTCACCACCACTAGTTACACTGGGTCCTTTCTTACTAGAAGATAATTTTGGTTAAATAACCAAAATTATTTCATTTTGTCCATCTTAATATTTTCTACATAATACAATAGCTTTTTTAAATCTAAATAACGATCGCTTCCTTTCGCGGATTAAGAGAATATCATTTGGCCATTCTAAATGTATGTTGCTTACACTTTCGGTAAAAATTCTGGTTTACACTTCAATGAACAGATGGCTGCATGCATTCACATATGCCAATATCTGCTTTTACACATGAGTACATTTTTGATGTTCACAAAATAACGCATTTTTTCAATGGTGAAATTAAATAATACATTGATTCTTACTGTGCTGTTTCGTTCCTTTTATTTAATTTCTATTTACGAAAAACTATCAGACTATTTACAAAAATAAAGTATTTAAACACTATTTTCAATATTATTTGTGGAAAATCCCGCTTTCCCCAAAAAATAAAACTTGCCTCAGTCTACAAGGATTTCTTTTTAGGCGTAATCAGAAACCAATTTCTGCAGGATTATTCTGTATTGGATACGTTATTAGAACAATATTTTCAATATAAAATATTTAACATGTATTTTCAAACACACAAGAAAACATTGATTTCTTTCATATCATTTCTATTTATGAAAAAAAAACAAACTATTAGTCTATTTACAAATATACAGTACTAGCAGAGCTATCCGGTGTTGCCCAGGTTAGAGTGTGGAATAGCATCATATGCAACATCATGGAAGGGAGAGTTTACTTTAACAGCAACCTTGATGCTGTCAGCTAAATATCTTACTCACCGAACTATTCAGATATATGTTAATACTCTTAAACTAATGCTATTAAATAGATTAATTTCATTGTTTAACATGTTAGAAAATTATCTTCTTTAAGGGCCAGCCAGAGACGCAAAAATACTTCCATTATGTTCACATGCAAATTGTGCATGTGAATACAATTATATTGAAAGTACACTTCCTAGAATGTCTTCGTTTTTAGGGACAAACATGCACAGACAGAGAGGTGTTCTCCTTTATATATATATATATATATATATATATATATATATATATATATATATATATATTTCATTTAAATCAAAGGGAAAACAGTTTTCAGTGGAGAGATTGTGCCCCGGGGACCATCTTAATATTATCAAAATTTGCTGAAATTTTGGGAATAGACATAATTTTTGGTCATTTACCTATGGTTAAAATTTCATTTGAATCTAAGGGAAAACAGTTTTCGGGGGGGGGGGGGGGGATCCCAGCGATATATATTTTATATATAACCTATGACCTTCACTGAGGGGTCAGTAGTCCGCATGCCAATTTTTAATCATTTTAAACTTATTTTTATTATTATTTGTGGAAAATATTGTTCTTAAAACAAAATAAAATTTGCCTCAGTCTAGAAGTATTTCTTATTAAGTGAAATAAAAAACAATTTCTTCAAGAATATTCTGCATTGGCTACGTTTTTAAAATACTATTTTAATCACCTAAATTACTTACAGTGAAATGGGTTCTTTTCTGATCTTTTTTTTTCAGAATTGATACTCTATTTTTTTATAAAATGAGTATTGTATATTTTCCCCAGGCAATGCTGGGACACAGGTTCTGCTAGTGTGTGTGTATATATATATATATATATATATATATATATATATATATATATATTGATTGTAAATCTTTAATTAGGGATCATTTGTCAGCATTGTAACTAAATTGAAATGAAAGTGTCTATATGCAATTCTTCTCTCAGATATCAATAACTATTTAGAATATAAAAAACAACTACATCAAAAAATGTAGACAGG
The DNA here is from genome assembly GCA_963556195.1 of Sepiola atlantica. Taxonomy (NCBI): domain Eukaryota; kingdom Metazoa; phylum Mollusca; class Cephalopoda; order Sepiida; family Sepiolidae; genus Sepiola; species Sepiola atlantica. The sequence continues at coordinate 2,909,171 of OY744517.1, read as the reverse complement.
AACATTTTGTAACTTTAACTTTTCTAAAAATAAAAACATCTTTCAAGTATTTGCTGCTAATTTTAACTTAAAAAATGCAATAAATTTATATCATCAGAAAAAATGACAAAGATTTTTGTTTTCAGACGCCACAAAGAAAAAAAATCTCGAGTTGTGTATTAAAATAAAATATTTAGAGATATATTTTCACAAACATTCCAACAATTTCCCATATTAATTTTAAACAACTCACTCCGTTATTTGATTGGATTCCATTAATTTGAGGAGAACTTCAATAGCAACAATAGGATTGTTTTCCACTAGGTCTGGAAGCTAAAGTAGAAAATGAAAGGGCACTTCTGTAGTATATATGAAGCAGCTGCCGATTAAGAAATCGAAATTGAAGAGTTCCGTTTTTTTTTCTCCAAGTACCATTCATTCAGAATTCACCGGAAGTTGAATTTAGTATTTAGAAAATGGAGTTAAATGAGATTAATCTTCGAGACATTGGTAATTTAATGAACCAGCCGCAAAAAACAATAGATTTTTTACAGGCACACTGCCTGATTTCTTAGGGTTTAGGGTTAGGGTTTTTTATTTAAATTTTTTTTACTTCATATAATAAAAAAAAGAAATTGTTAATTGTTACCCAAAAACAAATCAGTCTTGCATTTTTTTTATGTTGTAAAAAAATCACTTCCGGTTGAATTACCTCCCTTTATTTTCAGTAGAAGGACAGAAAATCTGCTGCTTCATATATACTACAGAAGTGCCAATGAAAGAATACAATAAAATACATTAAACTAAAATAATTACAATTTAGATTTATTTAACATTTCAATCCTTTTTATCGTAAACTATCTAAAACATTTTCATATAAAAATTATCACAAAATTCAGTTTAGTTGATACATTAATAAAGTATGTTATTTGAAAATTCTATATTTATATTCAAGCAAAACTTAAATAAGTACTATTTGATCTTTTTATAATAAGGCTTCAAAAAGGTATCAACCCATGAAAGAGACGTTATTAGGCTACATAAGCAAAGGAGGAGAGGTCAAACAATGATAAGAATACACAAACCTTAGCAGGAGTCAATCCTATATGATAAACTAGTTTGGGATCTCTTTCCAATCCATCCATAAGTTGTTGTTGTTGTTGTAATGTCAATGAACCTTTAAGAGCTAAAGTCATAAGTCGCCTAACTTCAGTTCCTGCAGTACTACTAGAACACATTGTCGTATCCCAGGCTGGTATATAATCTGCTTCAAATGGATTCATCCACACCAACTAAAAAGCAATCATAGATAAAAAATATTCTTTAAGTCATATTCATTCTGTAAATGAAAATGTAACTTTAGATTTCTGAAAATCCAAGTGAATCTCTTTTTAACTTTTTTACTTTTGTAAAATCAAAACAACGTTAAATTATTTTATTATCGAAGGGAGACAGATATTACTCAATATGTTTACTTTTTTTTATATTTCTGCTCTCTCTTTCTTGTATATATATATATATATATATATATATATATATATTTGTGTTATAATGGAATAATTCCAGGAAGAAATCCGGGTAAGAGAGCTCAATGTGGTAAACAGAGCAAGAATAACGTAAAATATAATAACACGAAATTACATGATTGTCGATGCAATAATTTATTTCAACCTTGCGGTTTTATTCAAGCATCAAATTAGACAATTACATTTTTGAGACTGTATATATATATACACACGTATACATTTTTATTTATATAAACATGTTTGGGCTACATATGTGCATACATGTTTCAGCTTAAGCTTTTTCAGGCCTCTGACAGAGAGGATTCTGAAATAATGAATGGAGTTTTAGCCAGCAGGGAGTTTTGGTAGGGGGAGGGGGATAGAATATAAGGGAGTAAAAAAGAAACCCAATCTCAGCTTACACCTATACATATGTATCTATATCCACATATACAGCTGACATAAAAGCTAACAAAGCTAAAAATTTCTATGAACTCAGAAAACAGGAATAAAGAAACTTAATTAATCAAAACCTAACAAAGAACTACAAAAAAAACAAATAACACAAACCTAACTGAAATAACATAGACAGTAAAAAGATTACAGAAAAAAAAGAGAGAATTACCCTACAAATCAAGAATAGTTATAACTTAAAGGAATGGATACAATTAAATGGTTCACGAGAATTACCAATAAGAGAAACTGCGCATTCATTCAATTCGACATATGGAGTATTACCATCACAAAAGATCCATTTGAACGAATGACTGAATTTGCAAAACGCCTTACGAATATTTCAGAAAATTCAATTGATATTATTAGAAGCTGCTGCACAAGCGTTCTTATTAGCAACAATGAGCAATGGACTAAGAATAGGCAATATGGACCTTTTAGTGTTTCTATGGGATGGCTAGACTTTGCTCGAGCATCAAACTTAGGACCTTATCTAATATATAAAGTAGAGACGATTTTTCCCCTGTACCTTCTCGGAGTATAGGAAAATAACCACATGCATCACAGGCTACTAAACTCACCATTACATTACACTTATTCACTCGAGCGTGTTTTAGTACATTTGTTATTCTTTTTTCCCAGCTAACACTAAATATTACATTTGGCCCTCCATCCACGACTCTCCGAAAAACCAACTCCATATAGGTGGTAGCAAAAACTTTTCTCTCTAACAATTCTGTACTGTCACTCTACTCATCGACACCGGGAAGTAATACACACAGTTTAATTTTCACAAAACACCGGTTCTTATTTATTATTAAGTTAATTGACCTATTTTCACATTTATTTTAACCCAAATCCGTGGTGCAGTCGGTAAGAAGGCAGGATTCATAATCACCTGTTTTAGCAGGATTCATAATCACCTGTTTTTTAGAAAAAATAGGTCATTTCCTTTTTTTTTATTTGACGTCATGCAATAGATAGTACTTTCTCCCGTGCAACGCCGGGCGACGGGTTCCGCTAGTATATTATACAATATTACTGAAAATAATGATATAGACGTAAGGGATATAGGCGTATATAGAGACAATAGTTTACTGATAGTCAAAAACTCCACTAATAATAAATGCGACCGAATTAGAAAAACAATAAATAAGGAAATAAGGAAAATAGGGCTTAAAATGGAAATTACTAGTAATATTAAGCAGGTGGACTTTCTAGATGCTACCTTTAACCTTGAGACAAATAAATGTGAATCATTTGTGAAAGAGAATTCCAACCTCATATATGTATACCCACAATCAAACCACCCACTCTCCATAATTAAACACATCCCTAAAAAGTCCAAGAAAATAGAATTAAGAACAACTCCTCTGATGAAATAACATTTAATAATCATAAAATCATTTACAATATTGCCGTGCAAAAATAGTGGTTATAAAAATGTTGATATAAAGTATAAAACTACAGAAATCCCCACTAATAGGCCCGGAAATTGTGACCCCAAAAATTATTTAGTTAAAAACGAAAATAGGAAATAGGTTTCTTAATCTCGTCAACAAACACTTCCCATCAAGTAGCACAGTAAAATAAAAACATTAAAACTAAGTTGTAGCTGTAGTGATAACTTAGAAGGAATAAAAAAACAAAAAAAACACAACAAAATACTAATAAACAATTGCACAAACATAAGTAATAATAGAACCATAAATAATTGCAATTACTAAAGATCTAATGAGTGCTCCTAACAAAACAATTGTCTAACTACTTCAGTAGTATACCAGGCGAAGATAGAAAACCCAGGAGTTAAAAGTTCTACATATGGCAGGGACATTTAAAGATAGATTTTACGGCCGTAAATCCTCGTTTAACAATGAAAAATATATGGGCTACACTTCACTCTCCCAATACGTCTGGAAACTAATTAAAGATTAAAAAAAACACCAATAGTTAAATGGGAAATAATTAGAAAGGCCAAAACATGTAAATCCCTTGTTTTAATGGAAAACTTTATATTATTAGATTTAAGGATAGATAAATTTTATATATAAATATAAACCTCAATGTTTGTGTGTATGTATCTTTTTGTGTTCCCTATAGAAAGAAAAGTTAGAGAATCTACATAAAATCTTAAAGTGTATTCTTATATAAAATTTACCGAGTGTATATATATATATATATATATATATATATATATATATATAAGACGTACTTCGTTCCCATCATGCAAGTAAATGTATTTCTCTTGCCATTCTGTCATGGGAGTAAAAGACTTGCCAGATGGAATGATTTCAAGTGTTTAGGGGAAGGGAGAAAGCAAATTGCAAATTCGACGACTAGGTGAAATGAATTTGTAAAGAAATCCTTCACTCTATTTCCATAATGAGACGTGTTCTTCTCTTTTTCCTTTCTATACCAATTGATATATTTTTATTTTTTTCTTTCTTTCTAATTTCTTTTTTAAACTTCATCAATTTAGACGTTATTCTATATGAATATTAGTTTGAACACTGGTGAAGCCTATTTTTTTACCTATCATTTTTGACGGAGGGTGTACACTCGTAAAAATAATAAACTTAGTTTTAGTTATACAAGAAGAATGTCTTTACTTTAAAGTTACATTGCATTAATGTGGAATAACAATAAATAAAAAGCACAAACGAGATTCAGAGAGAAAAGTTGTTTTTCTAAGTACCTTTTGGAATAAAAAAAAAAACCATTAAAAATAGAAGTACCAATAATTTTATTAAAATAATTTCGCCCTTAAACCGTTTTGAATGTATGTTACGAATTTTGCACATTTAAAATTTTCAAATGTAAATTGTTTTCTTTGTCTTCTTTTTTGTTTTTTTAAGCTTTTCATAATATCTATTTCAATATATTTTTTTAAGCTTTTCATAATATCGATTTCAATATATTTTTTTAAGCTTTTCATAATATCTATTTCAATATATTTTTTTAAGCTTTTCATAATATCGATTTCCATATATATTAAGCAAAGTCTGTCGGCGTCAAACAACATTTATTTTTACTATGTTGAATATTCATTTAAAGACATACTAATTTTCAAATTAAGATTTAATACCAGCCTCGGGGGGAGGACTCATCTCCAGTTATCACGGTGTTCAGAAACCTAGGATCAATGTTGGCAGTTTCCAGAAAGTCATGTGCAACTTGAAAATGGAGGTCCTTTTGTTCCTGTGGCACAAATTTTGCAATCACTCTGTGCATGTTCAAATCATCACGCAAAATTTCATGTGCGGAATCTTTACTCATTCCGACCTCTTGGGCGATCTCTTACACAGTTGAATGACGATCTTCCATCACCAAATTTTGCACTCCTTCAACAACAGCTGCACTTCGAGTAGTTTGGACCCTGCCAGAACGATGATCACTATCCGTTGATGTGCAGCCATTTTCAATCGGTTGAATCACTCCTTAATTTGTGTTACACCCACCGCATCTTCTCCAAACACCTGCTAAATCTTACGAATTGATTTGCTTTGAGAGCTTTTGACAAAATTTGATGTAGTACTTTTGCTCAACACGTTCAGTCATCTTGAGAGAATCGGTAATCCAATGAACACGTTGTGTAACACCTAACTCAGCAACCGACAGGCAGGCGATGTTAAAATTCACACATGTATGAAGGTGTCTTCCTTCACTGTGTAGAGTGGCGTCGCCCTATCGTCTCTATTTCGCACGGAAAAAATAAAGGTCAGATACTTTTTAGACAGGTCTCGTATATATATGTATTATTATATGTGCATTCCAATGATCAAAGGAAAATTCAATCCATAGCCATACCTTTCATCTGATCTCACAATTTCTTCATCTGTTGTCAAACACCACAAATATATATATATATATATATATATATATATATATATAAATAGAAAAATTTAACAGAAAATATATTTCGAACATTAGGCATAGTATGAATATGCATGTGTGTGTAATTGGTTGCATGCATGTATATTTATAATCGTGTGTGTTATAAATACATATGTATGTATATGGTCGTGTGTGTTTATGACTGTTTTGGGTCACAGAACCTGATACACTTACAAACCCTCTAGACAACCTGACCACAAAACTTTGCTGGCCAGCAGAAGTGGAAGGACAAATAGATAAGAAAAAACTTACTGTTTACAATTTTCAACTAATAGAATATTAGTTTTTCTAATTTACTATAAAAAATATGTGACTGGAGTAAATTGAAGAGAGAAAGAAAGAATAAAAATTCTTTTGTTTCTTATTGCAAATTTTTTTCTAAGCGTTTGAATTTATTGTGTGATGAAACCGACTTTGTTTAAATTGGGGTTTTTTTTATTTGTAAGCTGGTGTTGTCATAAACATGGTAAGTGGCAACTTTAGACATTTTAAAGGGTATTTAAATGATCTGAAGGTATAAGAATGTACACGCACAATTTATCTTGCGTGGGAATCAATTTGTATCATCCAATTGAGATAAAAATGAATGTCTCATAAAACTGTCAAATGAAAAACCTGTAGAAATGTCCTGTTTGTAGTAGAAATAAAGAAGAATCATGAATTGTATGATAAAAAAGTTGCTGCATAAATATCCATCCTCTGGCCTTGCTGGGTATCAAGAAAAAGCGGGTTACCATAGTTTGTTTAGAAGGACAACCTACTTCTTCTATAATTTGAATCAATTTTATTCATACAATTTCATCAACACAACAGACATGGTTGTGAAAGAGTTATGTAGATAAGAATACAAAAATATGTTGACTCAATGGATATGCATGTGCCATAAAAGTGAATTTAAGTCTAGACTTTTCATCTCACCTAGCCCAAGTCGTGGCTAATGGCGAGACAGGCAATATGATGTCTTGTCAACTTGACATTTAAAAACTAACTGTTGAAAAAGAGTGGGAATAAGTTTAGTGGAAGTGCCTCCCACACAAAAGTGTTCTGACCAGACAACATATCAATCACTCTGCAAGTGAGAACATGACTGTACAATTCTAAATAAGGAATCCTTTATAAGTAAATCATTTTACCTCATCTTCAGCAATATGAAGGGGTGGAGCCAATCTGATGAATTCTGGTCGTATACAGTTCTCAACGGGCGCATTAGCTCCAGTTAAGAGAGCTTCCATTGCTTGTCTTTGAACATCTTCATTGACGAGGCCAGCTTTTCCAAATTGTTCAAAGCTAAACAAACAAAATATCAAAATAGAATAAATAGAATTTAGTCATCTATAAATCATACATTTTAGAATGTAATTTATTTTATCACTGCTTCTTTAATATTTGAATAGATTTTAAAATAGAATTAGGAATTCAGACAAAAAAGATACAATATTTGTTTTTAACAGAAATATTTGAAAATTCTTTAAATATTTTTTTCTTTAATCTAATTTTTGACTTTTACTATTTTCTTATTTTCAATATTTCAGCTAAAATAAAAAGAAAATCATTTGAATTTTTTTCTCATTTTTGGTCCATGTTTTGGTCTTGCATCCCTTTTACAAATAAATTTTTTTAATTGTTTTTATCACTGAAAATAAATTCATCCAGATAAAAAAAAATAGAATGGAAAAGACATACATTACAGAAGAGAAATGAAATTATGTTTCTATCCGATAATTAATGAAAATATCATATTGATACAAAAAAAATATCAAACAAATTTTCTCGGGAATTGAACACAAAGTTATATCTTATAATAAACTTATATGTTATAATATACCCTCTAAGAAATGCCAACAGAGAGCAAACACTCCTGAGTGTGTCACTGCCATTGCTCATTGAGTCATCTTATGTGCTTTGGCTTCATACAAAATGGATGATTCTCTTGATCAGGACAAAAAAGAAACAAACAAGAAAAGGCTTCCCAGATTTTGACACATGGATCTGAGATCGGAGCCCTTTCTTTAGGAAAGCCCTGTTTGTTGATTGGTTGAAGTTGTCATGTTGAAAGTGACCGAGAAGAAATTTAGTCTGTTCAGAGTTATTGACAGTCATTTTGGCTAGCAGTTGAGGCAAACAGATGTAAATACAGTGGAGATCAAATCTGTTCTTCATGCCAACAATGCAAAACCAGTCCCTCCTCCTACACATAAGAGTGATCAATATTTTTAATCAACTCTTTCTTTCGTTTACATGCAAATTGTGACTTTGTGATATATAACATAATCCAGTTATACCAATGACGTCACATTAAGAAAGATATTATAAATCACATGCAATTTCAATAATCATATTTGGAATGAATGTGAATTTTACAAATAAGACCTGGTTCGGTTGAAGATACATATTCAACTAAGTGAAAGAAAATAACGCACTTACCTTGTTGGTTTATTATCCCGATCAGAAAATATCGACGGCATCGAAGATTTACTGATAGATGGAAACTCAGATTGTTTCTCCATTAGTGGTAATTCCAGCGCTAATTTCATGTCAATAGTCTGCAAGTATAAAAGTAACAAAATAAAAACATGTAAATTGTATTTCTGATTATAAAAACATCAAACCATAAAGTTTTCGATATATACTAAAATTAATCAAAAGTGAGCATAAAGAAAATATAGAATTTGAAAAAACAATCCTTTTAACAGTAAAAGAGAAGAAAAATGAAGTAAAATAAAAAATATAAAGTTAAATGTTTATGCTGAACTAATTAAATGTAATGATCATGAAACAATAGTAACTCTTTTCTTTGAAAAGAACAATTTTCAAAATGATAATTGTGACCAGATGTGGATTTTATTGAGAATTTCAAAAGTCTTATTAAAAGTAAGGATACATTTTATTTATGACATTTTATTTATGACATTACCTTTATTAAACAATATATTAACCATTTTGTACCACTATCTTAAAAATAAATACCTAATTCGATTTATTCAGTTTTTTGTTTTATTTTTATTTGTAAAGGAATACACTTGAATTCTTTTCCAAGAAATTAATTTATTTTTATGAAAAAACAAAAGTCAGTAAATACCAAAATAAATGTTAATTAAATTAAGGTGATATTTTACTTACAGAAGTAAAATATCACCTTAATTTAATGGTGATTTTTTGGGGAAAAATATTTCTATTTTGGCTTTGAAGAATTTAAAAAAATATATAAGCACACTTCAAAGAGAGATAGTGTATGAATTTATTATTAAAAAACAATAATCAGGTATTTTCATACAATAACATATTCATTAGTTTACAAATCAAGAAAGTTATTTCAGTTATAAAATCTGTACAAAACCATTTCACGATATTTCATTATTGGAAATCAAATGAAAACAAGTTAATATGCTGAATGATGTGAAAGTTGGTTTCACCTGTGCATTGCTGACATCCATTTGGATAACTTGTAAAGGTGTTTTTTTGAACATCTGTAAACGTAAAAAAAATATATTAAGGTCATAAAAATAAAATTGTTGGTGAAATGAGATTTAAATTCTATCTTTTCATTTAATTAAATAATATGTATATGAATTAGTTTGTTTTGATTAATTCTATTTAATCCATAGAGCAGTTTGATTTAGTTTATTTAACTTATAGATATTAGATTTTGGGGTATAAATCCACCGTCTTCAAAATAGACACTATAAGTTCCACTCTGATGTCATTAAATAATTCCTTCATAGTACCAATATTATAGTATCTTTGTCACATGGGAGCAAAATCAACATATTCTAACAAAGTGCCTCATTGTGTATAAAAACTCATACACCATTGTGGTTTTGTCTGCTCAAGCAGGAATGAATGTGTGGCTTTTGTGTGGCTAATACGGAGTCTGGAGAGGACAACCTCTTCCCTTTGTGACTTCCAACAGCCCTGTTTTCATTCTCCTAAATCAGACATTTTAATAGATGTTTAATAAGAATTTAAGACTAAAAATGCTTATTTTTTAATCTATTTTAATTTTTACAAAAATAAAAACGATACTTAACCTCTTTAACAGGATTAGTAAATAGCTGACATAAGAAATAGCGTTCAGATGTTGAAATTGGGTGAATTGCCCAATGAAGATCTTGCTGAACAGTTTCTTGATTTTCTGTGGGTGGTTTCTTAAAAAAAGAAAAGAAAAAACAAGAACAACAAAATCATATTAGCATTATTCACTCAAAAATGTTAGCAGCATAACGTATATATAAACATTAATTCACTTATGGAATTCTATATTTTTTAAATGTTTTTTCTATATATAGTATTTTTAAAAAATTGGATCTTAAAATATAATTTTGAATTTAAAACAAATTCAGAATTGCATTCTTTCTCATATTTATTGTAGCTCATTACTTAAGAAAAATGGTTTGTAAAACAGTTTTCAAGAAATGCTAATTTTAGATTCTCTTTATACATACTTTAAAGGAATTTGTAAACATTAACTTTTCACCAAAAAAGTTTCAGTCCCAAATAATTGATTTTGAAAATATTATAGAATTATATCATACATAGTTTTATAAATGTTATCTGATTTTCATAGTTATACTTTAGCAATCCAAAACATATCATATTTAAATTTAATATCAAGTCCTTATAATTATATATTTTCTATTCTGTTATTATATATCTGTATGTGATTATATAAAATTTTTTTTAATTAGTCTAACCAAATGATAAAGGTAGAATTGTATTAACTGACAATTCATATCGTCTTTCTCTACTCTATTCAAATATAAACAAGAATAATCATCATGGGAAAAGGTAATTCATACATGACAACATAAGAAACAGTAAATATTCCATTGAGAGCCCAAAAAGTAAAGATTATAACAATTTAAATGGGGGGGGGGGTCTTATTTACACAGTACATTTATTTTATCTTTGAATATAAATATACATTTTTCCATTTACTGTAGTAACATTTTCAGAATATCATAGTCTTTGTTCTTTAATATTTATAATTAAAATAAATTGTTCCTTACCAAAAGATGAACAAACACTGGTGCAAATGGGTTATTGACAACGGGTTCATTTCTATACATTTCATATAATAAAAATAGAGCAACAAGTTTCTGAGTTGGACTTGGAAGAAGATCTCTGTTCTGAAGTAACAAAACCTGCAAAATAAAATTAACATTTTTAATAAGTGACTAAATGGATGAAAGCTTAAAAATAATACACTATTTCGATTTTCATTGAGTGCCTAAAGTACATGTAGAATAATAAGACTATTATGAGTAGATATCTGAAACCAACATTTTATTTTCACTATATCTAAAAATATAAATGTGGGCATATAGATCTTTGTAAAGCATAAACAATACTACCAAATTTATTTTGGTAGTTCAATTAGTCACCAAATTATGACCGTTTAAAGTTTCTGTTGCTGCCTTATAAGAAGCCAATTTTTACAGTGTATAACTAAAAATGCCGGCTTGAAACAAGTGAAAAATCCTTACAAATATATTATCTTGTGGTAAGTTAAAATTAATCATAATTGAAGCAATGATTATTAGATCAAACCAGCCTAAACATTGGGCAAAATCTGAAAAAAAACATGCAAAAATGACATGGAAGCACAACTTTCCTTGTTCATATAAGTTTCATTTCAACAGGTAACACATTGCATCTTCTTAATATGATTCATAGCACATTGGGGATCAAGCTAGATTTCTCTTTTAATAGTAAATCAATAAAAAAACTCAGATTTGGACCAAGTAAAACCAGATAAAAATATAATTTGATAATAGAACAAAATTTCTTGAGTATCCCACCATATTGATGAGTGACCCTTTTTCTTTAAGATGACACTATCTTTATATGTATAGAGACACAATATGGTGCACACCAAATTTTAAAAACACCAACAAATTTTTCATTTACAAAATAAATTGCCTGACATCGAAAATAATAACCTCACTTTTATCAAAATAACTCCAAAAATAAACGAGATATTGCAAGTTTGAAAATGAAATTACCCAGTTTCGCATGCTAAACTAGGCTGGTTTGTGATATCTATTATGATTTAGGTTTGTTGGATCTATAACAGTCTGCTTTCTTGGGAGCTTAGATGAAATCTACCACCTTCCATGGTGCCACAAAGTCTTGAATGACACTGAACATTCAGATAAAAAATGCTGCCATTACAATAATAAAAATGTTTTTAAGTCAATCAAAAACCCATAAAATACGAAAAACACAAGATATTTTGGTGGCAGTTTCTATTAGCTCATCTTTGGAATCGAAAAGCCAGGTGTTCGTAGAATGTTGCAGAGAGATGAGCTCCAGTTTACCCAAGGAATTGAAGAACAGCAACCGTTGTCATGAACAGCCTCTAAATTCAATCTCAGAATATATATTAACCCTATCCTATCCAACTCGTTCTACTTAGTTTTCTTTTTATACAGACAACTCTTCCATTTACTTGAAAAAAAAAAAAACGAATTCGCTACTCACTTAAAAACTTTTTGAAGTTCTCAAAGAAATATTTTGAACACGCCAATTTTGCTTCTCAAAACCTTTCTCTTAGATTCATTTCTAAAGATTTCATTGTTTTCTTTATTTGCCACTATATTTTTTGTTTATATTTGTAAATAAACAAGTGATTTGTTCTTTCAATGTTCACCCAACAGTTCAATTTCCTGGCTGCCTAAAAGCATACTTACCTTCCACTGTAATTTTTCATGCCTGTAAGTGTCTTAGGAACTTTAAATATGAACATTTTAAGCTCACTAAAACAATACATTTCCGGTATGGGAAAAGTTTGGAAATAAACAAAAAGAATTAATTGCATTTCTTGTCAAACTTACCAGAGCAGTTCCAACTTTATAATGATCTGCTTTTTGGAAATAATGATGAAATGTTGAAGCCAAAACCTCAAATGTTTGTGTTTGGGTTGAATTTTCAGAAAGAACACTGCAATTGAAATAATTACATTTTCAATGTAAAAAATAAAAAAATATTTAAATTATAAGGATGTGAACATGAAAAGTTTTATTGATGTGAGTGATGTATGTTCGTTTTACTACTGTAGTAGTTACATGAGCAAACTATTTTGTATCGATGTATGTTAGTTTCAACTGAGATGGTAATTTGGCTTTACAATTGCGTAATCATTGCCTCTTTACTACGTGGGCGTACAATGCTTCTACATGTAGTGAGATTCATACGTGCCAACACATTTTTTCTTCAAGCCGACAAGACATATTTCCATCCTGATCTCGTTCTGCTTTGGCTACAGGCAGATGAGATGCCAAACTCCAGGATGTGGCATTATCTAACCGACATGAATCAGCCCACTGTACCATCTTTCTTTTGTTTCTGTGTTCCCGTAAATAAATATTAACATCAATTCAACTAAAATTGGTGACCTCAGAATGTGAGATAAAACGCGAAACCTTCTTCAAAAGATAAAAGATAAGACAGTTTTCGTGATCACGACATAACATAAATTTGTCGACGAACGTTATTTTCATCATATTCAGCAATTTAAAGACTTAAAAACTACCATGAAAAATACATTCCATTCATATCGAGGATTTACAAATGCAACGATTCCTATAATTTATCAACAATCGGTAAGTACATTTTATCATGCCTTTTTGTTTCTGACATATTATTTCACTGCATTTTGTTCAAATTTTTTGTTGGAAATCTCTATTTTTAAATAATCACCACGTGGCATCCATCTTGCCGCTCGTTGATGATTATAATGTCTGCTTGTTTCTACCTCATACCCAAGTTAAACACATTTAGATAAATATATTTCTACTTCATCCTTTATTGTGTAGACCTGTATTTTAAGGATTGTGAATGTGCATTAATGTTTTTTCACATATTTTTTTCAAATATGTATTAGGTCTTGAAATTTATTATGAAGACATAATAGGTTTTGATTTTGATTGCCTGTGTTGTTTTACACGCACCATTTTTCATTATTTGAATACTTCAGTGTTTTTCCAATACTACTTCAGTACATTCCTTCTCTTTTTGTCTCGCCATGTGATATTTTACATTCACATTAGCTTTGCCGCCTATTGGAAGTGAAGGCACTGTATTTTCATACATTTTCCAGAAATCTTTCTTACATCATTCCCTAACAAGGGGAATCTGTTCTTTTAAGATTAGTGTCTTTCTCGTCTAATTCCAGTTTGATAGTTAAACACTCTATTCACCCTACATTGGCTCTGTTTCATTTTTACAACCGCTTATTGGGAAATCAGATTCCTTTCTTTTCTGTTTTACAATGAGTGCCAACTCAATCCCGGTCTATTCTGGCGATGTGTGCATATGGTTTGCAAAGATCGAAGCATAGCATCAGAATCGAAACAGTTAAACTTATTACTCAGTGCATTTCCCGCATCACTGACAGTTACGGTGAAGGATTTAATTACAAACCCTCAACCTGTCCTATGAGACAGTTAAACTGGAAGTACTTCATCGTACTTCTATTTCTGCTGAGCAGCGTTTTCAAACATAAACGATGAGTTGCTTGAAAATCGTTTGCCTACTCAGTTACGCTGTTGTATGCGTGAATTAGCTGAAGATGCCCTAGCAGATAGCGGATTATTGAGACAGTTATTTGTATTTCGTTTACCATCTACCACCCCAATGATGGAGACCGGTATGGTGGAACAGCCCGCGTAGTAGATGAGCTATATCTCATACACAACAGATGTCCCATACACAAACGGTGTATCAGTAAGTAAACATTGATGCTCACCTTCCACAAAAGAGTGTCGCTTATGAAATGCATTCTTGTGGTTGAAAATCAATTATGCAGGAGCAGCAAGGGGATGATAAAACAATGAATTTCTTAGTTCTGTCACTGTTGAGACATGTCTAGACTGTTAACACTGTCTAGACACCTCTAGTTTTGGGAGGCTGCACAATCGAAAGTTCTGGTCAAACAGAGAAATCACTTTTGCTTCAGAATTGAATCGAGAAGCGATACTTTGATCTGAATCCGACTCCGAATTCTCATTTTGACTAGCTTGATCTCGCATTGTTTCATTTTCTAACGTTTCAATCTGTACAGGTTGTTCTAATAACTCAATAACGGAAGGAGTCATAGCGATTTGTTCATTTTGCTCTTCGTATTCACCCTTGGACCTTATTTGATCTGCATGGGCCAACACACTGTTTCCGTTTTCTCTATTTATTATAACTGTATTGTGGCTTTTTTTGCACGATAAATTCTGTCTTTTCTGGATTTGATTCTTTGTTCTTTTTGTACCAGATTTTTTCATTTGTAGAATACAACATAGTTAACAGAGCTCTAATTTGTCTTCCCATTAAAGCTGATGGGCTTTCTAATCTTCCTGCGTGTGGTATTGTTCGATAGCTTAAAAGCTTTCTAATCTTCCCGCGTGTGGTATGGTTCGATAGCTTAAAAGCTTTCTAATCTTCCCGTGTGTAGTATTTTTCGATAGGTTAAAAGCAGCCTTGGTAGAAAAACTTTTCTTTTTTTCTTTTTTGCTGAGAACATGCTTTTACTCCCGTTTTTACGGTCTGCCCCATTCTTTCCACCAACCCATTCGATTGAGGGTGATATGGCGGTGTCTTATACGGTTTACATCCTATTTTTTCCAACCATAAATTAAGACCTTCATCACAAAACTCTGGAGCATTGTCAGATACCAGGATTTTTAGGGATACCCATTCTAGAGAATATGACCCTTAGAATCTGTTTTATAGTGGAACTTTTCTTGTCCGACACACGAACTACTTCAGGCCAGTCTGAAAAAGAGTCTACTAATATTAATAAGAGTCCCAACTCCAGAAATGTACGCATGATCCATATGCACACGACTCCATGGCTCTACTTCTCTGGGCCATGAATGTAAAGTATTCTGTGTAAAATTTCTTCATTCTCTACATTTTTTGCATCTTTTTACATATTCTTCGATATCTCGTGAATATCCCGGCCACCATGCTTCTAGTTTTATTTATTTTTGTGTGTCCGCTACTCCAGTGTATATCATCATGTACACTTTTTATTATCAAATTTCTTTGTGTTTCTTGGGAAATTACCAAATCTCCATTACAAATCACTCCATTTTCTATCATTAATTTATGCCTTTTTTATTTGTAAGGTCTCTCTGCCTTGGAACAATTTCCCCATCTATTTTTTCTTATTCTCGATGTTATCCTACTTAGTACTGGATCATGTCTAGTTTCCATAGCCATTCTATCTAAAGATAAAGTCTCTACCCAATGTAAGAATGTATCTTCAAATTCTTCTTCTGTTTTATCTTTTGACTCCTTGTAAAATCGCAACCTTGATAGTGCATCTACGTGTGGAATTGAATTTCATTTGACATATTCTATATCAAAGTCAAATGTCCACCTTAATATTCTCGATGTCCTAACTTTGGGTAATTCTTTTCTTAGGTTGAATATAAATTCCAATAATTTATGATCACTTCTCAAGAGAAATTTTTTCCCAATTAGAAATTGTCTAACCCTGGTGGTGCACCATACAATGGCCAATGCTTCTTTCTCTATATTTGAATAATTAAATTCAGTGTTCATTAGTCTTCTTGATAAATAAATTATTGGATGTCCTTCGTGTGATAATATTCCAGATATCAAATGTTCACTTACATCTGTGGTTAACATAATGTCCTTGGGCTAAAAAATTTACTACTTGTTTCTTTGTCATAACTAATTTCAATCTCTCAAAAGCTTTTTGTTGTATTTCTGACCAAATAAATTCAACATTCTTTTTTCTTAAATTTGCAAATGGTTCAGTCAGGTCGGTATATTTTGTTAAATATAGGCTGTAGAAATTGACCAATCCCCCAAAAAGATTCAAATTCTTTTTTGTTTGTAGGTATAGATATTTTTAATATTTTTTCTATTAAAGCCTGATCTGGTGATATGCCTTCTTTTGAAATGGAATACCCGAAAATGATATATTACTACTAATGTTTACGCATTTTTTTTTTTCATTTATAGTCATTTCTGCATTTCTTAATTTGTTCAAGACGATGTCGGTTTTCTTTTTTAATTCAAATTCATTATTTGCTCCTATGCAAATATCATCTTGGTAACATACCATATTTTGTATATCTTCTCCTAAAACCTGTTCGATGGCCTTTTGAAATATGGCGCTTGCTGTTTTTATTCCATATGGCATTCTTTTCCATTTTATCAACCCTATTAGCGTATTTATCGTTGTTACTTCTTTGAAATTATCATCTATTGGAATTTGGTGGTATGCCGTTTTCAAATCTATTTTGTAAAAACGCTCATTCCTGCCAGCGCATGTAATGCAACCTCCACATTAGGTATAGGATACGAATCTGAGAAAACTTTGTGGTTTACGCCTATTTTATAATCTTCACATATACGTATGTCTCTGTCTGACTTTCTCAAAACTACAATAGGTTATGCCCACTTGCTACCCCCAGGGGAAACAATTAATTTTCATAGTTTTGCTACTACTAATGGCAACAAATGTACTGGTAATTTTCGTGCTTCATAATAAGAGGGGGTAATATTTTCTTTTAATTTTAAACTAGCTTTGTAGTTTTTTAATTTTCCGGGGTTTTTTTTTTCATTTTTATCTCATTAATTAGTTTGGAAAAATTTATTTTAAGCACATCGTTTCCCAGGAGTCTGTAATTCTTTTTACAATTTGTGACAATTAAAGGTATTACATCGAATTTGTCTTCAAAGTACCCTAAAGTTTTTATGACTGATCCATCAAATTGGTGGAGTTGTACACTGCTCTTTTGTAAAGTCGGCTTTCCAATGCAATGAAATTTTTTGGTATAAGCATTACCTCACTGCCGGTATCGATTTTCATATCCAAATAGACATTGTTAATTTTGACTTTTAATATATCTTTTTTCTTTTGTTCAATTTTTCAACATTCTTATTTTTGTTTTTTAATGTAAAGACTTCCCTATTGGTTTCATTTCCTTCAAGTCTTTCAACGTTTTTCTTTTTGAACTTGCATACTGCTTGAAAATGGTTCATTCTTAAGCAATTTATACAAGTTTTTCCAAATGCTGTGCATTTTTCCCTTTTTATTTAGTGTTCACGTCCACAATACCAAAATTTTTTCTTTTTAAACATGTACGTATCGGCGACTATTTGTTCGCCGGATTGACTTTTATGATCGTTGTATTTCTGTATTAATTCTTGTTGCTGTATAAAGTCAATGCAAGTATTTAAGGACATGTTTCCTATTTGTTGCTGCTCCATTATTTTATTCCTGCGTGACGCATTGCACATACCTTCAATTAATCTTAATTGAATTAAATCTTCTTCGATAGCCTGTTCTTTTTGTCCAAGTTTTTCAAACTCACAATATTTACTCACATTTCGTAAACAGTGTAGATATTTGATGATTGGTTCGTCAATTTCTTGTTTCATTGACATAAATTTTGTTCTTTCTGCCACGACTAACCTTTTCTTAGGTCTCATATTTCTTTTCATGATCTGACTTATTCTTCCAAAAGTCAGGTCTTCTAGGTTCATGGTTGAGACTTTCATGATGGCCTCGCATTAAGCTGTAGCCAAAAATAAATCTGTTATTTCATTTTCTCCTGCCGTTTCCTTCTTGTCTTTTAACTTTTTTGTCCTTGCACTCACAGTGAAGCATCTTATCCATGTGTCCACGAAGTCGGGGTCCTCGAGAGACAATTGGGATCCTATCGGCGACGCCATTGTTGTGAAGTTGTAAATTTACCTAGTCAGTTGCTAGTGTACTTTCACTGCTAGCTATACTTAAGGAGAGACTTATATAATAATCTGTTTCTACTTATGCTAATTATGCATATCAACTAGCCAGTATCACCACATAGATATTCAACAAAAGCTGATCTACATTTAACCCCAAAACTTTTGCTTCTTTGGAAAAAAATTACAGTGGTAAAATTCTAGAAAGCACTTATGAACAGCGTGCTATTTATTTGTTATATTGATAAGCTTTCATCTTTCTTCTTTTTCTGCCTTTCTGAATTAGGAAGACTGGTAGGGAGAACCCTGATCAAATTTTTACTTGATTAGTTCCAATAGTGATTTATGTAAATTAATGATGAAATGGTTCATTGTTCTTGTTATGCTTTCTTTGTTGCGCATCTCTTTGTAGCATGTGATTTCATATAGTTACACACACACAGCCAGACAAGTACTTTATCATAACGTCTCTCTCTTCTAATTGTTATTCTTTCACATGATTCGTGTGCCTTATTATTAATCCCTTGACTTTAAGAGGATTTGCGACCTTAGAATTCACTTCATTCCGTTCATTCTTTCGTTCACAAAATTCTCCGTTACCACTCATTAAATTTTTCTGAAATTTTGCATAAAGTTATAACTACATAAACGACAAAAGTAACATTCTTAGACTTTTGATAAAAAATCTTGTTACCCTTCTAGGGGGTCAAAATAACCCAAAATGCCACTTTTTGGCAAATAACTTTTGATCTATCCATTAGATTTTTCTGAAAGTTGGTAATAACTTGGAATTAATTGCTACACATATTAATTAAGTGTTACTGACCCCGGGGGAAGAAACTCTCCCCATAGACAGTAGAACTGGTAGTACACATGTATAAAAATGATGAATACAACCATAAAATGCCAGGCAAAAAGAACTATGTTAGTATTACGAAGAGTGTTCATAAACAAAAGCGTTTGATACTATGTAACCTGCATAAATTGTATGCTGTTTTTAAACAGAAGTATTCCAATGTCAAGGCGGGGGTTTTCCAAATTTTCTGAGTCGCGTCCAAAGTGGTGTGTTTTAGTTGGGTCGATGGGTACCCATTCTGTTTGTGTATGTAGCATACATCAGAATGCGAAACTTCTTGCAGACGCCATTGATTGGGACATCACTTACAAGGATTTGATTTAAAAACTAGTTTGTGATTCTTCAAACAAGAAATGCATGATGCATCATTATGACGCATGTCCTGGCAGAGAAGCATTGCAGAAGTTCTTGGTTGAAGAGTTGGTTGATTTTGATCCAAATGATGAATTTCAGTTTAGTTAATGGGACACAACTGACCATGTCACATTAAGTACCTCTACAACAACATATGAAGAATACAAAGATTTGTTGATTGACACAATCGGCAGTCTCACAAAACACTTGTATATAGCAAAATGTCAAACTAGATACCTGAATAAAAAGAAAGAGAATCTTTGTTCGAATGTGGTTCTTGACCTGGGAGACTTTGCAGAAAATTATCTATTTCTCATACAAGACGAAATCCAAAGTTTTCATTGGAGCAAGGAATATTGCACCCTGTAGTGCTTTACTACCGAGATTCCGATGAAACATTGAAGCATCTTTCATTGTGTTTTATTTCTGATGACCAGACCCACGACACTGCATTCGTGTATCAAACCCAGACAATGACGGTTCACTACATTTGTGCATTATTGCCCCATGTCAACAAAATGACTTACTTCAGTGATGGCAGTGGGGGGAGGGGGGGGGTAAAAATTATAAGAACTTTACAAATTTATGTCTGCATAAACAGGAATTTGGGATTGACGCGGCGTGGGTTTCCTTTGCTACAAGCCATGGAAAATCCCCTTGCGATGGAATCGGTGGTTCAGTAAAACTGGATGCAGCTAAACGGTCACTTCAGCATCCTCTGAATAATCAGCTCTTGGATTATAAAGCCATGCTAGAAGTCTGCTTATTGAGCTGCACATTCTTGAGACAAATCATTTTTTTTTTTGACTGAAAAAGAATTATTGGTTAAATAACCTTCTTAAACTAATATTAATTTACTTTTGTTTAAGGAAAGAATACTAAAATGAATAATTTTAGGATTTTGATATTTACAAATATATTTATCAAAATATATATAAATTTATTATTTTAAAATATTTATTTGCCCGTTGGAATAATAAATTTCTTCTACAGTATGGGAAAAAAAGTTTTGAATTTCATCAAAATAAATATTATAGCGTGAAAGGACTAATGGAACTAACGATTTTTGCTATAATTTTGTTTGGCTTGAATTTTATATATAATACAAATCAAACTAAAAATGAAAATTGAAATAGTATTGTGGTTTGTTAGTGATTTAACAATATTATTTGTCAATCAAAAATAACTGAGCCCATTTCAAAGTGAAAATAATTTTCGCCATTTTCGCTGAATAAAATTAAAATTCGAAAGAATTTTGAATGGATAAGCATTTAAATTTGAAAAACGAAAAATGATAAAAAGTATATAATACTTAGTTTTGTCGTTAAGACAAAATTTGTTTTTCAGCTTAAGCAAAATAAAATCTTGTAAGCAGAGAAATAACATTTATACAAGCGACTACTTTCTCTGTAACGAGTTGACACATTAATAAAGTCTATTCGGTCTTCCATAGTTTGATAGCGACAGAGGAATTTGACGAAATGCTTGTTTACCTTGACCAAATAAAATCATAGAAAAATAGTTCCCCTCTTATATTTTACAAAATCAGCATTTTAAATATAAATTAGTCCAATATTGAATAAGTCTTGAAAATTTCGTGAAAATCTGACCATTACTTGATTTTTGCAAGATTTATTAAACACATGTCTATCAGAGCATGCAAAATCGCCACTACATAGGCATCAATAAAGTATACACGTTTTTAGTTTCTTATTTTCATTATTTTCGTACGCTGAAAAAATTGCAAAAAATCATCATATGTTTATTTTATGTTTCTTCTTTTGAATAGTAAAAAAATTATGATGATAATATTAACCTATATTAAAGTTACATCGTGTTACATATGGGGGGTGGGTAAACTCTATGGTTAGTTTTGGAGGTCCCTATATAATACAGTAAAAAAATAAAAGAATAAAAGCAAAAGTATCCCAAAAGGTTTTAAAAAATTGATTTTTCTAATTGAATAAAAATGTCGTCTGGTATATACAATTTCAAAATGAAAAGTGTTAGAAGAATTACAGTTGGAAATTAATCATTTTAAGAAAAAAGTAAGCGCCTTTTACATTTGTATATTTTATTCGGCTTTCTCTGTTCGTAGTCGAAACTGCTTACGTCACAGTACATCACGCATGCAAATCTTTAGATGCCTATTCGGCAACAGCACCTTATTTCTTCAAATCAGTCATCTTGAGTTTAAAGCTTTGAAATAATATATCAATAATTTTGCCTTTTCCTTTTTCTATCACGTTGACAATAAAAACACCATTTTACATTTTATCTATCGATCGCCATATTTTATCTATCGGTCGCTAAGAGAGATAACTCAAATTTTTTGGTTTTCCGTAAAATTACATAACTCAAAATTTACTTTAGTTTAATAAAATGTTATGCTTTTCATCTTATATCGTACTTATTAGTTGTT
The DNA here is from genome assembly GCA_963556195.1 of Sepiola atlantica. Lineage (NCBI taxonomy): Eukaryota > Metazoa > Mollusca > Cephalopoda > Sepiida > Sepiolidae > Sepiola > Sepiola atlantica. Next base: position 2,886,994 of record OY744517.1, on the reverse strand, counting down.
TTTCCGAAATTGGTAAAAAAAAAATTGAGTTATCTAAATTGGTAAAAAAAAAATTGAGTTATCTAAATTGGTAAAAAAAAATTTGAGTTATCTAAATTGGTAAAAAAAAAATTGAGTTATCTAAATTGGTAAAAAAAAAATTCAGTTATCTAAATTGGTAAAAAAAAAATTGAGTTATATCCCTTGCCCAACCTAAATTGAAATGGTTAATAAATGGCGACCAATAGATAAAATCGTGTTTCTTTTTATTTAATAAATACTCAATGAATTTTCGTAATTTTTGGTGTACAGTCTTCTTTTCAGCAACCATGTAAGTACATAACAAAGTTTATACATTTCTTTAGCTATTTTTTTTTTTAAGAGATGCCTAACATGTTGGAACGAAACGGGCAGCACTTTATATACCCGCCGTAGTCGTGACTCAAATGAACCAATCAATTGCAATCATTTTAAAATGGATATTTCACCTTCATTATTAAAAATAAACACCGAATTGTCATTTTATTGAACACCCCCATGAATACAATATTCTCTTTTCGGTTTATTTTTATTTTGTTACTTTTCACAATAGAATTAACGTTGATCGATTTTTCCCACATTACTAAGTCTGCTCTCGATTTAAGTAATTCAAATTAAGGAAAGTTATATAAAAAAATAGGCAACAAATAAATGTTACCAAAGGCAAGATAAATTATTCTTCTACCTACCTGTATAAGTTTATTTGTTTATTTTATTATTTATTTTTTATAAATGATCTGTTTATTTATTTATTACACTAAAAATGAAAAATTTGTCATTTCTTTTTTTTTTATTATCATTTTAAGGTGTTTAAATTCAAGGATCCCTTTTTTCTTTTACCTTTATAGGATTGACATCCTAATATTTTACATCAGCATAAGCAGAAAAACAGAAAGCAATATCAAATTCACTTCAACAACAAAATTCTCAAGACTGGGGCCATAAAAATCAGCTCCCAGCTTAACAAAAAGGCGCGAAAAGCAAAAATCTTGATCACGTGGTAGTGCGTGCAATATAAAAAGCATCACACAGCGCCAAACTCTCGCTTTTTCTCTTTCTCCTTATTTCCAACAAACAGGCAACAAGTGACGTTTCGCTCCAACTACTCTTCCCCCTCCGCCTTCGAGTGCGGGGAGGCTGCTGGACATTCCAACTCACGCACACACTGCAGCTACTTTCAACTCACACACGCACATGCTTACACACACATACACTCCTATCATTCTTCATCGCACGGAACCACACACTGTATGCACACATGCGTACAACCACACACTGCTGACAAAACGCACACACACAAATGCCTACACAAATTCTCAACTCACGTGCATGCACACACATCCGTACAACTACACACAAGTAGAAGTCCGGTCGATGTTATGCGCAGATTGGCGCTTTTTGGATAAGGAAATTGACATCTTTCAGAAAAAAAACTATAAGACAGTCTCGCCTGACAAAGTTGTTCTACAACGAAAGCTTGCAAATGAATGACCCATACCAGACCCTACTACACTCCTACCTGGAGTTAACTAACTTGAATTTTGTTGTGAGCAAACCAACTCACTCAACAAAACATTATATTGAGACCACAGGAGATCCTGTGTTCTCACGCCCTTGTCGCTTACCTGCAGAGAAACTAAAAGCGGCGAAGGCAGAGTTTAACCATATGTTGCAACTGGGAATTATATGCCCCTTTGGGCTTCCCCTTTGCATATGGTCCTGAAGCGCTCCGGAGATTGGCGTCCGACTGGGGACTATCGATGATTCAATGCCATGACGGTACCTGATCGTTATCCAATCCCACATATACACAACTTTGCTTCATTCTCTGCACGGTTGTAAAACTTTCTCCAAACTGGACTTAGTAAAGGCTTGCCATCAGATTCCACTGAATCCGGCCGACATACCCAAAACAACGGTAACAACTCCTTTTGGAGCGTTTGAATTCCTGATTATGCCTTTCGGTTTGCGAAACGCGGCTAGTACCTTCCAACGCTTCATGGACAAAGTAGTGCGAGATCTTAGCTTCGTCTATAATTACATAGACGACATTCTTGTGGCAGGTGCCTCACCCAAGGAACATGTCACCTATCTCCACCTACTGTTTGAATGGTTTCAGCAATACCAGATGAGGATTAACCCTGGTAAATGTGTTTTCGGTGGTTCGTCACTAGTTTTCTTGGCCACATTATCAGCCCTGAAGACATATCTCTCTTGCCTGAAAAGGTTAAGGCTCTGCAAGACCTTCAATCACCCGCTTCACTTCGCCAACTAAGGCACTTTCTCAGTCTGTTAAACTATTACAGATGCTTTATCCCACACTGTGCGGATCTTCTGTCTCCTCTTTCCAACGTGTTACGTAACAGGAAGAAGAAAAATGAGCAGATTTCACTGAATGATATTCAGCTGAAAACTTCCATTGAAGTGAAGGAAAAACTAGAAACGACATCCTGTGTCTAATGCTCAGTTTTCACTGGTCGTTGATGCATCGGGCACAGCTGTAGGTGCAGTGTTGCAACAGCAGCACCAAAGTCAACTACAACCTCTTGAATACTATTTGAAACAACTGAACACGGCAGAACAACGTTACAGCACGGTTGGCCGTGAACTACTGGCAATGTACCTTGCAGTGAAACACTTTCAGTATTCACTCGAGGGCCGTCAATTCGTGATCTACACTGATTACTGTCCGCTTACATACGCACTGCATGCTAAGCCGGACAAATATTCTCTTTGCAAAACTCGCCACTTGGATTTTGTTTCGCAATTTACCAACGATATCCGACATATCTGGTGAACAGAATGCTGCGGCAGACGCCTTGTCCCATCTTCCTATAAATTCTCTGTCTTCACCTTCAGATATCGATATACAACAGATGGCTTTAGACCAGCCATGTCTGGACACTCTGGATCTGTCGTCACCTGAGTTTGCAACTTGCAAATTCAAATACTTGTCCGTGCCCACTTCGGACACGCAGATCATCTGTGACACCTCAACAGATTCACCTCATCCTTTTGTTCCACTGACTCATCGTAGGGTTGTAACAACTTGGCACACCCCAGACTCAAAGCCACAGTGAAGCTGATTTCAGCTAGGTTTTTCTGGCCGAATATTAGGCGCGACATCACTGTCTGGACATGTTCCTGCATATCCTGCCAAAAGTCAAAGGTGCACAAGCATATCCGTGCATCGCTTGGAACATTCAGCACTCCAGACGCTCGGTTCAGCCATATTCACATTGATCTGATTGGACCATGTATAGACCGCTTTATACGGTGGCCTGAAGCCATTCCGGCTGAATCTGTAGCGCGAGCCCTAATATTGGGCTGGATATTGCGTTATGGAGTTCCCACAACTATTACCACCGACCGTGGTGGACAGTTTGAATCCCACCTATTCCAGGAACTTTCCAGGATCTTAGGGATTAAATGTATCCGTACTACCAGCTATCATCCAGCTTCTAACAAAATGATAGAACGCTTCCATCATCAACTGAAAGCCGCGTTGCATGCTTATCCTGACTAACAGCGATGGAGCGAATACGTACCTATTGTCCTTCTTGGTTGTCGTGCTGCAATCAAAGAGGACCTTGGATACTCTCCAGCCGAACTTGTTTATGGACTTAGTAATGTAGGTAAAATCGATCAACGTCAATTCTATTGTGAAAAGTAACAAAATAAAAATAAACCGAAAAGTTCATTTGAGTCACGCTACTGGCAACTTCGGTGGCTCCGGCGGGTATAAAAGTCCTCCTGCTGTTACTATACTTAATCTTTTCTCTCCTCGGTCAGTGAAAAAATCCTTCTAGCGTGCGGCAATTTTAATTTTTGTCCCAATCCGGAATGCTCTTTTCTGGGGAGATGGATTTTCCCCACATTAAAAAAACTTTCTTTTTTTTATTTTTTACTCTGCTCTCGATTGAAACATTTGCCTAATGATAAATATTGATATAGGAAAGTGATCCCCCATTGGCCAAAATCAAAGTGTAGTATCTGTTCCGATGGATACTGCATAGACTGGTATCGTCTTGGCCTTCGGGGCTTGATTTACGCCGGTCTATGGGACGGTCCTGTGCAGTTCTAGGGGGTCCACCCTCCCCGGCTTTGTCTCCCCTCTTTGGGGAGGAGTAAGTTTATTGCTTACTGCCTGAGGCGTCCCTATCGGGGAATGCCGACGGGGTTGCCCAGGCAATTTTTAATGGCCAGAGTGCCTACCTTCTCGGGCGCTGGCTTTTCAAGTCCCACTTTCCCGATTCGACCTTGGGTCACATCTTACCTTGTGGGAGTAAGATAAAACTGGCCTTGTGCCTAACCTCCCGGGGAGGCAAATACCCCCCACCCCCATTCTGAAATCTACAAAATTGTTTGTTTTTTAATCACCATTTACAGATATTTTTCCAGACTGTTTATGTGAAAAAATAGAATCTCATTTTTACTTTTCGGTTAAAGTTTTACGTTTAAGGATACAAATTGACCATTCAAATCGAACATTATTCATTTTCTGACTAGTTAGTGACTAATAATTAATGTTAAAAGGTTAATTTTTAGCAAGATTATCTTCAAAGATCTTCCTGTAACTAATATTCATCAACTTTAGTTTCAGTCAAAAACAAATCCGAATATAAACAGACTGAATGCGTGTTCCAGGACGGAACTTAAAACTAAAAAATTGAATGACATAATAATGGAAGCTACAAAATAAATACATAGCTTTCATTTAATGTCAGAAAAATAAGTTATGTTTTCATTTTTATCGTTTGAAAATCATTAAAAACGATGAGCTATAGTTTAAATACCTTAATAAAGACGCGAGATCATTCAATGTAAGCGCCATGATGCTGCTCTACAACAACAAAGATGTCAGAAATTATACGAAAATCATGAATTAAACATTTTTGTAACAATGATTTTTTATTAAAAGTTTTGTTTAAAAAAAACATCTATTTATTTAAGGTCATAGTTCAGGGTTTAGATTTATCAATTTAATTTTAGAATTTGACTGTTTAAATAACAATTTACGTGAGCTTAAGTTACGTATCTGAGTATTTATTTACTCCTCTCCAGGAGTTAGGCACATAAAGTTACGTATCTGAGTAGATGAATCAATGAGTAAATTTCGCTCGAATTTTTCAATCATGAAATTCAATTAAAAGTTATAAAATTAATTTGTAATTTTTCAAGTATGTTTGAATAAAAGAAAATTTTAAATACTGATCAAAGAGTGTACCAGAATAACGCCCGACTTGAAATCCGCAGTAAACGGTGTAGGGTCAAATTTTGTTCCTCTTATTAAAAACTTCCTGTTTTTTTTTATTACAAATAAGGGTGCTTGTTGCTTAAAAGTCCGAAAACAAGTTTTTTTTGTCTTTTACTGTTTAAGAGTTAAATAAGGGGCAGTAACTCTTAATTATAATTTTGAGCCAGATTTTGTCTTTAATATCTAACAACTTTGATTTTCTCTTAAATTGCGATCATGGATCTGAACTTGTTCCAGTTTGAAGACGCACTTTATTATACTTCCGAAAAAGAAAAACAGATCGATTTCTTGCAAGCTCATGGACTTATTTCTGGCGAAGAAACCTGCAATTGTGGGAAAAACATGCGACTTGTGCCATCACTAGTGAAAACTGATGGGGTTCATTGGCGTTGCACGAGCGGTTACTGTGCAAGTAAAACGTCGATTAAATTTTCCATGCTGAATTTCATTCAGTACAAAACTCAAATTTAAACACAATAAATTCTTAAATTTTCCATTGTTGTATACTTTTTTGTTCATTTATTAATAATTAATTTTCAGTAAATTCCTTTAGATTTAATAACAACAGTTGATAAGAGTTACTGCCCCTTAATTAACTCTTAAACAGTAAAAGAAAAAAAAACTCTTTTTCGGACTTTAAAGCAACAAGCACCCAAATAAGTAATCAAATAAGTGTTATGGAAAATCAGGAAAAGATTTTAATTTTGGTGCTTATCGAGAATTACCGAGACATGGGGGGGGGGGATAAGACAAACTGGGAAATATCCGTATGATTTACGTACCCGTGACGGAATGAATATATCGTATACCAAAAATCACTTAAATTAGGCAGTTTTTATTTCATAAAAGAAAATCAAATTTTGTCGATAAACGAATAAGGTCGAAATATCCGCGCTATAGTGGTCATATTCAAGGGAGATAATGCAAACTGGGCAGCACTTTTTATATCCGTGACTCAAATGAACCAATCTCAATCATTTAAAAAATAGAGAATCGTCTTGATTATTAAAAATAAACACCGAATTGTCATTTTATTGCCCCCCCCCCCTCTATGAATAGAATATATTTCTTTTCGTTTATTTTTATCTTGTTAATGGAATTAACGTTTATGGATTTCCTCAGGATTACTAAGTCTGCTCTCGATTTAAATAATTTAAATTAAAGAAAGTTATATTTAAAAAAAAAAAAAAAGAGGCAACAAATAAATGTTACCAAAGGCAAGATAAATTCTTCTTCTACCTACCTGTACAAGTTTTTTTTTTTTTTTTTTTTTTCATAAATGATCTTTTTATTTATTTATTACACTAAAAATGAAGAATCTATCATTTCTTTTTTTTAATCATTTGGACCATATAAAGAATAAAGACCCCGGAAATTGAAAGACGAAAAAGAGACGAAATTCGGTCTACACCGGTTGACCTTACAGGTTGACCTTGATAATAAGGCTGTGTTCGTCGGTTTTCCTCAATATTTCTTAAAATAACTATTTCGCGGCTCTCCAGGAGGTTTCGCATAAATGATATTCTTTTATCAACTTTAAAAAAAAAAGTTTCTTTTATCATTTATGATCATCCGTACTTGAAATTTACTGCATGATAACCCGGAAGTCAGCGCGGTCGCCAACCCTTTCTGGAGAGACTATTTCCCTATATTAATATAGGGAAATATTAATTTTAAGAAATATTTATTAAATATTTATTTTTAATGTATTTTTTTACAAAAAAACATCCTACATTAAAAATAAATATGGCGCTTCTTCGTTATTTTCCACCACCCGTTTTTCTCAACTTTTTTACAAATAATTTTTTTTATTTTTTAGGTTTACAATTACCTATCATGTCGCTAGAGAATTCCGTGATTTTTGGAATTTTTAAAAAATATTTTTGATTTTAGGAGGAGGGATCAGTTTCTTATATAAATTTAACGTAAACTGATCCCCCACTTTTTGATCATCACAAATTTTTAAAATTATTTTTTTCTGTGTACAATTACCTGTCATTTCGCTAGAGAATTCCATGTTTTTTAAAAAAAATTTTCCGAATATTTTTTTTATTTTATGAGGGAGATCAGTTTCTTATATAAATTTAACGTAAACTGATCACCCACTTTATGACCAATTTGACAATTTTGTTTTATTTATTACTTTTTTTATAACGGTCATCATTTGGGGGTGGGGTATTTATTTTAGAGTCTTTTGGGGTGGGAGATAGTTCTCTGACCAATAGCTTTATTAAAAAATTTTATGACCTAGTATTTGGAAATTTTATGGCCTGAGATGGGAGATTTTGGCCAATTTTTACTTTTCACTCTTAATATTTTAAAATGACCATGACTAATTACCCTCGTGTTTCAGAGATGAATTCTAGAAAACTGCCTGAATTCACCACTAACACAGCATCAACCATCCAATTTCTGAAAGACTATGGATTGCTGTTTACCCAACGCACCTGCCCAAACTAACACTCCAATGCGTGAAATCAATAATTTGCGAATAACTGATGGGATCAGATGGAGATGCACTCAACGTCCATGTAGGAAAGAAATTTTAGTGAGACAAGGTACGTTTGTGGGGGTCGTCATACCTTTTTTGGTGATAACTTCCTCCACAAATAAAAATAATAATAAGAAGATTTACATGCAAAATCAACGGAAGTTTATTTACTGAAATAAACTATTAACAAATAGAATATATTTCTTTTGTAAGGAGTTCATGAGTCCTTCCTTTAGTTTCAGGGTAAGTAAAAAGAAGAATGTCTTTTCTTTTGTTGAAGTGTTCATTTGTTATAAAATGTTAAAAGAGGCAATAGTGAATGTTCGCCTGTGAAATTGTATGAAGCGCGCGAAAGGGTGAAATGGAAGAATGATTGTAAGATGCGTGTAAGCTCCGGATGAAAGTCAGTTGAAAAGAGAGAGTTTGATGTTTGTGTGTGCTTAAATACTATTTGGATAGGCTCCAGCGAGCTTAAGGAGAAAAGTTTAGAAAAATATGTCTTTGGAGAAATCTCATTGGACAGAAATATCACGTGGTGTGCTCTCAACTACGTCCGCTCGTTTTGAGTTGATTTAATATATAAGGCCACACCGGAATTTGCGTGGGCATTATTTTATATTTGTCACGCGCCAATACAACAATTTTCACTCTGCGCGCCTAAATTGTATTTATTCCAAACAACAATTTTTATTTGAATCTTAACCGTGTCAACTGGCACACATTTTTTTCAAAGGTCGAAATTACCATTACACAAAATGGTGGATATCTTGTACATGTATTCGTACGAAATGGCTAAATACAAAAATCTGACACGTGAGATTGGCATGGCTTCAGACTTCATAACGAATTGGAGGAACTTTATTCGGGATGTATAATCCGAATATTTTGCCGTCCATCCACAAGTCATTGGAGGTGTTGGACATACAGTGGCAAGTCAAGTTTTGTCAGGCGCAAACATAATGTTGGTCATTATGTGCAAACTCGATGGGTTTTTGGTGGTATAGACACGACCACAAATGACCGTTTTCTTGTGCCTGTCGAAAAATGAGAAGCAGAAACCTTGCTTCCACTTATCTAACAATACATTTTGCCTGGTACGACAATGGTGTCGGATTTGTGGCGTGCCTACAGCACGATATGGTCACATGGATACACCCATTTAATGGTGAACCATTCTTTGAACTTCGTTGATCCTTTGACACACGTGACCACTAACCATAAAGAAAATGTATGGAATCAGGCAAAGCTACGCAATAAGAGAGTGTGGAACACATTGTATCCTGTTGGATTCGTACCTGATAGAATTTATGTGGCAGAAGAAAGTTTAACATGATCCATTAGAATTTCTGTTTCAACAGATCCGCGAATTCTACCCAATTGTATAATTTAAACTTTGACAGAAAGACAAATCATTTGTGACCGCTGTAAAAAAGAAAAAAAAGAATATTTGTTTGTGACCCTTGTAAAAAGAAAAAAAAATCAAACTTTGTGGAAGAAGAAAAAATTTCAATTGTGAACCTTGTAAAAAAACGCTTTTACTTTCTTAAATAAAAATTAAAATAATTGCGCGTTTTCGTTTGCTTAATATTTTTCAATACCAAGTAAGTATTTTATAAAGTTTTCATAAAATATTTGGAAAATTTTTTGAAAAAACCCGGAATTCTCTAGAAAAAAGAATTTTAAAAATTTCTGATGGTCAAAAAGTTAGGGATGAGTTTATGTATAATTTATAAGAAACTAATCCCCCTCCTAAAATAAAAAATATTTGAAAGAAAATTCCAAAAAAACACGGAATTCTCTAGCGACATGATTGGTAATTGTACACCAAAAAAAAAAGGTTATCCCTTGAATATATTGTAAATGGATGACGTATTTTCCCGTCATTCGTTTATAGGTAAATTTTAATATTTGTTTTTAAATAAAAACTACTTGATTAATTTACGTGATTTTTGGTATAGGATATTTCAGCCCGTGACACGCACATTAAACAGATTTTCCTCAGTTTGTTTTATTTTTTTCTGGATTATTTTAATAATTAATAAAAAATCTTTTCGTTATGTTCCACCACCCGTTTTTCAGATCTTTTTAAGAAGATCCCCACCACTAGTGCTAAAGTTAGTTGGCCTCTAAGAATAACCCCGCTGCCAAGGGAGACAACTTTTCGGCTTGCTAAATTCTTTACGTGTTAACCCTTTTCACACAGAATTTGCTCTCCGAAAGGGAACGTGGCTGGAGTGGTCAAAGGTGGAATTCAAAACAGTGGTTCTATTTATTTACTGCTGGACCAAAAACCGAAATTCTGTTCCGAGGAGCTGTCCATGTCTGCCCCAACGACCCTAGATTGGCACCGATCATACGGTTGTTGACAGCTACCTCTGCGAGTTCGTGTGGAGGCAACGATACCGGGGAACTGACCTATTCGCACAAATCATAACTGATTTAACACAATTTTATCCCCCTCAATAAACAAAATAAAACATGCCTTATACATTCTTATTTTGTTATTTTTTTTAAGCAAAAGTGGCTGAAAAGTTGTCTCCCTTGAATAGCGGGGCTATATTTAGTGGCGGGGGTCTTCTTAAAAAGATCCCGTTTTTCTCAGCTTTTTTACTAGTAATTTTTTTATTAATTCCGTGGTTTTTGAAAATCACTTTGATTTTAGAAGGGGGATCAGTTTCATATATAAATTTAACGTAAAATGATCCCCCACTTTTTGACCATCACAAATTTTTCCCAAAATTTCAAGACAACCCGGAATTCTCTAGCGACATGATAGATAACTGTACACAGAAAAAAAAAATTGGTCCGAAAAAACGGTGAAAAAAAAAACGGGCAACACGGTCAAAAACTGGGGAATCAGTTTACGTTAAATTTATATAGGAAACTGATCCCTCCTTCTAAAATCATTGTAATACAGTTTCCTATTTCAGTAGCTTCTTTCCAAGAACTGCAGGCTTGTGAAACTCTCTTCCTGCTGACTGTTTTCCTCCTACCTATAGCCTTGATATTTTAAAGACTAAGGCTAATAGGCGTCTCCTGGCTTTTGCGATAATCATATTTCGGTCTTGTTAACTCCTGACATCAAGTAGCTTCATGCCTTGTCTGGGGCGATTCCCCCCCCCCCCCCAAAAAAAAATTTTTTAAGTCCAGAAAGAGGCTCAGGAAGAACGGTTGCAGAGTCCGATGCTGGTGATTAGTCTTACAACTATTGCTGCGACACATGACAAAAATAACAAACACCGGAGAATCTAATGAGTAGTTTTATTACACAATAAGGTATAAAAATCTCAGGAAGTTGGAGGTCTGTGTTTCGGCTACTGGTGTCGCAGGAAAGGTGACAAGGAGTTGTCTAGAATGGGTTGTCTTCAAAGGAGGAACGTCTGCTCGGCAGGCCTGGTCGACATGGAGGTATTTCTGCTGGTGGAAAGATGGCTCAGGAGAGCTTGCCAATCAAGGACATCTAAAAGGTTGTAGAGATGCCTCTGGTAGGTCTGGTTGCCGTGGTTGTCTCTGAGGTTGAAGAGACGCTTCAAGCTGAGCTGATTGATGTGGATGTTCCTGAGATTAGAGAGGTAGCTCAGGTAGGTCCGGTCGATGTACAAACCACCATAGACTAAAGTAGCGACATCGGCAGGTCTGGAACGACAGCTTGTCAAGTTGGGTCAGTAGGACATTGCCAAGGGCTGAATCGGCAGGAGTACGTCATCATGGGCTGGATTGGTATGAGGACATCACTAAGGGCTGGATCGGCATGAGCACGTCACTAAGAGCTGGATAGGCAGCTGGGCAGGTTTGATCAGCAGGACGATGTCACCAAAAAGCTGGAGTAGTGAGAGATCATAGGAAGGTTGAACTGCAAGTAGTAGTTGGTTAAAAGTTGCCCTGAAAAAGGCAGTTAGTACTCATTAAGTAGTTTGTGTTACCCTAAAAAGGGCAGGTTTATCGCATTAGGTGGATGGCTATAGCTGCTAGACAGAAAGCAAACTGCGGTCGGATGCAAGGGAGTTTCTTGAACCCCTGAGGGAAATTGGTTTTTCGGCCAAATATCGCTCGGTAATATTTAGAATACGGCAGTTGACAGCCGTGGTCTCACTAGATATCAACATTGTAGCAGTTACATTAGTCACCTATTTTGTATTAATCTACGTGACAGCCAGTGACATGTGATTCGGCTTGGCGATTATATAATCATCACCTCTTCACCACGTGCGCACATAGCATATGTAACGAGATTCATGCGCGATGAATCATCTTGACGCTAAAACCAGATCACGTGATCAACATAACTCTTCAGTTCGAGCCTGACTTTCAAACAGACAAGATGTGATCCTGTCTTCACTGCCTTCGGCCTGGCAGAATAATCGTCAAACTCTAGGATAAAGATTATTTCGTCTTGTCTACACTCACTGAACCCAATGTATTATCCTTTTTCTGTTCCCGTGTTTCCTGTAAATAAAATTGCATATCTCTTTAGTTGTGAAGCCATCGTTTATTTCGTGAGGAATGGTGATCCCGTTTGCTTATTATATTTCAGTCAGATTTGGCCAGGCAAATTACTCTCCCAAGTAAGTTGTGAATCTGATTTTCTTCTTGAGATAACCCCTCAGCTAAAATTGTCTTTCTCATCTAAAATATTGTAATAATTAATTCCTAGTTCATGATAATGTGATATAACTTAAGTAAAGTGTTGGCTGATAGTATTATCTGTTGTGAAAACTAGTCATCAAAGCATTATATGTTGATTTAGTGGTACATGTTTTGAAATAGCAGCAGGAGCGGCTATGGAAATGGAGACTACAACCCTGGATAATTGATCATATCAATTAAAAATACACTTAGGTCTTGAACTTCTCAGAGAAAGTGAACTTTGAGAGAGAAAGGCAATATGAAAGGAAAGAATGACAAAGTCTATCCATACAAAATTAATTAATTTTATTCAACAACTTGTTAAGACATGAAAATGAAGGGTTTCTAAAGATTGAGAGTTCAAGGAGTCCAAGAACATTCCGGAGATAAATAGGGGTTTGTCTGTAAGGAGAAATTAAGTACGTCTGGCGGCATGTGTTTATGTGTGTGCAAATGAATAGGCATGAAGATATGTGTGTGTATTAGTGTGTCTGTTTTTTGTGTGAGAGAATTATGTGTGTTCATTTCAGCTGACGCCATGTGTGCTGTCATGCACTAGCGTTCATTAGGACTACAAAGGTTTTGCGAAATGATAATAATTCTAAAAAAGATAAAAGTCGAGGTCCCAGGGTTCTGATTTAAATAATTCAAAAAAAAGAACACAAGTCACTGGTGAAAGTAAAGGAAAGAAAATCAACACACAAGTGTAAAATCACATAAGACAACAAAGTTGGTCATTCAAATACAAATATTTATTTACATAAATACAGGAAAGAAACAGGAAAAAGGGATTTAAAAGGAATATATCTAACCGTTGAGCAAAGAATGCATTCATATAAATAATATCAGTTTATGAGATAAAGAGGGGTTTCAACTTACAGTACACTGGTGGGCAATTCAGAGAGTAATCCACAGTAAAGTTAAACAGTTCAACATGTATGAAATTTCTCTCAACAGGAGAAGGACAATAAAATGAATAAGAGTCACTCAGCACAGGAAATAGGAGTCTGATGAGTTCAGTTCTTGATAACAGGGTCGTTGCTACACACTCTTTCTCCGGGATCATAAATCAGGATAGTGGGTAACTGCAGGCAGCAAGAGACGACTTCAGTTTGTTGGGTGAAAATGTCAATGGGATTCTGATCAGTGAGACGAGTTGGCGGTTTCTGAAATCAGTTCGGTATTTCAAACTCGGCTTTTCATTCACAGTGGAAAAGAGTCAGAATATTAAAGTTGCTCGTATAAGCGTGAAACTTTAAAATATGTTTTTTTTGGGGGGAGGGGGCTTTTTCCCAATCTTCTATGTGTGATAATAAAGGCTTTCCTCCTTTTATTCTTCATCTTCGTCTTCTTTTCCTTTTTTTTCATTGATCCTGTCCAACCGATGGCTGGCGTGAAACTATGTCTGTCACTGACTTAGGAGACTCTATAGATGTCGGTCACATGACTGGATGTGTAGGTGTTCTTTTGCGTAGGTGTAAGATTTGACAGTCGATATTAATGATAAGGTCCGGTGTATTTAGAGCCAAGGTTGCTAGGTGTGTTGTTGATCTTACTTGTCTGGGTGAAGAAATCAACAATCCAGATCAGTGACAATGTATGTTTGGCAGGACATGAGGGGGTATAGAAAGTAATATGTATCTTTGCTAACTTCAAATTATTTATCTGCTTTCCACTCACAAACTGAAATGAGGAAATAAAAATATGAAAATGTACTCATGCACTCCGTCAGTATTCTGTCAAGTAAATATGCTTGTAAAATATTAGGTTTGAATAGTGGTATGATGTGACAGTGTAGAAATAGCATAGGTGTGTGTGTATATACATGTTTTGTTAGTCAGAGAGTGTATGTACTAACTTGTGTGTGAGAGTGTTCGGTTAATAGTGTGTATATTATGTAGTTGTTCATGAAAGTCTTTTGTGTGCGTGCTGCTTGCTGAGGAGCCCAAGAGGCGAGGCAGGATGTGATGCATGTGTGTTATCTTTAAAAGAGGAACAGAAAAAAGGTAGATAAACGCTGTGTTTGATTTTTTTTTATAGTATCTGCTGGAATTCTCTGATTGGCTGAAAGAAACTGCTGATTGAAGATTTTGTTGGAGTTGATATGTGACGTATGTACTTGTTGGTGGATGGCATATATTTCAACTGCACCATTTTATGGTGTAGCTTCCGCATAAAAAGAGTCCTTGGTGTTGCATCAGGTGTGGTGTCATCAAAGTACTGTGAGGTGTATGAAAACCAGCTCGGCTGAAGTGCATCCTAGATCCTCCTTGAACGAATTGCCAATTGACAGGAGGACTAAAGGTAAGTCGTCTACCCAGTTGCCAGTGTTTTTTTCATTGCTAGAAAAGCCTGTATTCAGTGCTCTCTCTCTCTCTCTCTCTCTCTCTCTCTCTCTCTTCAAAACCATTGGTGCAATGGTCGTGATTTGCTTGACAATGAAAAACTGTTGGAAGAGTAACAACTGGAACTGTATGTTGTGGTCCGAAGTAATGATGCTGGGCACACCAAAAATCACGGTCCAGTCATGTAAGATCGTTTTGATGGCTGCATTTGCAGAAGTTTCCCCTATAGGTACTGCTATTGGTCATTGGGAAAAATGATGAGTATATTGTTGATTTGTGTATATACAAATGGAAGTCCTTGTAATACTTGGTCGATCAGAATTTTGTGCAGAATTTTGTAGACTATGTGAAGACAAACGAATTCAAAAATTCCAAAGGGAGCAATGGCTGCTGTTTTTTGAATATCTTCTTGCACTGGTATTTGAAAATATGCCTTTGTAAGGTTGACTTTGAAAATATTTTCATTCCATTTCGTTCAAATGTGAAATTGTTGAGATGTGAGACCAGGTAGCAATTTGGGGTAGCTGCTGCGTTCAATCTACGATAGTCACACAAGGTTAGAAATCTCTGCTGTTGGGTTTTCAACTAAATGCAGAAGGAGGGGGGAGAACGGGCTTTTTGAGGATCTAATGGTATCCTGCTTCAACATTTTGCCCAATTCCTTCTTAGCAAAAGCATATTTCTCTCTTATATTTAGTACCCATATTATTATGTTGTATCTGAGGATGATAGTACCATTCACTGTGCGCAGTTTAAGAATATCTGCTTCCATATTTAAATTAACTGGAATCAGCATTAATTAGCATTAAGTCACCCTAATTCATGAAAACTTGTGTTAGCAGGATGGTTTACTATAATTGAATCTCAATTTCATCTCAAGCAGGTAACGATGAAGGACACAAAATTCTATACCGTCATTAGTGCTCTGCCACCAGATGACATGACTAACATACTGACGTCAGTTTTGAACTCACATCACTATTGTAAATTAAAAAAGTCAGTAGCGTCTATGTTGTGAAAATAAACAGACCCAAACTCTTGGAAAAATTAATGAGGACCACCACACTAGCTGACCATCTAACATTATACCTCTAGGGGATGTTGGCTATAGTGGGTAGGATAGGAGCTAACGACGAAATAGTTAGGCACAAATATATCGCAGCCTATACTTTTTTAGGACGATTGTGTGACGACCTGATGCTATTGATATAGAATGCATCGGCATTTCAAGTGACTGGCAACCAAATTCGGACAAGTTACCACCATAGATAGCCGAGTCAAAGTAACAAAGTGACTCCCATCGGTTTACGTCCTTATGATAACTGACAGAGAACATCTCTATTTTCCCCATAATTGAACTTTCGTTGTAAATACACTACGCATGCACCTGCAAACACAACATTTCCCAACACTTTCTTTCTCGGAAATTAATATTGTTTGTTACGTTAATTAATGATGTCCTTTTTTCTTTTTTTTGTTTGTCGTGTCGTACTCTTAAAGAATTTTTATAGCCTACAATGTGCACGAGGATAATAAATATATATTTATATCATACATATTTCAAGTTTGTCTCTAAAAGAAAATGATCACGTTTGATCTTTTTATTATATAAAATCTCACATATCAGACTACTCAATCACTGAAACTGTAGCCAAAAATAATATAAAATAAAACGGAATACTAAAAAAAAAATAAAGAAATCAAACTAACTTATCAATTTTTTATTTGGTTTTTGGTCAAGTTCAATTTGTTGATAAATTTCAATTCTATGAAAATGTTTTATATTAACACATAGTAGTTACATAATTATAATCTATTTTCTTTGGTACTAGCATGTTCTCACTCGCGGAGTGATTAATACATGGTTTGATAAGAACACACTTGCATGTTTTCATTCACGGAGTGATATATATGTTGTTTTATAAGAACACTGTTTGCGTAGGAGGCAACTTCCACCCAAACTTTTTCCCGTGATTTATAAACAGTTCAAGTTTAAACATCTACGTGACCAGACGTCATATTTTCTTCCTCACCTCTAGCCATGAATTGGGCTAGAGACGAGATGATGTACCAACCTTTTTCGTATAGTACATACATGGCTATGGACTCAACAGATTTTGTATTCCTACTTTCATAACTCTTTCCGGATCATTCGTTGTGTTGATGAAACTGTTTGAATAAAATTGATTTAAATTGTAGAAGTTTGTCCTTATAACGAAACTATGGTACCCGCTTTTTCTTCATATCCAACAGGGCCAGAAAGATGGATATCTATGCAGCAACCCCTACTACAAAATGTCGATCTCAACATCTTCCTCTCTAGAGACTGGAAACCCTGAAGTGATACAAACATGCAACCTTCTGATTCCAACAGGACTTCCATTCTAATTACTCCACACTCTACAGGTTGAATTCTCACTGCATCTAACCGTCGCTATGTATTTATAGAAAAATAAATAAATAAAATAAGATTAATGCGCGGCTTAACATTCTTTTATTCTGGGATTACTATAAAATAAGAATAAAATATTACCCTTCACCTTCTTACGTAAGTAAATACATTTTTCTTTGTTTGTTCTGACTTGGTTGTCGCTATGTTATCTATTTTATTGAAGAATCTTATTCTCGGGAATGTACAAATGTATATATAAAATAGGAGAATTGCAATATAAAAAAAAAGTAAGTGAATACTAATAAAATGAAAGTAAGATTAATTTCGTTCGATGTTAATCCTAGAATCAATTATTTCCAAATTAGTAATTTCCGCGCCATTTTTAATTATTTCACCACGTGCTCTGTCATCGGCATTAAATACGTACCATATTCGTCAATGCACGCAATGATTACAGATGGCAACTCTTCTTCATTTCTTCCTACAAATAGGATCTCGGAATGACGGACGGTTTTGAAAATTCCGCCACAATAAAAAAAATTTTTGCTGGTTAGTAGGTCATTTTTAAACAACAAAAAAAGAAATTTTATTAACTTTACCCAATTTTATGGTAATTAAATGATTTTCTTGCTGAATATTTCCTTTTCTGTTTATCACTAGTCACATAGCATTTCACGTTGTTTTTTTTTCATTGAAAATATTCTTTGTGCTTGCTAGTGATGGTTTCATTTTTTCTTGGGAGGGTTGTCTAAAGGAAGTTAAAGACACAATATTTTACCAATTATTCCCAAATTCCTGTCCTCATTTTTTTCTTCCGTAAGGAGAATCTACTTCTTTTGAAATTCGTGTCTTTCGTTTGCATTTCCAGTTTCTTCTCTTAATGAACTCCTTATCTTTTTCAAATACGTCGTTTTTGTCGGCTGCTGATTGGAATTACATTTGTTCCTAGCAAATATAAGCAGCAGTTCGATCCCAGCTTTCGCCGGTGATGTCCGCATGTCGTTTGCACAAATAGAGCCACATTTTGTCGCCCATGGTATTGCTTCTAGGGTTAATCTATTGTTGAGTGCATTCTTGTCTTCCCTAATGGCAATTGTCATCATCATCATCATCATCATCATCATCATCATCATCATCATCATCATCATCATCAACCGGTTTATTTGTTGAATCAGGCCACAATTAATCCTCTGATGAGGGTGGGGCCTGATTGTCTAGTCTCGAAATCTAAGTCTTCCTCTCCACTCCTGTCTTTGGCAAGGCTTGATGGAATCCATACCCATGGCCTTCCTATCACGTTTGACTACGTCCTCCCAAGTCAACTTGGGTCTGCCAGTGGTGATGTTCTCTGCTGGCACATTCAACTGTCGGACTTTAGCAATCCAGAATTGTGAAGGATCTTATTACTGTCCACAGCTGGGAGCCTGATATCATTATCAGCGGAGCGCCATTTTCAAACACTAGTGAATGATGAATTGCCTGGGATCGGTTGGCCAGCCAGCTCCATGTCGTATGAGAGAGCTTGCGCTAGATGACAGTGCTCTATTGAAGGAACTTTTTGTATCTCGTTTACCGTCCACTGTTCAGATCATACATACTGTTGTATCTCGTTTACCGTCCACTGTTCAGATCATACATACTATTGTATCTCGTTTACCGTCCACTGTTCAGATCATACATACTATTGTATCTCGTTTACCGTCCACTGTTCAGATCATACATACTATTGTATCTCGTTTACCGTCCACTGTTCAGATCATACATACTGTTGTATCTCGTTTACCGTCCACTGTTCAGATCATACATACTGTTGTATCTCGTTTACCGTCCACTGTTCAGATCATACATACTGTTGTATCCCGTTTACCGTCCACTGTTCAGATCATACATACTGTTGTATCCCGTTTACCGTCCACTGTTCAGATCATACATACTGTTGTATCTCGTTTACCGTCCACTGTTCAGATCATACATACTGTTGTATCCCGTTTACCGTCCACTGTTCAGATCATACATACTGTTGTATCTCGTTTACCGTCCACTGTTCAGATCATACATACTGTTGTATCTCGTTTACCGTCCACTGTTCAGATCATACATACTGTTGTATCTCGTTTACCGTCCACTGTTCAGATCATACATACTGTTGTATCTCGTTTACCGTCCACTGTTCAGATCATACATACTGTTGTATCCCGTTTACCGTCCACTGTTCAGATCATACATACTGTTGTATCTCGTTTACCGTCCACTGTTCAGATCATACATACTGTTGTATCTCGTTTACCGTCCACTGTTCAGATCATACATACTGTTGTATCTCGTTTACCGTCCACTGTTCAGATCATACATACTGTTGTATCTCGTTTACCGTCCACTGTTCAGATCATACATACTGTTGTATCCCGTTTACCGTCCACTGTTCAGATCATACATACTGTTGTATCTCGTTTACCGTCCACTGTTCAGATCATACATACTGTTGTATCTCGTTTACCGTCCACTGTTCAGATCATACATACTGTTGTATCTCGTTTACCGTCCACTGTTCAGATCATACATACTGTTGTATCTCGTTTACCGTCCACTGTTCAGATCATACATACTATTGTATCTCGTTTACCGTCCACTGTTCAGATCATACATACTGTTGTATCTCGTTTACCGTCCATTGTTCAGATCATACATACGCCTATGATTGAGACGAGAACAGTTGAACAATTAGCGTCCTTGGTGGACAGTAGTGAATACTAGTGCTGTTGTAGAGAGTTCGTCCATCGTTGCTAAGTAGACCCCTGACCACATATATGCAGCGATGCAGAGACCTATTGAGCAAATGGCCAGGGAGGTGGAAGCCTTGAGGTTGTTCAGAGCCAAATTGTCGTTGTTCTCCTTCACCAGCTTGTTATAATACTGGTTTCCACAAATGTTGTATTTACCGCAGATGCTTTGGTGATTGGGCTCACCGTTGCATTAAACCTTGTGCATTTGTTTCACAGAATCAGGGAAAACGGGAATCAGGAGAAGTGAGCACAAAACTTCATCCTCAGAGTCTACTTGCCAATCGTGCATTCTACATAAAGGATTTTGTTTCTCAATATCACTTACTAGTTTATACAGGCACTGCCTGTAGCATTTGCCCCATTAAGTTCTTTAAAGAGAAGCCACCAGCCTCGACGGTTGTACTCCATGCTGTAAAATGCTTTCCCATACCTACATTTGGTCAAGTCTCTCGGTCGTTAGACTTGCAACTACATAGAGACTTCACGTGGATCTTCATTGTCGCAGATATCCTTTATCCTATCTTAGGTACAAACATTCTCCATCACTTTAACTTGCTGGTGGATATGCGTAGACACAAACTGGTAGAGTGACATACTACGCTATCATTACCTGGTAGAAAAGCTTACTAATCCTGTGTTTGTTTATAGCCTCTACTGAAGACCCTTATCAGTCGTTAGTAAATTATTTTCCGGATTTAACCAATTTGAATTTTGAAATAAACCAACCTGCTCACTCTACAATGCTTCTGTTTTTTCACGCCCACATTACCTCTCTCATGAGAAGTTAAAGGCAACAAAGCACGAACTTAATCACAAGCTCCAGCTAAGGATTATTTGTCCCTCATCTAGCGCATTTTATGGACAAAGTAGTACGTGACTTAGATTTTGCATACAACTATATCGACAACATCTTAGTAGCTAACTCCTTGCCGGAAGAACATTGGTACATCTCCGTCTTTTTTTTTTAACGTTTGCAGCATTACCATGTTAAATGCATTTTTGGTGCTACAAGTCTTGTATTTTTGGATCATGTCATTAGCTCAGAGGTAATTTCACTCCTTCCTGAAAAAAATTAAAGCTCTGCAGGATTTACAGCCAACTGCGACATCTTCTGGGACTATTAAACTACTAGAGACGATTCATCCCACACTGCGCAGATATCCTTGCTCCTTTAACCGACCTTTTGAAGAATTCAAAAAAAAAAAGGATGAAGCTTTTTTCATTCAATGACTACGTAGCACTTAAATGACAAAGATCTATTTTCTCTTGTATGTACACGCGTAGCAATAAGGTTTGATTCAGTTGGCAAAAACAGGCACATCTAAACTTGCGTAGTGATACACAGGCAATTAGAGCATCACTGCACATGCACACTCTCAGCTTTTCCTAATTTCCACCCAACAGGAGCTTTCATATTCTCTTCGCTAGCTTAAAGACACACAAAAAAAGAATATAATATGAGCAAAAACTGCTCCCAAACTTTGTTAGAAAAATACACGTCAATAAATCAGACATCCTGACGTTATTAAACAAAAAAAATTATCTTGGGAGTGCTTTAAAAAATATGGTAAAACAAAACGTAAATAGATACATTTTCTTGTTTTTTTCTCTGGCACAATATTTGATGTAAGATATATATTTTATCAGAGATATTTGTGCACTTACTGTGAAAAAAAAAAGCTTTTAATATAAGTCCAGTGTCAAATCTAAAAACTTCTTTCAAATTCAAAATCTCTGCCAATTTTAATATTTGCTCCTCGTGTCCCCTCCCCATGTCTATCCTTGGTGCTAGCGTATGGGGGGTTTCCATGATGAGAAATTAACAAAACAGTAGAGTCAAATTCCACTTACCTCGGCGTATAGCTGTAAGCACGTGGGTATTTCCCCGGGACGAGTGTAATGTCACATAAACCTGACAAATATCACCGTAAAATGTGATTTTCACTGAGAAACATTTTTTGTGTCCTTGGATCCCACTTCTTACACCATGTTGTGTTGCCGCCGGTCGAGGACGACTTGGATTAAAAACAAACAGAGACGGAGAGTAAATGAACACAAACTTTATTTACATAGACGCCATTACAAGTGGAGACAGGAAGTGGGGACAGTTTAAGTGCAGATAATTACCGGAAGTTCAAAAGATAAACAAACAAGCGATGACATACTGATATAACAACAACCAATAAAGAATCTCTTCTTTTTACTTGCTAATAGCCTGAGCAAGGGGGTAATGTAGCAGTTGTATGTACACGCAATCCCTTGCATAGCAATAAATTGTGATTCGGTTGGCAAAAACAGGAACACCTAAACTCGTGCAGTGATACACAGGCAATTAATGCATCACTGTGCATGCGCACTCACAGCTTTTTCTAATTTCCGCCTAAAGCTAGATTCACTCCAAATACAATCAAATTCAAATCAAGACGCCAAAGGAAATGGACGTGACTTGCCTCTTGCCGTAACTTGGAAGAGATTAAGAGACCTGGTAAATTGCCTTTCTACTATAATATGTGCCTACCTAGCAACACGCTTATGTTCCTGTATTCCTATGTTCTTGAAATAAACGTTAATTTTATTGTAGAGAAGACGTTGGTAATATTATATTGAACTCTGGTGACCTCCTTTTCTTCATCAATTCAAGTCGGATACACACACGTTCGACTCAACAAAAATAGCTATCTCCTGTCTCGACATGCAACATATACCAACCACTCTGCAACTGCCAGCTGAAAAAAAGATGAAGATGAAAAAAGCTTGCAGATTTATCTTTGCTGTCACATCCCATTTGGCTAAGATCAAAGTGTAGTATCTGTTCCGATGGATACTGCACGCCTGTCCTGTGCAGTTCTAGGAGGTCCACCCTCCCAGGCTTCGCCTCCCCTCTTTGGGGAGGAGTAAGTTTATTGCTTACTGTCTGAGGCGCCCCTACCGGGGAATGCCGACGGGGCTGCCCAGGCAATTTTTAAATGGCCAGAATGCTCACCTCTCGAGCGCTGGCTTTTAACCCCACTTACTCGACCCAAGCTGTGGTCACATCTTACTTGTGGGAGTAAGATAAAACTGGCCTTGTGCCTAACTCCGCGAGGAGTAAATAAACATCCCATACCTAATGCTGAATTTTCTATTGCCATGGATGCATCTAGTTCTGCAGTTGGTGAAGTTTTACAACAGCATCATAATCAGAAAATTCAACCATTGTCCTATTTTTCTCGCCGATTGACGCCTGTAAAAACTCGCTATAGTACTTTTGGACGTGAACTTTTTGCTATTTACCTAGCTATTAAACATTTTTGATACGCATTGAAGGGTCAGGAATTTGCCATTTATACGGATCATCATCTGCTAAGCCAGACAAATATTCATCTCGCGATGCTAGACATTTGGATTTCTGGTTCACAGAATACTGCTTCAGACGCACTGTCTCGTCTTCCCATCAGTGCTATTTCTTCACCTGAGGACTTCAACCTTCATCAAATGGCTTTGGACCAGCCATCTTTGGATAGTTAAAATCTGTCAGCTCCAGAATTTTCTATGTGCAAATTTCAGTACATTCCCATCTCTACAGCGGATGAACAAATCTTGTGCGAGACTTCCTTGAATTCACCTCACCCCTTCATTCCTGAAGCTCATCGCAAAACTGTCTTTTCTTCTTTGTACATCCTGGCTCACCTCGGAATTTCTGCCACAGTAAAACTTACTTCAGCTGGATTCTTCTGGCCGAATATGAGACGTGAAATCACTGCCTGGACCCGTTCTTCTTTATCTTGCCATAAATCTAATGCACAGGTATATACTAGCCTCTCTCGGAACTTTCAGTACTTCTGATGCACGATTTAACCATATCCACATTGACTTTTTTGCTGGATGTAATTCTGGCAGAGCGTCGGAATGGGGGTAGAAGCATGCCCACTGTATTGATTTACTCCTCTCCAGGAGTTAGGCACAAGGCCAGCAGTCATCTAATTGAACTATATTTCTTGTTGTATTTGCATATGTGGTGGTCGTCATGCCTTTTTTTGGTGATAACTTCCTCCACAAATAAAAATAATAATAAGAAGACTTACATGCAAAACCAACGGAAGTTTATTCACTGAAATAAACCATTAACAAATATAACATACTTCCTTTTGTAATGAGTTCAGAAGTCCTTTCTTTAGTTTCAGGGTAAGTAAAAAGGAGAATGTCTTTTGTTTTGTTGAAATGCTCATATGTTATAAAATGTAAGAGAGGCAATAGGTAATGTTCGCCTGTGAAATTGTATGAAGCGCGCGAAAGGTGAAATGGTAGAGTGATAGTAAGACGCGTGTAACCTCCGAATGAAGAGTCAGTTGAGAGAGAGGGTTTGATGTTTGTGTGTGCTTAAATACTATTTGGATAGGCTCCAGCGAGCTTAAGGAGAAAAGTTTAGAAAAATGTCTTTGGAGAAATCCCATTGGACAGAAATATCACGTGGTGTGCTCCCTACTACGTCCGCTCGTTTTGAGTTGATTTAATATATAAGGCCACGCCGGAATTTGCGTGGGCGTTATTTTATATTTGTCACGCGCCAATACAATTATATTCACACTGCGCGCCTAAATTGTATTTATCCCAAACAACAATTTTTATCCGAATCTTAACCGTGTCAACTGGCACACATATAATCTCTCATGCATGTGCTGATAACAGACTTGCATAGCTGCATGGGCGTTGGGAACTTACTGTCCATGCTCACTTTTCTCGTTTCCGCTAAAATAGTTTGGCGCGCAAATTGATCAGTTTCTGTTGAGAAGCCAATGTAGCATTTTCCACTCTCGCCTCCGTCATGGCTGATGAGAGGTGTAGCAGTTACCTCCTCCTTTACAAAACATAACTACACCGGTTTGCCGGTAGGTGGCGCTTTTTCACCGACAGGTGGCGCCGTAAAGCGACACCAGAGTTATCTGCCCTTCGGACTATAAGAGCCGGTGCAAAACGGAAATTCTCTCTCTTGTTCATCGACCAGCCTCGACAGAAGTATGCTGGCACCAGCGCGCGCTCTCTCTCTCTCTCTCTCTTCTCTGGTCGACAGAACGACGCTAATACACTAGCGTTTCGTCTCACGCTTTTCTTCTCAACCAGCATAACAACTACCAACACACGTGGGCAAACAACGGTAAGAGTTCTCAACTCGTTTTCTTTGTGTTACGGATTTCAAAGACTTTTCCTCTCGCCGGATTCATTCATTTCTTCTTATACCTTTTTCAAGAACTGTTTTTCCATCGACACACATGCATACATCACACACTTCATCATTCCACGTACACACACGTTCAATAAACGTTATTTGAACTACTTCATTTTTGTTTGTTAATTATTACTCTGTCTTTGCATGCAACAATTGCTTGGTTTACTGAACACGTCTATAATCGGGGGAACACGACCCTCGATCCTAACAGAGGCAAGGATAAACCAAAGGCCGATACCAATAGAGCTGGACTCAATTACATTTATATAATACATGCCTGCAGAATCAACTTGTCTTACATTCTGGTTTTACTAACTTCTTCTGGTTGACGAATCTGTTAAATAAAGGTGATTTAATTGTAGAGAAGCTGTGTGGTATATTTCTTCTGAAAATCCAGACAGCCATCGCTGGAAAATGAACAAAATGGTATTTCTAAATGAACTTCTACACCATTATTTATTATTCAGTCATAATTTGGGTCCGTAAGAAAAACACAAAAAAGCAGTTCTTTTATTCATAACGTGTTTTGTTTTTGTTGTTGTTGTTGTTTTAAGGTATTTTTCTGCAGAAAAAAAAGTTACCCACTCCAAACACGCACCCCCCCCCCTCCCGAAAAAAATTGATTTCTAAGAAATTAAAGAAAATGGACAATGTTAAAAAACAAAACAAATTTGTTACATGTACTTAAAAACGCTATCTGGTCCGGAAGTGGATGATCATTTATTATTTATTACATTTATATGCGAAAGTGAACGGTAACTATAAAGTGAGATTCGTTCTTTTTTGTTTATTATTTGTATTTAACCATCAACTTTTTCAGGCTGTTTATATGTAATCGCCTAAAAAAGTAGAATCTTGATTATTTTAGGGGTGGGGATTAGCATAAGGTGCAGGGCTCCCACCATCCCATTTAATAAAGTGTATTTAAAAAAATCATTAAATGATTTACTTAAAAAAAAAAATTTAAAGAAAGAAAAAAAAGGCATTTTTCTCTGATTGATTTTATTCATGTCACGTGACAGTATTCGTCTCCTCGTCGAACCAAAATGTCTACTGTCAAGGTAGTCGCAGTGTTTTCCATTATATTTGGATGTTTTGCCATGCTTTATCCGCGGTTTCTTCATCCGATCGTTCTAAAATCATTCGGAATGGTTCCAAAATCTGTAGAAAGTGATATATTAGGTAAGCAAGTTTGACTATTTTTCCATTTTATTCTTAACATGCAACATTGACTGCAATGCTGCTTCAAACTAATGTTACTACTACTAAACGTAAACTTGACAAGAATTGAAATTAATGTTTGACTGCTACGATTTTTCACTCACATTCATCGCCTTACTAATACCATTCGGTTTTATTATAAAATATATGTAAATTAATATTAATAACAGAATTTAAGAATAAAAATCGGAATCGAGTTGAATGAAACGACTTGGCTTAGCTTTTACAACTACAAGAAACACACGCACAACCAATCACAATATTGGAATAATAACAGAAAATGAAAATGATAAAATCCTCGCATGATTTAATTCATAATTCGCAATTCTTGTGAGTTTTTCGAATCCTTTTCGGCAAATATCGACTTTTAGTGTTTCTATCAGTCGTATTAAATGTTTGACAATTAAAGTTTTCTATTCCACTCGAAGAGGGATCAAATAGTTCGACGATGAAATGCTTTTTTTCTGACCAGATTTTTTTCATTTCGGTAGAAATTGTGAATGATGTGTCGCAAAATGGCACTCGGTGGTTTTAGTTTGAAGTTTATTATTCTTGGACGGAGATTATTTATGCTTTTTGGTTTGCTGTTTTGCAAAATCTTGCATTTCCAAATTCTTCCTCCTTAATTTTAATTTTTTTTATTATTATCTGCCAGCATTTGTCTGACGCACCTTAAATGAACAAATCCATCGCAATCATTTAAAAATAGAGAATCGTCTTCAATCTTAAA
Organism: Sepiola atlantica; assembly: GCA_963556195.1. Lineage (NCBI taxonomy): Eukaryota > Metazoa > Mollusca > Cephalopoda > Sepiida > Sepiolidae > Sepiola > Sepiola atlantica. The sequence continues at coordinate 2,859,925 of OY744517.1, read as the reverse complement.
AATTAGCACCGAATTGTTGTTTTTTTTCGGTTTATTTCTATTTTATTAATTAACGTTTATGGATTTTCCCCACATTACTAAGTCTGCTCTCGATTTAAATAATTGAAATTAAAAAAAGTTAAATAGGAAAGTAAAAAGGTAAATTTATAGAAGTGCACCTTTTCGTATTTCGACCCCTAAAAAGAAAAAGTTTCTACTTTTTTGGGCAAATTACATGTAAACAGCCTCAACAAATATCCGCGCGCGCGGATATTTGTTGAGGCTGTTTACATGTAATTTGTCCAAAAAAGTAGAAACTTTTTTTTTTTAGGGGTCGAAATACGAGTGATGAGATTCGGTGGCCAACAAATGCGTGCTCACTTTACGTATAACTTATATAGGAAAGTGATCCCCCACCCCTCCTAACATCTAAAATAATAACAAAATTCATTTTTTTTTTTCATAGCAAAAGTGCCAAAAAATATACTGTTGATTTCCCTAAATTCTATTTTCTTCAATAAATGTTCTATCAATATACTGTTGATTTTCACAAATATTAAATTTGCATGACTTCTTATTTAAAAATGGATATTTTCCATTTTCGGAGAAATTGTGGGCACATGTTCGTCTTTTCTCACAGTCCGTTTTTCACAACTTTTTAATGACCAGTTTTTTTTTCTTTTTTCGGTGTACACTTACCTATCAGGCTGCTAGAGAATTCCGGGGTTTTTGGAAAAAAAATTCAAATATTTTACATTTTAGGAGCGGGGATCAGTTTCCAATGTTAATTCAACGTAGACTGATCCCCCACTTTTTGACCATCTCAATTTTTTTAAAAGTCTTTTTCGGTGTACAATTACCTATCATGTCAGTAGAGAATTCCGGAGTTTTGGGAAAGAAATTTCAGAAAATTTAGATTTTAAGACGGGGGATCAGTTTTCAATGTAAATTCAACGTAGACTGATCCCCCTCTTTTTGACCATCTCAAATCTTTAAAATTCTTCTTCTGCTTACAATAACCTATCATGTCGCGAGAGAATTCCGGAGTTTTGGGGAAAAAAATTAACAAAATTTACATTTTAAGACGGGGGATCAGTCTTCTTCGTCTTTTCCCACAGTCCGTTTTTCACAACTTTTTAGGTCTTAAAATCTCAATTTTTTGAAATTTCTTTCCAAAAACTCCGAAATTCTCTCGCGACATGATAGGTAATTGTAAGCAGAAGAAGAAGTGTATCTGCAATTACTGACGAACAGCCTGGGATATATGTCACTTCAAACTTATATTTCTGGAGTGCTAATAAGAATCTCTGTATTCTTGTGTTTTTTTTCGTAATTGATTTTTTTTTAAATCTGCTTTACGGGTTTATGATCATTTTCAATAAGAAAATGTCTTCCATAAATGAACTGGTGGGATTTATTACAAGCTGAGCGTTTCCAATTTAATCGGACAATAATTTTGTTCTGCAGGAGTTGTCGAACGTGACGCATATGATACCGGTAACCACATGTCTCCATATTTCGGTTGTAAAACTGCACCTAAACCTTTTTTTACTTGCGTATCAGTACTGATTTTTATTTGTCTATTTGGATCATAAAATTGTAGAATTGGTGCACCTGTTATTATTTGTGTCAATTTCTCTATTGTTTCTATCTGAGGTTTGTCAAATGACCACTGTGTTTCATTGTGTAGGAGTTCTCTTAATGATGTAGTTAATTCGGAGGATTTTGGCATGAACTTGCACAAGTAGTTTGTCATTCCTAGAAATCTTTGGATGTTTTTTATTTTCAGGAATCGCATTTGTGTAATAGCCTTTATTTTCGAAGGATCTAGTTTTATCTCTTCTTGAGTGATTAGGTGACAAATATTTCAATTATGTTGTTGCAAATTAGCATTTTGTTTTAAACCTGCTTTGCATAATTGGCTGAACAGTTTTTAAGTATTTCTATGTGTTCTTCTAAGGTTTCTGACCATACTATTATGTCGTCTTGTGAATTTCTCGTTCCTTCTATACCTTCTATAACTCTTGAACTTAGAAAACGTCTGACGCACTGTGTATTCTGTAAGGTAGACGTGTGATGGAAAAACGACCAAATGGCGAAGTAAATGTTAATAATTTCGAACTTGCTACGTCAACAGGTATATGCCAATATCCGTTTGATGCGTCTAATTTTGAGAAGTATTTCGGGTTGTTCATTTCTGCAAATATTTCTTCAGTAGTAGATAGCTTAAAATGCTCTATTTGTATTGCTTTGTTCAGGTTTCTGGGGTCTAGACATAGTCTTAATCTGCTATTTTGTTTCTCCACTACTACAAGGGAATTTACCAAATTTGTCGGTTCCTGGATAGGCTTTATTATCCCCATTTTTGTCATTTTTTCCTAATTCTTTTTTCAATTTTGGTTTCATACCAAATGGAATATTCCTTGGAGGATTTACGACTGGTTTTACATCCGGGTCTATCGTAATATGATGTGTAATTGGTAGTTTGCCTATGTTGCCAAAACAATCTTGTATTCTTCTATTAAGCCTTGTATATCCATCTTGTTTATTTTGTGTACTCTTTTTATTAATCCTAGTTTTGCTGACGTTTCTGCATCAATGACAGCATTTGCATTAGTTTCTGCTACTATGAAGTACGAGTTAATCTTTGCATTTTTACTCTGTAACGTTCAAGTGCATCTACCCATTATAAGAATCTTCGTATTGTTATATGCGGTTAATTTTACCAACGCGTTGGTAAAATTTTTGGTACGTTGCAACGTTCCGTTTAGTTTGGGTTTAGGCTTTATATTATGTATTTTTACTGGTAGTACATTTACTTCTGTACCTGCGTTAATTTTGAAGTCTAATAATGTCTCGTTAACTCATTTCGTACACCTTGTGGTCGAAACTTTCAAAGTAGGGAACCGTCCCATCCTCAGACAGCCAAGTCGAGCACCTGGGCTCCATCTTTAGGTCACTCCAGAGTTTTGCAGGCTTATCCAAAGTGTAATAATTGTTCAGCAAGTCTGTTTGCGGATGTGACACTTTCATCTATATACACATTGCCGATGAATATTAAGATTGCCTTCTTGATTTGGTCGTCCTGTGATAAGGCTGCCTCATTATTTGCAGAGCCATGTTCAGACCAAATCCCAATGTCCTTAAGAAGTATCTTCTGGCTTGGTAAACAACGGTCTGATAGGGTCAGAGTGACGTTTTGATACGCCCGTGGAGATAAGCAGATTGTGGATCCAGCAGCATGATGTTTGATCTCCATTGTCATCTCCATTCTTTTAGCTTTCTGGCATAAACATCAGCATCAGATGTGTAAACATCGACATAGAGGTTGAGCTCAGGGGTCCAAACTTTTATTCGTTATAGAGAGAAGCCAACCTATCCCCTATCCATTGCTCTATCTCTTCCTCGAACGTCTCTTGACTGTTGTCGGCATTTAATACTCCATGGTGTGATTTTTCAGATTGCTGAGTTTCTGGCCTTGTTCTCACTTCCATGACGCAGTTTATTGTTTTCGTTGCTGGCTCTTCAGCAATGCGTGCTGATGAAGCCACGCATGCAGAAATTGGCTCATCAGGAAAGTAAACTTCCCTTGACTTAGAAATAGATACTCCATCAAAAGCTTTGATCGGCTCTATCCCGATGAGGAGATCAAACCCAAGTGGATCTTCACCATTACCAAAACATCAATTACAACCGTCCTTCCACGCCCCAATTGGCGGCTAATAATAAACCCAACTCCATATGGTGAGCATTCCACTATCGATAGTAACCACCTTAACAGCCTGCTAACGCTTTACTGGTTAATAATGGCAGAAGTTCCATGAATTTACTCCATCCATTCTTAACTCTTGTAATTACACTAGCACCAGCTCATCCCTATGCTCCAATGGTATCACCATGGTAACAAAACTTCTGCATAAGAAAAAGAATTAATCAATTTCGTTTTCCAGATTTTTATTTTCAGTCAGTTGTCATCATCATCGATTTAACATGTGGCGCAACCTTGGACGAGACATGGCTGAAGAGACAGAACTAGAATATCTTTTCGTCGCATGAAATCGTCACCAATTAAAGGAGCAAGGACTATAATACATAGTTGAGAGATAAGGGTTGTAAATCATGCCTCTCCTCCCTACTATACTGGGGTGGCCTATATGTGAAAGTGTGAGGCAGGCCAAAAGGTTAGGCCATAGTGATGTGACGATTTGTCAGCAGGATGCCATGTGGAGAGGTGGTTGACAACCTGTGTTTGAATTGCCTTTTCTCTTTTTTCCTGTAATGAATCATTTTTTTTTTCAGTTTACGGCTTGACATCGCACGGAACATACGCGACTACTAACTGCCTCCACACAGCATGTAATCGGCCTAGCGAGAGAATTAATGGATTTTAATAAATAAATTATCTTTATTTTTATTCAGCATCCCATTTTTAGCTGTAAACTCAATGAAGGCAAGAATTAATTCTCTAACCCTGCAGAGAATTAATGATTAATGCTAACAAATACGACCGGCTCCCCCCCACCCACCCACATGACTTACAGGATCATGGCAGAATTCAACCCAGGAATATTTTAATGGTACAATAGACCACAATAATGCCTTAAATCCTAGGAGACGTCCACAGAACCAATCATTTACCTCAAGTTCCTGACATAGCTTTATAAAAATCAAAGTTTTGCGGATCTTCAAACAGCGTTGCCGTGGAACGACTGACAGAGCAGCTAGTCGGAACTCATGGCATCAAATTATATTTAATGCTGAGTCACCCAGAATACAACACTGAATATCTTCCCAGGCCACGATAGTATCACAAACGTCCGTTTTTTACATGCTGGCATCAGTAATTCTTTTAAATTTCAATCTTTTAATGCATATTATATTTGGCCATTTTTAACTAAAAAGTGAGCCAACATTTCTTTGTTTGTTTGGATATGTGGTGTATTTACTTGGTGTAATTCTTTTAAATTTCAATCTTTTAATGCATATAATATTTGGCCATTTTTAACTAAAAAGTGAGCCAACATTTCTTTGTTTGTTTGGATATGTGGTGTATTTACTTGGGGACTTTCTACAATTTGTTTTACAAACTCCAAAATAAACATTAGCGATATTTTTAAATTTTTATTTATTTAAGGGATTTTTTTATATAGGGAACTGTTTATAACAAAACATTGGATTACTATTTAAAAAGGAACATGGTGTTATATAACATTGGGCATTATATGTCTGCACAAATATAGTTAAATAGTGTTTTCATAATTTAAGAAATGAATGGGACATTTTAAGAACTATATTTAACCTTCTTAGGTTCCCTTTAGTTTCCTTATATATAAAGGGACAAATTAATATTTCAAATGAATTTGTTTTTTTTTTATAAAAATCAAATTATTATTAAATATATAGATTTTAACAACACTACCAACAACAATGATAATAAAAAAAATTAAAAAAAGCAACATCTATATACTTTTATAACATGTTTTGACATAAAATAACTTTAGTTTCTGATTGCTATTTTTCTAATATATTTCAATTTGATATTGAAAAAGTTTGGTTCAAGTATTGACCTTAGAAAAAAAATTATTTTTGTCTTTTTTGCAAATCTTTTCTTTTAAAATTTAATTCTAGTTTAAAGTAATTTTGGATTTTTCAGCGAATATGCCACCTCCACCAAGAGCAGCTGCCAATAAGGATCGTGGAAAACCCGAAGAAGATGTACGACAAATGCGTGTAAGTTATTAAAAACTTTAATGCGTGTAAATTAATAAAAATTTTAACTTTATCATTATTTATTACTTTTTAATTTATAAATTGGAATTTGTTTTTAATCTTTCTTCTTAATAACCAATGCTTTTTTTTAATACCTTATTGTATTTTTTGAAAAAAATCTAACTTGGATTTATTTTATTTTTGAATATAGAAAATAATGTCTTTTTTTTTTTTTGTTCCCATTTTAATCTTTTGCTTTTAAATCCGCGTCACCTCACTAATTGTCAAATGTTGCCGAGGATGTTTTCTCAACTGACCTAAGTGATCTAGTGATTTGGTTTCTGGATTCTTACTAATTGGAAATTAATCCTCTGCTCAGATTAAAAAAAAATTATTTCAGAATTTTCTTTTAATCGATTTTATTATTAAAATCGATTAAAAGAAGATTCTGAAATAATGTAATATCACAGATAAAATATAAAGATATACATGTGTATTCTTGTAAGAAAGATAAGTGCATACCAACAGCCATACTATTTAAAAAAAAAGAAAGATTAATTTGTGAAAGTATATAATGTTTTATATACAAATTCCTAAAAATAAATATTGTTTTTGTGATAATAAATGATCTTCACAAAATCAGTTTTGCATTTTTGTGAGGCAAAAAGTAATTTCATGAATCGATTTAGTTTTAATGATGTTACTAATTACTTTAGAAATAACTTTACCGTATCCATTTAATTCAAGATAGATATAACTATTGTCTTTGAGAAGATACATGTTTATATACAGTTAGCTTAATGTCTCTTATTTTGTAAATTTTAGTTACAAATTCAAATAACAATTGCCTGTATTTATATCAAAATTAATTTTTGCCTTGGCAGAAAAAAAAATTGCTTGGAACTATAAATCTAAATGTTAAACTTTTAAAACAATGTATTTCATAAAATCATCTCTAGTTGACTGGAATTTTGTTTTTAAGAAGCTATTTGTGTTCTATTTTCCAGCCTGGACATCATCCAGGATTACGTGCAGCATCAGAGATGAGAGCTCAACAGCAACAGCAAGCGGGCAGCGGCAGGGGCATGATGGGTATTGTGTTGCCCATGTATGCTGTTGGCATTGTACTTTACCTCGTCTACACTCTGGTCAAGGTAATAATATAAATCCGTTCTCTTATTTTAATCTTTTTCTCTTAAATGTTATAAGCTGAAATTATGCGTTTTGTTTGGTGCATGCGCGCTCTCTATATATGCACCTTTTATGCACTTGTATACTTATGACCTATGCATTGCCGCATGAAAGTATGTAAACTCCCCAGACATGGTCATTGTTATTGCAAACATTTTTTTAATAAGCCTATCATTAAATGGACGGCCAAACACCACTTTTCATTTTTTTAATAAGCCTATCATTAAATGGACAGCCAAACACCACTTTTCATTTTTTTAATAAGCCTATCATTAAATGGACAGCCAAACACCACTTTTCATTTTTTTAATAAGCCTATCATTAAATGGACGGCCAAACACCACTTTTCATTTTTTTAATAAGCCTATCATTAAATGGACAGTCAAACACCACTTTTCATTTTTTTAATAAGCCTATCATTAAATGGACAGCCAAACACCACTTTTCATTTTTTTAATAAGCCTATCATTAAATGGACAGCCAAACACCACTTTTCATTTTTTTTAATAAGCCTATCATTAAATGGACAGCCAAACACCACTTTTCATTTTTTTAATAAGCCTATCATTAAATGGACAGCCAAACACCACTTTTCATTTTTTTAATAAGCCTATCATTAAATGGACAGCCAAACACCACTTTTCATTTTTTTAATAAGCCTATCATTAAATGGACAGCCAAACACCACTTTTCAAGTAACAAACACAAAAAAAATGTATATGAACTTTTTACCTTCTTTTGAAGCTGTCACCTCAACCAAACACCTATAACCACTGACAAGTCTTGCACATTACTTGCAAAATTTAGCCAGTTGAGTGAGGTTGAAAGTTAATATGACATGTTCAGGTTTAATCACAACATTTCTATTCGATTGAAATCCAAACTTTTTGATTGAATCCAGAGTACAAATTGTTAGATTGGCTGTTTCAGATCATTGTTTTGTTACAGAATGCAAGCTTCAACACCCTGATGTAGAAGATTCGGTGCATGTTCAGCGTTTCAGGCATACGGAAAAATTATTTATTTATGACAACAGTATTATGTACTTACTCAGTGGTATTTTATTGTTCAATGTTGAAAAAAGTAGGAAAAATTATCCACTAGAACTTTAATTACAAATATTTTTCCATTTTCCGTATCGTACAAGTCACTTCGATGACTATGCGTCCATCTTGTTTCGTTGGACACAAGTCAAGGGCAGATAATAAGCATTTATTAAAAAACTAAAAAACAACTACATTGATAAAAAAAACATAATTTATTGTAATGAGTATATTTAATATGAAAGTAAATAAATGTAAACCTAATTAAATTCTAACTGGGTATCTTTCCGCAATTTCTTGGAAGATACCGCCTAGTTTGTTGTTCTTGAACTTATGACGCAACATAAACTCAGCTAAATAGGTATTCACCATTTGCATAACCCTTTGCATGATTACCTGCCCTTGCAAATTATCTGATTAAAATTTAAATGTTCGTTTTTTAATCATTACCTTGTGTTTGTTTCTTTTTCCAATTATCCCATCTGTTAACCATATTGCAGAACTCAGCCAAACTTTCTAGTAAAATATAAATATTAATGTGGAACGTCTGGATAATAATAATAATAATACATACATAATGTTATTCTTGTCCGGGTCGTAACACTGGGCAGATCACTAAGAGCGGGGACTCCAATGAATGTCATCATATTGATTCAATTTTCGTTTGATTGTAGAGACACATGCTACCAATGTGTGATGTGTGAGTTTCCCTTGAGCTGATTCATTTTTATAGTCTTTCTTGGTGATAGTTGTGATGGGTATCCACTCCTAGGCAAAGTTACTGTCATGTTGAATACCCTTTATTTGTAAACTATTTCTCTGAAAAAATGGAGCTGTCGTCTTTTATTATAACTTTCTTACAGACTGATGAAAAGTATCTTCCTGATATCCTCGTCTTTCTACTTGGCCTTCTTGTGATCTATGAGATGAAATATGTTTGTATGAAAGATAGTTCAATCTTTTAATCAAGATGTCTCTTCTGGTTGGTCAGCTTGAATCGAATAATTGAGCACCCAGATGTAGACCATTCTTTCTTGAAATTGATCCAGAAAGCCAACAGAATTGTCTGGTGATACCAAATCAGGCTGCCCTGTGGCTCCCTGAGACGAAATTCACCTACATTGACGGTTTTTTTTTTTTTTTTTTTTTTTTTTTTTTTGTAAAACTTAATTATGTTCTACAAAACCAAAACCAAAAACAACAGCCCCTCTCCCTTTCTCCCTCCCCTTTTTTATTTTATTTTTAGAACTTGAAGCATAAATCTTTTACTATAATGACCAGATTCGGCATTAAATAACCCAAAAAGGGTTGATATGCCGTAAAACAAAACTACCAAACCATACCAACAGAATTGTGAGTCTTCTTCAAGCAACTTTGAACAACTCATTCGGAAAGGTTTCATTCATATAGAAAGTAAATACTATTGAAATATTTGAAACTATTTTTTGTAGGCATTCCTACTAATTAATATTCGATAAAGGATCATTTTTTAATGCTATCATGGTGGTCAAGATATCATTCATCAACAAGAGATACACAATTTATTGTATGATACATAATTCTTTTCTGGAAATGTAATGAAACAAAAAAATTTTTTTAATTTACTAATATTAAAATTTCCTTAAACAAAACAAAAAAACATTGTTTTCCTCTTTCCCAATTGATGCCTACGCTAGTTTATCCATCAACAATAATCTCTGGTTCTGGGTATGACCGTAAACTGTATCCGGTGGTGGTGAGACCCCAATTTAAGAGCTTTGGGGTTATGGATCACTTCCTAGTTGCCATTACTTCATGGTTTACTGTGAGTCGGAGTTGTAGAACCTTTCATCATGGCAGAAAACTGTAGACATACATTTACATCATGTAGACATACATTTACATCATGTCGACATACATTTACATCATGTAGACACACATTTACATCATGTACACATACATTTACATCATGTCGACATACATTTACATCATGTAGACATACATCTACATCATGTCGACATACATTTACATCATGTAGACATACATTTACATCATGTAGACATACATTTACATCATGTAGACATACATTTACATCATGTAGACATACATTTACATCATGTCGACATACATTTACATCATGTACACATACATTTACATCATGTCGACATAAATTTACATCATGTAGACATACATTTACATCATGTCGACATACATTTACATCATGTAGACATACATTTACATCATGTCGACATACATTTACATCATGTCGACGTACATTTACATCATGTCGACATACATTTACATTGTGTAGACATACATTTACATCATGTAGACATACATTTACATGGTGTCGACATACATTTACATCATGTAGACATACATTTACATCATGTAGACATACATTTACATCATGTCGACATACATTTACATCATGTCGACATACATTTACATCATGTCGACATACATTTACATCATGTAGACATACATTTACATCATGTAGACATACATTTACATCATGTAGACATACATTTACATCATGTACACATACATTTACATCATGTCGACATACATTTACATCATGTAGACATACATTTACATCATGTCGACATACATTTACATCATGTACACATACATTTACATCATGTCGACATAAATTTACATCATGTAGACATACATTTACATCATGTCGACATACATTTACATCATGTAGACATACATTTACATCATGTCGACATACATTTACATCATGTCGACGTACATTTACATTGTGTAGACATACATTTACATCATGTAGACATACATTTACATGGTGTCGACATACATTTACATCATGTAGACATACATTTACATCATGTCGACATACATTTACATTGTGTAGACATACATTTACATCATGTAGACATACATTTACATGGTGTCGACATACATTTACATCATGTAGACATACATTTACATCATGTAGACATACATTTACATCATGTCGACATACATTTACATCATGTCGACATACATTTACATCATGTCGACATACATTTACATCATGTCGACATACATTTACATCATGTAGACATACATCTACATCATGTCGACATACATTTACATCATGTCGACACACATTTACATCATGTACACATACATTTACATCATGTCGACATACATTTACATCATGTAGACATACATCTACATCATGTAGACATACATTTACATCATGTCGACATACATTTACATCATGTAGACACACATTTACATCATGTACACATACATTTACATCATGTACACATACATTTACATCATGTCGACATACATTTACATCTTGTCGACATACATTTACATCATGTAGACATACATTTACATCATGTACACATACATTTACATCATGTACACATACATTTACATCATGTACACATACATTTACATCATGTCGACATACATTTACATCTTGTCGACATACATTTACATCATGTACACATACATTTACATCATGTACACATACATTTACATCATGTACACATACATTTACATCATGTACACATACATTTACATCATGTACACATACATTTACATCATGTCGACATACATTTACATCATGTCGACATACATTTACATCATGTAGACATACATTTACATCATGTAGACATACATTTACATCATGTACACATACATTTACATCATGTACACATACATTTACATCATGTACACATACATTTACATCATGTACACATACATTTACATCATGTCGACATACATTTACATCATGTCGACATACATTTACATCATGTACACATACATTTACATCATGTACACATACATTTACATCATGTACACATACATTTACATCATGTAGACATACATTTACATCATGTAGACATACATTTACATCATGTCGACATACATTTACATCATGTACACATACATTTACATCATGTCGACATAAATTTACATCATGTAGACATACATTTACATCATGTCGACATACATTTACATCTTGTAGACATACATTTACATTGTGTAGACATACATTTACATCATGTAGACATACATTTACATCATGTAGACATACATTTACATCATGTCGACATACATTTACATCATGTACACATACATTTACATCATGTCGACATACATTTACATCATGTACACATACATTTACATCATGTACACATACATTTACATCTTGTAGACATACATTTACATCATGTCGACATACATTTACATCATGTCGACATACATTTACATCATGTCGACATACATTTACATCATGTCGACATACATTTACATTGTGTAGACATACATTTACATCATGTACACATACATTTACATCATGTAGACATACATTTACATCATGTCGACATACATTTACATCATGTACACATACATTTACATCATGTCGACATACATTTACATCATGTACACATACATTTACATCATGTACACATACATTTACATCTTGTAGACATACATTTACATCATGTCGACATACATTTACATGGTGTCGACATACATTTACATCATGTAGACATACATTTACATCATGTACACATACATTTACATCATGTCGACATACATTTACATCTTGTCGACATACATTTACATCATGTCGACATACATTTACATTGTGTAGACATACATTTACATCATGTACACATACATTTACATCATGTACACATACATTTACATCATGTCGACATACATTTACATCTTGTAGACATACATTTACATCATGTACACATACATTTACATCATGTCGACATACATTTACATCATGTAGACATACATTTACATCATGTACACATACATTTACATCATGTAGACATACATTTACATCATGTACACATACATTTACATCATGTCGACATACATTTACATCATGTACACATACATTTACATCATGTCGACATACATTTACATCATGTAGACATACATTTACATCATGTACACATACATTTACATCATGTACACATACATTTACATCATGTCGACATACATTTACATCATGTACACATACATTTACATCATGTCGACATACATTTACATCATGTAGACATACATTTACATCTTGTAGACATACATTTACATCATGTACACATACATTTACATCATGTCGACATACATTTACATCTTGTAGACATACATTTACATCATGTCGACATACATTTACATTGTGTAGACATACATTTACATCATGTACACATACATTTACATCATGTACACATACATTTACATCATGTCGACATACATTTACATCTTGTAGACATACATTTACATCATGTCGACATACATTTACATGGTGTCGACATACATTTACATCATGTCGACATACATTTACATCATGTACACATACATTTACATCATGTACACATACATTTACATCATGTACACATACATTTACATCATGTCGACATACATTTACATCTTGTAGACATACATTTACATCATGTCGACATACATTTACATGGTGTCAACATACATTTACATCATGTAGACATACATTTACATCATGTACACATACATTTACATCATGTACACATACATTTACATCGTGTCGACATACATTTACATCATGTAGACATACATCTACATCATGTCGACATACATTTACATGGTGTAGACATACATTTACATCATGTCGACATACATTTACATCATGTCGACATACATTTACATCATGAATATTTAGGTGAAGCATCAAACAGCATGAATAAATATTTGAAGATATTAAGAACTTGAAACTTTTGCCAAAATGATTTGATTCAGCATTAAATAACCTGAAAAGGGTTGATATGACGTAAAACAAACAGGGTGCGATGGCTGTTCGAGGACATTATTAGTATGTTAAATAAACACCAATATTTTAACAAAAATGTATTTAAATCAAATTGACACAAATATCCTTTATTATACTTTGTCTAATTATTCTATGAATCCACCTTTCGCTTCAATAATTGCTTCTATTCAGACTCGAAACTGTCCACAAGCTATGGTCCCTATTCATTTCGGACATCACCTGGACAATGGCGGCTTTTAGTAAAACTATTATACTATATGGATGCCGATTAGTCTCTCTTTCAACAATGCTCCACACGTAATAGGATTTAAATCTGACGAGTTAGGGGGCCACATGTTGGGGTCACATGATCGTAAAAATTCTCTGATAACCAGCCCTGGGTTATAATGGCTTTTTGAGAAGGTGCAGAGTCTTGTTGAAATACAAATATGGCCTTCCATTGCATATTTTATCTATCCAGGACTTAACCGTTTTAAGAACATCAAGCTATCCAGCAGCATTGTCTCTAAGATCTTGTGGGAAAATGCAAGGTGGCATTACACACACCTCTTAAAACCATCGCAGAAGCCGGATAGTGGGTGTGCACCACTCTGCGTACTTCAGAAGAAGATATACGTCGCCACCTGTCATTCGGTCTGTTTTCTGATCATCACATCCCTCAATCTCCAACCGAACGTTATGAACAAATGATCTGGCAACATGTAAATGTTACTGATTTCTTAATAACTATATTTTGCAGCTAAAGCAACTATGACTGCATGTCTTTTCATTTCTTGGGTTAACATCTTCCTCTGAATGGGTTACCTGAAATAAAAAAAAAATATTATGCTTTGAGTGTGTAATGAACTTAAAATAATATGTCCTCAAATAGCCATTGCACCCTGTAATTGTATTGTATTTCAATAATACATTTTAAAGTCTTTTAAAACTAGATCTAGGTCAAGTTTAATAATAATTCTTGCTTTGCCAAAATAAATGTTTCTTTGGGAATTGTCGTTTTTTTAAAATCTGTTTTGTTTTCTATCTTCGTATTGGATGACATAATGCAATAATACATTGTCTTGTTAACATGATTAGATGATTATTGTATCATGTTTGAGACATATAGATCAAGATATTGTATATTTATATGTAATTAATATAATATTTTACTAAAAGTGTAACCAAATTTCAAGGAATTTATCTTAAAAATCTCCATTAAATTTGCTTCGTATGGAAATTTGATCATCTTGTTAATTTTGAGTTTTAAACTGTCAAATGTCTTGCTTTTCTAGGTTTTCAGCAAGCGAAGTGAACCTGAGCAACGTGAGAAAGATCCATTGGCTCAGTTACGTAATTTTAAATATGATGATCGAAAAGGCAAATTCTCTTTTGGTGAAGATTTTGATCCCGATGATGACTTTAGAGATTATCTCAGGAAAAAACACAAGCAGCAAGAATTAGAAGAATTGATCAACAAAGCTGATGATCGCCACATCAGTAAGTATAACGATTGAAAAAACACTTTTTATTTTATGTTTAGTTTTTCTTTTTTTTTTTTTTTTTTGAAGGAATAATCTATTGGTTGTAAAAAAAAAAAAAATATAAAAAACTTTAAATTTGACAACTGTTCATAAATTGTTTTGTGTTTGTGATAAATCTTTATAAAAGAATAGAGCTTCTGAATGTTTAATAAACATTAAGACTTCACTTCCTAGCTAGTGCTGATAACATGTGTAAGAATTTCGACTGTTAACAAAACGATTGGGTTTCGATCTCAGTTTGAAGTACTTGCTCGTCTAACCACACTAAACAGCTGTGATATGGAGAAACTGTGGATGAGATATATATATATATATATATATATATATAGTCTCGGAAGTTTCTCAACCATTAAAACTATATAAAAAAAATTAAAAAAGATAAAAAACTTATAGTCTCAAGTCTTCCAGTGGAAAATCACTCATGTAAGTCAATTTATTTTTTACAGTTATTATATTAGTTAGTTTCTAACACTATTTTAAGGGATCATCAGTTGTTTACCATGAAAAACTGTTTCGGGAATTTAAAAACAAGACAGTATTTAATTTCATAGCTTCCCAGCAGAGTTGATCAGACCCCACTTCCCTTAAAAGACAAAAACATAAACGTTCCTTATACTAAATCTACGTTTTGTTCCATATAAATGTTTTGCTAACTTATATTAGTTATTTAAGACACAAAAAAAAAAAAAAAAAAAAAATTCTTTACCTGTGCTGTTCGTCTGTCTAATAAAATTTATCCGTTACTCACAAAAATGTTGCTGCATTTTAAAGTGTTTGGACGAATCCATGACACTATTATTTAAGTGATTAATGTATTATTTTTAGTTTTATATTATAAATATAAAAAACATCAACACATCAATATATATATATAAAAATAGTTTATCAATATATATTAGAATAGTTTATAAATATATTGCTGTGGACCTGGTTAGGGTCCGGAATGAAAACACGAAGACAGGGTTTAGCAAAAACAAGTATATTGAAGAAAAGTCTAATCCAACAGAGATTCAAGAGTAGTGGTACGTCAGTCTTGACTGCCAGTATAGACTGGGGTTTACTCAACACTGAGAAGCATATGCTTCCAGTGTTTATTGTGAATTGAAGAGTCTTATAGGTACGGTACCATAACACACACCCCCTCCCAAGCTTTACCTCCTGAGGAGTATTAATATTGTTTCCTTTTTGGATTGATTACGATAAGATCCGGAGACTTCCGTTTCTTTTTAGATTGACGCTTTTTTTGGGCTGCTTCGGGTACTTGTATGTCGAAAGTATCGTATATGATGTCCATAACTTCTTCTTCTACCTGGGGAGTGCTGTCCGTGTCATTCGACAGTCATTTCCTAATTTAAGTGTCTCTTATGAGGTCCTTGGATTATGTAAACCATATTTCCAATTCTCTTTTTTATTGTACCAAGTTCCCAGAAAGACATGTTATTTTTAAACATCTTGAAATATACTCTGTCCCCTGGGATGTATCGTTTAGTGGTCTGTTTAGGCAATAATTTGTCAAAAACGGATCTTACTTTTCGCGCAAACATCATCTCTGCAGATGAGGATGGTGTATTAACGTTTGGCATGATCCTGTACACTTATAAAAACTACTGCAGGGCCAGTTCCGTGGGAGTGCCGCAAGCTTTTTTCAGGGCTCTTTTTAGAGTGTCCACAAAACCCTCCGCCTAGCCGTTTGATCTAGGATGATACAGGGGAGTCGTGATATGTCTGATCTGGAAAATTTCACAGAACTCTTTGAGGTCAGATGTAAATTGCGTTCCGTTGTCACTGACCAAACAATCGACCACCCCAAAACGGACGAACAATTCGTGCAGGAAAATTATTGTTATCTCCGTAGTAGGCTTTTTACATCGTAACACTTTGGGCCATTTGGAAAAACTATCGACTACAATTAGATAGTAAAATCCCTCCAACGGGCCCGCAAAATCCACATGTATCCTTAACCAAGGTCAGTCCGTCTTTGGCCACAGACTATATTTGATATGAGGTGCCTTTGCCATAAAGGCACAGCCTTTACACGTATTTACAATGTTCTCAATGCCATTTTAGGCCAGTACACGAAGTTGTGCATCAAACTTTTCATCCTATTTGTCCCTGGATGGCCAATGTGAAAATCCTTCAGGATTCTCTTCTGTAATTTTTTTGGAATGACTACTCTCGTTGTACAAGAGTACATCGTCGCATAATGCAAAATTGCCTACAAAATGTTGGCCTTTATCAGCCATTTTAGTTCTTGTACTGATGATGAATTCATCATTAGAGGTTTCCTTTTTAATTTCATGTAGAGTCACCGGGAGCTCTCTTACCGTGTTGCATACCATAGCTTTTATCTCCCCTTCCGCTTGCAGGGAAGCGATCTTCTAGTGGTTCTCTCTGTCTCAGCAATAGTCTAGACAATCCATCCGCATGATAGATCTTTTTTGATGATAAATACTCCATTTTAAAATTATAATTCAGTAAAATTGTTCCTCACCTCTGTAGTCTATTCGCCTTATACACAGGCAGACTTTTTTCAAGCCGAAAATGGTGATTAACAGTTTATGATCCATCTGTAATGTGAACAATCTACCGTGTATATAGCGATAGAAATTAGTTACAGCAAAAATTATTCCTAAAGCTTCCTTCTCAATTTGGGAGTAATGCTTCTCCGTGGGAAGAAGGGTCCTTGATGCATGTGCGATGGGTTTATGCGTTCCATCCGGCATTACATGAAGAATGCACGCTTCTGATCTGTATGAACTAACGTCACTAGCCACTATTATGTCTACGTCTGAGTTGTAATGCGTAAGGAATAAATCTGATGTCAGCATTTCAATAGTTTTGTCGAATGCCTCTTGGCATTCGGGCGTCCACTCCCAAACTTTATCCTTTTTTAATAGTTCATTCAATGTTAAATATAAATAGGGAGTTATAAAGATACAAAATGAATTCACTCTAATATTGATACAGACATGCACTTGCCATAGGGAGGTAATATGGATATGGGGGGTTGGAGTTATTTCCCTTATATCGTCTTCTTTCCTTTCTTCCACCTTTCTTTAATAACTACTTGACATAAGGATAAATGAATAGGAATTATTTTGTAGATCTTGGACTAAGTGGGGAATATAATCCTTCTCCGGCTAACCCGACTGCCCAGGGGTCTATTGCCATAACAGAAGATAGGTAACCAGTCCCTATCAGTTCATGAATTTATAAACCTGCAACAGAAAGCGGAATAATACACTAACTCAATAGAATCTATGAATACATAATAATAGGTTTAGACGCTCAATATAACTTAAGAAGCTAAAGGGAAAGAACTTATGTAGTTTTGAGTAAAAATAAAATAAATGTTCTTTATTGAAAAATACTCGATCAAATCATAAACATTACCTAATTGATAAGTAATCGGCACCCTAGAATAAATTGGTCTACTTTTAAACATCATTAATAAATATAATGGACTCAAATGACGTTAGAAATATGACACTCTATTTGTAGAGAACAGAGATTATATAACGAACCTCACATATAGATTGGAAATTATGTTTTATGTTGAATGTGAAATTTTATGGAATCTTATTTAGCTTAAATATTACACAATCAGAAAATAAATCCTCTAGCTAAAAGGGAATGCATAATCGGTCAAACTCTGCACTTAGTTTTGTATTCAAATAAAGTAATTAAACACTCACAATACAAGTGAAGTAAAAAATGAAACGACAATTAACTTTGGGTATAAATTTCTAAAATTCTCTTAATATTTTATAAATAAATAATTAGCATCATTTACTAGAACATAACAGATCTGTAATTGCTCAATTTGGTGGTTCGGTTTTGTCTGGTTGACTCCAAACTGTTGAGTTCGAAAGGGATCAACTCTGCTTTTAGTTTCACATTCAAAACAGACACAAAACTACTTAAGTGGGAAATTAAACTTATCTTAGAGTTAATTTAAACGTTTTATAAATAAATACTAAACATCATTCACCAATAATACCGAAGTATAACAATCTTAACATTGCTCAAATGGCTGGCTAAATCTAACTGACTCCTAACTGGTGAATTTAAAAGAGATCAGCTCTGCACTTAGTTTCACATTCAAATGAGATAAATAGACATTTGTAATTTAAATGAAATAATTTTAGGCAATTAAACTTGCCTTCGAATGAATACAAACTTTTTATAAATAAATGATAGAATTAATTAACTATATTAACGTAATATCACTGAATTAAAAATTTTCGAATGTCTGCGTATTTTAGTGTGCTAACTCTGAACTGTTGAATTCAAAATGGCGTCTGAGTTTTTTCGCATGTGAGTGATTTTTTTCTGTTTCTTTTTTTTACAAAATTTGGTCTATGTACAATTAATATGATAAATAATTATGGTAACTTAAACAAATCATTTTCCCCTGTACGATTGACCAGTATAGCTTTCGGACTAAAAGCTACATCCAAAAATCTCTTTTCTCATTCATTCCTGCTATCTATTGATTCGTGTTCTAAAAAAGAAAATTTTAAATTTTCAATCATTTTTGAAAATCTTATATTTAATGTCCGACATTTTCTTTTTCATGAGTCAAATTTACAGCAAGGTAGAGGGTAGTTTACATTCTCATTTAAAGTTCTCCCACACAACTCATCTTCACCATGGGGAAAATTTAATGCCATAAATAACTTAGTAAGGACCGGTTCCTGTCCATTTTACAATAAGATTTCACAAACTATGGAATGTTGTAACTGACACAATATCAGCGCTATAGCTAAAAAACCTAAAACCATGAATACAATACTTATAGTCGATTAGAATCTTCTATGAATCTACTAATTCTTGAATGCACACCTTACTCTTATTTTGATCTGTCATCAACGGTACTGACTTTTGCAATATGTTCCTTGGCATCTAAAATTACTGTAGACACTTACATGACGCCATAGTTTGACTCTACAAGACTTTAAAGTAATGTAAGTAACGCTGCATGTAGGATGTGTTAAAGCAAAGACACTTCATGCGTGTTTCTGCATGAAGGGACTTTGTTTTAACAACTTTGGGCGAAGAAGACATAATAAACCAATTTCAGTTACACATGCTCCTGATTAGGTGCAATGGATTCACATGTTAGAATATTTCTCTGCATTATAAATCCAACTTTCTTATTTTAGCACTCTGAGAGATGAAATATGATTTCTTTCTATTCAAAACAAAACCAAAAGATTGTATAGCAAATTCTTTTTTTTTTTTCTTTTTGTCGAATAACACTGTTTTCATTTTTTGTCTGTTGACATTATTTTTCAGAGATAACTTTGAATTCAAAAATAAAAGTAATTTTTTATTCCTAAATGCAAGAGTATATTTAAGAATTTTATTTCGAACAATGCCTTTCGCTTTATTCAGAAACAAGTTGGTCATTTTTATGGTACTGTTTTAGATATTGACCCTAATTTCCGTGACTGCCCGGCAGCAGCAAGCCAACAGCTAACGGAAGCGTCCGAGACCTGCCGAAATCGAAAACGTTTAAAATGTTTTAAAAAAAAACAATGCGTAATTGCAAAAAAAAAAAAATGGTTTAAAAAAGTTATTATTTTCGCGTTCTAAAGTTTATAAAAACAGTTTATTTCAGTTACAAAAAAAATGGTTTAAAATGTTAGCGTTTATAAAAAATTTTCTTACATAAAATGGTTAAATATTAATTTAAAAAAAGTTTATTCATTTCAGCTATGGGTTTGTTCATTTATTTCATTTTTTGTATAAAAATATATGCATTTCGTTTTCTTTACGTATATTCATCGTCTTACATTGTTGTCGTCTGCCGACTCGGCAGGTCTCGGACGCTTCCGTTAGCTGTCGGCTCGCTGCTGCCGGGCAGTCACGGAAATTAGGGTCAATATCTAAAACAGTACCATTTTTATAAATATACATAGAGATACCGTTATGTTTCCAGCATCCCAAATTCTCTTTTCAGCTTCTAACCGGTTATTCCATATGAAACTCTAATGAGAATGTTTTAGTGAAGTTTGTAAAAAGATAAAATTGTTTCTTTTATAAAATGTTTGGTACAATTTTATTTTGTATTTTTATAATGTATTTTGATATAAATTATGTATTTTACAACTTAATTAACTGACACTCAACTTCATCAGTGACAAAACTGGTGGAGTCAACCCCTAATATAATTATTTGATGAGGTGATGGGGAAGGGTGTGTAAATAAAGGGCGCGAGAGTTCACTGACCTTGGTTGGTTGAATGGGACCATGTAACTTAGGATAGGAGAGAAGATTTTAAATAGGATAGTTGAGAGAGAGCTAAGAGTCGACTAAACGGGTGTCCTACTTCATCTATAGGCTGTATAAAGAATGTGAAATGGTAACATGTTCAACGAGATGATGAAGCAACTTCGATACAATAAAAAGATCATTGTTAAAATGTAACAGAATTATCAAACTTTGTTCAAATGAATTGATTTCACAAGAAATGTGTGATTGGTTGAATAAGATGTGAATCAGGAACAAATAAAATGATCAGCAACAGAAGCATCAAAATAGCCACGAGAAATCTGGTAGTTTTGTGTTGCATCCAATGGAATCTACCCTGGAATCGGCTATGTCAGACTTGGAATATTATCAGATGTGTTCAATTGTGTACAATAGTCTTCTAATAGAATAGGAATTGTGTTTCAGCATTAAAGAAAGGAAACCTCACAAATTCATAGTTTGATTGGCTGAAGTTCTTCTTATCTAAATAAGGTTATAAATATTTAGTGAATTTAAAATTTGAAGGATTATTATCCTGCTATTTCCATTGTTTATCATTCTTTGGAATAAATACATGACTTGTCAGATTTACAAACTCCTATTCAAAAACTGATCATTCCTAAAATGAAATTATTCGTTCAAATAAATTGTAATTTTTAATTTTGTTTTTATGATTAAATTTTGTAAATCTGATTTCAGGTTATCAACATTTCTTTGACAGTTTAAAATTTGGTAATCAATACAATAGGCAAAATCTAGGTAAGATAAAGTTGTTCACAAAGTATATATAACATGTCCACATCTACTTCTAACTTGCATGGCAACAGTTTATTTCCCAGCTGGTGCCCGCTTGGTCACTCTTATTTCATCACACTATTTTCTGCCTGGACGAAAGTAACCTTCCGCTTTCAAACCAAAACCCTGTCTTGCATAAGAGAATCAACATTTTACCATGCACCCTCACACCCGTTAATTATTGACTACTTGCACAGTTGCTGATATGCATTTAAAGGAACCATTTTCTGTTGGGTGCCAAATAATAAAAAAAAAAGGTTTTCCTTATAGAGTCACTCTCCAAACATGAATCAAAAGACATTAGCTTTTTCTGTACTCCAGGGGAAGGGAGGAGCTTTCTAAGATGGACAACTGATAATCACAACTGTTCGAAAACTCAATCTAAATCCACATTCAAATTTATATATTTCTTCTGTGTTCATCGTACGTACATTCTTTACGTTAAGTTACATTAAATAATATTGGTGTTGTTACCTTTTTGTCAATTATTGTATTATCGTAATCACTTAATAACCTAGTTCACCACTTTGTGAATACCATCATCTCATAGGCAACACTCCGTCAACACTCTCATGACACTTCTTTTGACGACCAAAAAACAAATATTTGATGCTTTATCAACAGTGGAAATAAGAATGTTGGTAAGAACTATCGTTTTTGATACGTAAAAAAAAAGTAATTTGTTTTAGTTTTCATAACTGACTTTCATGCTTAATCGTTTTGTGTTCATTTGGGTTCATTTGGGTTTTGAATCATTGCGTAACTAACTCAACTGTCAGACTGTTCCCGCTATGGTTTAATTACAGACAATATAAATATACAACATATATTGTTATTAATTGTTATCGTCTGTCAATTTAAATTACTAAATTAATTCTAATTATATAGGGTGGGCCAAAATAAGGGTCCTATCTTTAAATTTGAATAACTTGAATTTGAATAACTTCCACAAAATAAAAGTTAAACTCACCAAACTTTATGTGTGTGTAGACTGACCCTTCCGAGATTTTTTGAAATAAACAAAACAAATTTTAGCCGAAAAACACTTCTTAAAACTTACAAAAACTAAAGTATTGTTTTTTACACTGTTTTGAGTTTTTTAAGCAAAAATAATGTTTTCTAAATGAGGGTACGTTCCTTAGGGCTAATACGGCTCATGCTTGCTTCGGAAGGGGTCCTTTACTTATTCTAAAAAAAAAAAAAAAAAAAATCAATAAATAAAAAAGTTATGAATTTTTAAAAATAGGACCCTTATTTTTGCCCACCCTGTATTTAAACAATTGTTGATTAAAAAAAAAAAATTAACTTAAAAAAACATTTAATCAAGATTTTCTGTTATCTGTACATAACTTTGCTAAATACACATTGAATTTTAAAAATATTTATTTACTATTAATCAAATATTTATTAAAATAAAATAAGGAAAAACTAAAATAGTAAAAAATCTGATTTAAAAAAATTCTAAACGTGACGATATTTTAAATTCTTCTCTAAGCCTTCTATCCGTGGCAATATGTCTCCACCCAGGTAATACAACTAAATAAATAAAGGTGCTTAAGCATATCCGCCCCGACATTAAAAAATTTAAAGAATGTATAAACGTTATTATGTACTTACGTGTTAGCTGAAAATAAGATTGTGCAGAAAAAAATACGCAAATTCATTCAGTAGTTATTTAATTATTAAAAAAAAACGATTTTAACGATTTTTTCACTCGGTAGATTTTCCACCATTTTGTATCTTAGATTTTCCAGTGGTCAAGAACGATAACTCATATTTTCACGATTTCTTGGTTTGTTATCTCCCTTGTTTACAAAAATGTCAAAATCTACGTAAAATCATTTAAATCATTTTTTTTTCTTTTTCTTATAATTAAATAACTACTGGATGAATTTGCGTAATTTTTTCTGCACAATCTTATTTTCAGCTAACACGTAAGTACATAATAACGTTTATACATTCTTTAAATTTTTTAATGTCGGGGCGGATATGCTTAAGCACCTAAATAAAATATGTTTCTTAATTCTTTTTAAGTTCACAAGTTAAAAACATTAAATAATTAATTAAAAAAAATATATATTTTACTAACTTTTGATCAATAAAGATTGCGACAAGAATTAAAACTACAGAAAATAAAATTTTTAAAAAGATTTTAAACCAATATTTAAAAAATGCTAATTCTAGCAATGATTTAGTTTACCACACAATTAATATTAATTTACTGTAATCTAAAAAAGAAATAAAAAGAAATAAAAAATATTATTTTTTATTTCTTTTAAGCCAAACTTTGAAACATTGATAGCATCATCATTGTCATCATCAAACCAACCTAGGAAGTACATAAGTCTGTTATTTTTTAATAAATTGTTTATAATTAAAATAATTTAAAATGATAATAATATTGCTGCCCTCAAAATCTTTTTTCCTAATAAAACTCAATGATATTTTGCATAAGCTGTTTTCATTTTGTTTCTTCTTTTGGTAATTTTTGTTTGCTTTTTTATTTAATTGGGATTTGTTTACATATTTCTTACTGCCTTTATCTGCTATGTTGGATGTACGGAAAATCTCAATTACTTTAAAAGTATTTTATTTTTTTATAACCCACTATTTTCGTGGGTTCTTTTTTACAATTTAAAGAATTTTTTTTGTATTTATTAAGAAAAAAAAATTAAAAACAAAGAAAGTTTTAAAATATTTTTCTACATACATAAGAAAAAGAATTATGAAAAATGTCTTTAAAATAAAATTAGAGTTTTTAAAATCTTTAATAAGTAAATCATGAAATTGTATTTATTCTTGGTTTTCATTTACTAACAACTAAAGGATTCTTAAAATAATTTGTATTTTAAAAAAAATAGAATTTTAAAATGTTTTATATGTCATTATTG
Organism: Sepiola atlantica; assembly: GCA_963556195.1. Taxonomy (NCBI): domain Eukaryota; kingdom Metazoa; phylum Mollusca; class Cephalopoda; order Sepiida; family Sepiolidae; genus Sepiola; species Sepiola atlantica. Next base: position 2,834,775 of record OY744517.1, on the reverse strand, counting down.
ACATCAAAGATTTTGATAATTTTTTGGTTTCTCATTGATGATGTTGGTGAACAATTTATTAAAAATGTAGATTTTGAATATTCAGCACTTAGTCTTCTGCAAATCAGTACAGACCAATCAGTGTCCCGTGCATCATGAGTCAGCTGCTTGATTGTGTGATAAATCAAGGAGTTGTTAAGAAGTAAAAGCAATCTACTTAGTGATAATCAGTGTGGACTTTGTCCTGTAAAGTCAACTGCTGATGTACTGACTCAGATCACATAAGATCAGTGAATCTCTTGATGTTTCTAGAACAATAGCTCTTGATGTTATCCCTTTGATAGGGTCTGACACAAAGGGGGGTTGCTTCACAAACTTGCTAGCGATGTTATGCAATATCTGGAAATGACTTCTCAACCATCAAATCCTTTCTCTCTGATAGGTTTATAAAATAGTTGGTGATGGGCAGAAATCTGAAGCACATGGTATCAATGCAGGCGTGCCTCAAGGATCCATTCTGAGCCCAACCCTCTTTTTGATCTTCATAAATAATTTTCCAAATCCTATTCTTAGATTATTTGTTGGCATTTACACAGATTACACAACTGTCTATGGCAGCATTTTGAAGAGCATTGGTGATCAAGATCTCGCTAATTCTCTTTCTTCTGATCTGAAACACATGATGCAATGGGAGAAAATGGTTTGTGACTTTTCATACCTCTAAAACTAAGTTTCTCTCCTTTTACTACCAATGCTCAGATCTTTGTTTTGCCTCAGTTGGAATGAATTGCTCTCCTTGAGGAAGACCCTTGTTTTGGTAAGCCCCTAGAACTTTCACTCCAGATCTAAAATGGAAGACGTTTCTTTAATCTGTTGCTAAAGTCGCTGGAAAAATAGTTGGATCACTCTACGGCTCCAGAAAGTACCTGACTCCTGGTGCAATCCTCTACCTGTATAAGAGTCAGGTACGTCTTAAGATGGGGAGGTACTGCTGCCACATCTGGGGAGGTGCCACTCAGAACACTGTTTCCTGCCTTGACATAGTATAAAATGGCAAGGATGCGTCTTGTTACGACACAGAGAGATTTTTTCTTTTCTTCATCCGTATACCTAACATCTTTTCTTCATCCGTATAATGTTATAACATCAGGCAGAATTTAAATGAACAGGGCTTCTTTGAAGGGACTTCTGTCTGTGGAACACATTACCATGGGACTGCTTCCCTGCAGATTACAACAGTCATCTTCAAATCCCATGTTAACAAATACTTGCCCTATAAGTAATCAAATTCCATTAATCATTTTCAATCTTCTTGTAACTGACAATCATTCCATCGCATCTTATCCTTTGGGGGGGGGGGGGGGTATCAATGAGATAATTTGAATGAAGAATAAAACCTCTTCTATAATTAACCTCATCAGTTTCTGGTTGTTTGTGTTAATCTATTAGAATTTAAATTCTAATTTCAAATGAATCATCGTCGGAGTTTATGACCAGTTGTTGCATGACGATTGTTTTCTTGTTTTTTTGTTTTTTTTTACCAGCTGAACTTGAAATGCGTCAATTACAGCAACGTTTAGAAGAAACTGAAAGTCAAATGACACGAATTCTTCAGGCTATGCAATCTGTCCAGCAGCATGTGAGTGGCGTGGTCGATCGAGCTTCTGGAAACACTCACAATATGACGGACAATGAACAATTTTCAAACGACAAAAGTGAAGAGCACCCAGATATTAATGAAGAACAGAAATATGAAGAAACTTCAAAAAATGAAGATAAATGTTATGAAAAATGTGAAAAAGTATGTTTCAATTTTATACTTAAACTTTTTTTTTTCTTCCCTTTTTTTTTTTTTTTTTTTTTTTTTTTGAGTATTTTATTCGAATATCTGAGTCTTCAGTAAAGCATAAAAAGATGAAAAATGTTGCTTATTTTTGTTTTTAATCTTTTCAATATTTTCTTTCTTTTTGATTTCAGAGCCATGTTGTCCCTTCAGATTCTAATCCAGACCTTGAAAGTTATGAAGTCTTAGCAACAAACGGCAATGGGAGTGAAGTAGGCAGTGACTATTCTTTACTCAATGAAAATGGAGGTTCCCGTAATTCTCCTGAGGTTGAAAATATTTCATCAGTAGCAAACACAGGTGGAAAACCTGATATCAAAAGTACAGAGGTGTCAAAAAATGGTGATAATTTACTTTCCACCAAGTTGGAAGAAAACTCTGAAAACGAATTGAATACAAAGCAAACAGACTGTGATGAAGTAAGTTGTGCAGGAACCGGTGTTGACGTGGAAGATATCGGAGCTGAAGAAAATTGCATAGATGATAATGTCATATTGCGAAAACGCAGTGTACCAACAAAAAAATAATTTCTGAAATTCAATTTTAAGAAAAAAGTTAAATGTTCGGGGGGGATGAAGTAAAAAAAACAAAAAAAAACAAAAAAAAAAACTGCTGAAATGAAGTAGGCTTCAATGAATTTGTGATATATTCTGAATTTTATAAGTTTTTTTTTTTTTACATCAAGAATGAAGCATAAACTTTAAACTAGTCATATTTATAAGTCTTTTTAGATTTCGTCACGTTTACAGTTGACTTTTACATCACAAAACTTTTTTCTTTTTAAACCTTCTGGGTTTGTATGTGTGCACGAACATAGAATTTCATTATTTTTCCAAAATAACCAGTCACATAAACCTTATAGCTTATTTCTCCTTATAAGCATGAATGTACTATTTTAATTCAGAATAAAATATTTATTATCTTTGCTATTAATATTTTCATTAGATTTAACTTATTTGCCTTTTTGAAATGATCACAATAACACTTGTCAAGAAATGAAATCTTTTCAGATTAAAATTACTTAACATGACTTGTATATATCAAGAGATAGAAATCTTGAAAATAACAAGACTATATATTAAAGTAGATTTAAAAATTAAACTTATATATTCCCTAATATAGATAGAATCATTTTATTTTAAAAATACTCAACTAAAGTATTCAATGTCTATTTGCTCCTATATAACATTAGTTTAAAAAAGATTACTGGATTAAAAAAAATCTAAATATTAAAAAAATATATTTTGTATAAACTATAGCTTATACAAAATATTTTGTTAATTGTTTTTATTATAAATTTATTTTTCTATATCTAAAATACTTTCCCCAGTTCCAGTAAGTTAAAATTTTCAGAATTTTTTTAATTTCAACATTTTTTAAATTGATTTTACATTTGATTTACATTTGAAGTCCTTACAAATCTCTATTATTTTTTTTTTGTTTAAAAAAAAACCTTATAAAATAAATTTGTAAGATTGGTGAAAATTCTATGCCAAGTGGGAATAACCCAATAAGATTCATTTGTTAATTTCTAAAAGGCTAAAAGTGATAATTAATGGATAGATTATGAATTGCTTCAAGAAAATAGTTTTTATCTTCACTGAATTATAATTTATTTATTTTGATTTTTCTTAAGACAAATTTCTCACTGAATTTTCAAATGTAACCATTTTTACACAATTATTTTGTATTTTCCGATACAAAATATTCTTTTAGATTCAAACGAAGTTATTTCTTTTTTAGTTAATCACTAATTACAATTTTTGTGAATTTATTAAAATAATTTTGGTGATGCAAATATTTTGAAAGAACATGAAGCCATTTTGCATGTTTTAATAGAAATACTTATTGCATAATATATTTCTTGCTAAAAGACAAAATGGTTTAACAATTTATCCACCAAATTAATTTTATTTTCATGTGAATTATATTAACTTTTTATTACAATAAATAGAAACATACACGTTTACAACAATTTTCAAATTAACACTGACCAGAATAAAATTCCTGAGTGTTTACAGCATTTTTCTTTTTCCAATTTTCGAGAAACAAAATTACCTTTTAATTAATAATTAAAATAATTATATAAATCAGTTATGATAAAATTCGAATGGTCACAAAAAAATGGTTTGAATTTTTAGCTAAACTTAAAAATAAAATAATTGAGAGCAGTCATTTTTTTTCCAAATAAAAAAAAAGTAAAGAAAAGGGGGTGGGATATGTTTAAAGGTTTTGATCAACAGACACTTCTATTTCTTAATTACACTGAAAGGTTTTTAAGATCCCTGGAGGACAAGTATCCATTTTTGTTATTAAAATCTTCAAAACTAAATAATTTTTAATTTGTTTCCTAACTTCGATTCTTTTTAAATTTTCTTAATTTCCTATTCTGCAAGAAACTCTCACTATTTTTATCTGAATGTGATTGTAACATTCAACCATTTTTATAGATGTGCATATTAAAACTAATTTGATTGTTTAAACATGAAAATAAAACAAAACGATGAATCATCGAAAATGAAATCATACACAAATTATGTAGATAGGAATTATCAACTTACTAAGTTGGAATCTTTTTTAATTCAAAGAATAAAATCCTTTAAGACTTCAATTTAATCTTGAGAAATTCTTGCCTGTAAAGAAATATAGTCCAAATATAAATGATGGTGGTTCCTTGAAAGGAAGTCAGATGAAAAAAAAGTCTGTAGCAGATTTCGGTCATAAGATGATTCAACAATTGAAACCGGAGATTTTTATGCAGCAAAATAATTTTAGTCATCAATTTCAGTTTTAAATGCACCAAGTTTGTCTTTCATACTTATTTGTTTGTTTTTTACTAAGTCATATTTCTACAAACATTTCCTTTTCCAGCAAATATGAAACGACAACGGCAACGATTAGTGTTCATGTCTCATCTGCTGTTGTGCACACCTTCATCCACTGATTTTAAAATATGAGGTTTTTTTCTTCTTTTTGTTCATTTGATCCAACTAAAACTCATTTAGTTTTAGTTGGGTACACCAATCTTAAATCATTTTAGGTTTCGTCATTTTAATTTTTTTTTTTACACTGTTCTGATCTGAAATCTCTTGTTGGAAACCTTTGACAGTAAACAAACAAAATTCGATATTTAATTGCCAAATTTTGCCACCAAATACATTTTATTTTCACAACTTTAAGCCCCATTATGGCTTTGTACTTTAATTCTTATACAAATAAACTCCTCGAAATTAAAAGGTTCTCCATAATTGCAAAATACTTAGATTTAGTGAATTATTTTCCCTCCTATAAAGTATGGCCTTCAATTTGTTAAATAGTTCAATGAAACTGATTCTGCTTTCAGAAAAGCAATAAAACTGAAAAAAAAAGTGAAAATTGCTTTGAGATCTTGAATGTGTCTTCTTGAATTAGTTTGACAAATCTGAATTTAATAAAACTAAAAAAAAGTGAAAATTGCTTTGAGATCTTGAATGTGTCTTCTTGAATTAGTTTGACAAATCTGAATTTAATAAAACTAAAAAAAAGTGAAAATTGCTTTGAGATCTTGAATGTGTCTTCTTGAATTAGTTTGACAAATCTGAATTTAATAAAATTTAAACATTTTTCTTTCCATTGTGTTCTTCGTGGGTGTCGATTGGAAATATATTTGTTTTTTAAATGTTCACATGAAAAAATTCTTTACATTGCACGGTATAAATATTTGCATGGTTTAAATATCTATCTTCATTTTTATTTGTTTCTTTGTGACTAAGTCACACGGAAAGGTTGATGGCAGTTTAATGCACCAATAGTGCAGCATTTGCAGTTTCTATCTTGTATGCAGACTAAAAATGCAATAAACAATCAAGAAAAAAAGACATTTTTTTCTTTGTCATTTTCTACAATTTAATTAAGGGAATATTTAAAGTTTTAAATTTATTCCTGTAGGTTTGTTTGTTCACAATTAAGAACCCTTAAAAAGAACCCCTAAAATGCAGGTTCATACACTGCAATGTTAAATACTGGAAAAGTTTCTTTCGGCTCAACGTCATTCAACGTGAAACTTTATGAAATCTTATTCCATTACATTAGTTTTCTTTAATGAAAATCTCACAAATGAATCTTTTCAGTTAAAAAATATTTTGTTTAATTCATCCCCACCCCAAACAAGGCACACTGCCACTGAGATGTTAAGGGCTACTGCGGATTAAAGGCCAGATTTATATGGGGGCATCCTAAGTGGGGAGTTGTGCAGCAAGATGTTTGTTCACATTACATTTAAACTCTTCATGTTGGTACAGCCAGGGGAACAGTGACCAGGGAGGAAATTTCAAAGTCTAGCAGTTCGAGGAAAGAAGCTATTAAGGTAGAAAGTTTCTGAAAACCTCTACAGGGAAGTGGTGACATTTTACTGATTGTCGGGTTTGTTAGGGGTATTTACGTCAAGGGGCCACCAGTACAACAAGTTAATCGGGGCACATTTCATTGAAGTATTTATGAACCAAACACAGGGTTGCAACATTGCGGCTATAGGACAGAGGCTGGAGCTTGGTAGACAGTGTGGGACATATTAGATTAGAGGCTCTTTCTTGGACTCTGTCTAAGAGGGAGTAACTAGTGGTTGATGCACTAGCCCAGATGTGACAACGATGCTCCATTCACAGGCGGGTGGTGGCTTTGTAGAGATATATGATACTAGCAGGTGTGAGAATTTTTCTAGTTTGGTAGAGGGAGCCTACTTTCTTTGCAATAGCCTTAGCAGCGTCTTCTATGTATTTGTCGGGGAAGCAAGGAGGGAATTCCAAAAGGAAACATTCTGAGGAAAGAAGCTATTGGAGTAGAACGAGCGGGATTTTCATTTTTCAACAAATAAACATCTAAAATCCTCCTGGCATCCATAAATATGAATGTGATAAATAACATTATTTTATTGAAACATAGTTTAAATATATTTAACAACAATTTTTATTTCACAAATTTCTTTCGGGGAAATCTATTATGTTAAAAATAAAATCTCATTTCAGTTTTACTATTTTTGTCCTTTCTTTTCTTGTATCACTTCCCCTCCCCCACACACACACACACTAATGCAAATATGATATCGAATCTGTTGATATTTCTGAATCAAATAATAATCATTTTATTTGACTGAAATCAATTTATTGTCTGCAGTAGAACAGCACAAACATACACCCAGAATTACAGGCGTAATTAGTGTCAAATATTGAATGATATTTTGTTTTTATTTCATGAATTATTTCAAGGATGATAAATGGGGACATGGCTTTTTGTTTTTTGCTATTTTTAAATTATCATTGAGACATGTTTACTTTTATCATTTTTAAGGGTTGTGATTATTTTTAAGGGTTGTGATCATTTTTAAGGGTTGTGATTATTTTTAAGGGTTGTGATCATTCGTATCATTTAGCTCTATTAATCTTGCATTGATAACTACAAAAAGACGTTGAAAGAAAATCTTCATTCGTGGTCTGTCTGAAAAATAATAGGACTGTGAAAGAGGGATAAGTAGATTATGTTGTCATTTAACATTAGAGTGTCATTTATCGCATTGTGATAAATTACACTCTAAAGTAAGAAAGAAATATTTAAAATATAAATGAAGCATTGCTTCAGTAAAGATTGAACTCGAATAATTGACCAGCTACAATTTCATTAAATCTAAGGGAATGTTGATTACTACTTTTAGCTAAAAGTGCGAAATTACTTTTTGAAAAATGTCATTTATGATTTGGGACCAGCTTGGCAGCATGAACAATAATTATACATAAAAAAAAATTGTTTCAAAATATTTGAGCTGAGGATTGATAATTTAGATTATTCAAACTATTATTCTCATCTAGGTTGTTATAAGTAGAAACAGTAGTTAGAACACCAGTAAATATATATATATATATATATATATATGTGTGTTGCAACAAAATCCGACACTTGACAAAAAGAAAATTAAATAGGCAATAAAAACAAAAATTGTATATGCAGAGACCCAACAGTTTATTTAGCAACAGTTACGTGCTACGTTATGTGTCAATGTAACTACTGTCGGCAGAGACGACCATCTTGAGGTGGGTACAATATGAGTCACACACTTTGGCAACCAGGTCCTTGTCTGTAGCGCCATATGCTTCCACTATGGCAGCCTTTAGGGAGTTGATCGTGTTGTGGGCATGCTTGTTGGTCTTGCTCTTGATCAGAATAAATAGTCAAGGTGGTTGCAGTCGGGTGAGAAGGGCGACCAGTGGTGAGAAACAGTGTAAGCAGCCACGCCTGGCTCATCTTGGCCTTGTATGTAGGGACGTTTGGTGGCGATCTCGTCCATCCAGGTCTTAACCACGCTCCTCAACACCTTCTGGTAGATCTCAGCAGTGATTCTAAGGGCTCTTTTGAAAGAAGAACGGAGGCATGACATCCCCCTTCCTGTAGATGATGCCAAGGAGCATGGCGTAAGAGGAAAACTTTGTATACTTCACGACGGGAACCTCCTCAGTGGCTTTGCAGATCTATCTGTTGTTCTACGTGTAAAATTGGTCCTGGTCAAAATTCTGTTCATCAGCAGTACTTGAGCCGCCACCACCGCCACCGCCGTCGCCTTGACCTTCCTCAACTCCTTGGAGGCATTCATGATGAGCATGCGGCAAACTTTGCAGCATTACAAGTTGATTCTTCTTTTTAACTAATTGTTATTTTATCAACTTGGGTGAATAGAGCTCAAAACCAGTTGTTCAAAAGTTATAAAAATTTAAAGTGCCAAAATTCGTGTTTTTCATTGGACATTTTTCTTTAATAATCCTTTAAAAAGAGTGGGCTAAAAAACAAACCTCATCATTTCAAGAAATTCAGTAATTTTTCCATTTATTTATTTTTAAGCTATTCCTATGAAACTTTTTAGTCTTATGTAAAATTATGTGCTCTTTCAGATTATGCAGTCAGATTTTATGTATCTCTTGTATCATACAGATAGTGAGGTATTTCAATACAGTTTTAATTTCTTTTAAGTCACTACATAGTGTCTGTCGAGCCTGGCCAGTACTAAATGGGTGACCATTTGGGAATACCAGGTGCCGTATGTGCTCTCTGCTTATCTCGGCATTGTTTCCAGTCGTCTTGAGCTGCTTGCTATTGGAATCAAGCAGTGCCGACTCAAGAGAGGTGTTGTTGGGTGGATTGCGCAACCCTAGCTTCACAATTACACGTGCAGCCAGCCCCTTGCAGGAGTGTCCATAGTCTCTCTAGATTGAACAGAGGGCTTGAGTAAGGTCCTGTATGTATTTCCTCAATAACAGAATGGAAAAAAAAAAGATTGAATAAAATTTGTAACCCTAGCACTGCCACCCAGGCCCTAAGATATGGGTGGCAACAGCCCCCCCCCCCCCCCCAAAAAAAACAAGTACATGGTTACACCTAATAGTTAACTAAAACAGTTATACGTCATTAAACGCTATCTGGTCAGAAAGTGGTTTGTCATTTTCCACACAGGATTATGCTTGTCTCTTACCTATACAGCCAACAACTAGTAATAGATAACTTATAACAACTAGTAATAGATAACTTATAACAACTAGTAATGTATAACTTATAACAACTAGTAATGTATAACTTATAACAACTAGTAATGTATAACTTATAACAACTAGTAATGTATAACTTATAACAACTAGTAATGTATAACTTATAACAACTAGTAATGTATAACTTATAACAACTAGTAATGTATAACTTATAACAACTAGTAATGTATAACTTATAACAACTAGTAATGTATAACTTATAACAACTAGTAATGTATAACTTATAACAACTAGTAATGTATAACTTATAACAACTAGTAATGTATAACTTATAACAACTAGTAATGTATAACTTATAACAACTAGTAATGTATAACTTATAACAACTAGTAATGTATAACTTATAACAACTAGTAATGTATAACTTATAACAACTAGTAATGTATAACTTATAACAACTAGTAATGTATAACTTATAACAACTAGTAATGTATAACTTATAACAACTAGTAATGTATAACTTATAACAACTAGTAATGTATAACTTATAACAACTAGTAATGTATAACTTATAACAACTAGTAATGTATAACTTATAACAACTAGTAATGTATAACTTATAACAACTAGTAATAGATAACTTATAACAACTAGTAATAGATAACTTATAACAACTAGTAATGTATAACTTATAACAACTAGTAATGTATAACTTATAACAACTAGTAATGTATAACTTATAACAACTAGTAATGTATAACTTATAACAACTAGTAATATATAACTTATAACAACTAGTAATATATAACTTATAACAACTAGTAATGTATAACTTATAACAACTAGTAATGTATAACTTATAACAACTAGTAATGTATAACTTATAACAACTAGTAATGTATAACTTATAACAACTAGTAATGTATAACTTATAACAACTAGTAATGTATAACTTATAACAACTAGTAATAGATAACTTATAACTACTAGTAATGTATAACTTATAACTACTAGTAATGTATAACTTATAACAACTAGTAATGTATAACTTATAACAACTAGTAATGTATAACTTATAACAACTAGTAATAGATAACGTATAACAACTAGTAATGTATAACTTATAACAACTAGTAATGTATAACTTATAACAACTAGTAATGTATAACTTATAACAACTAGTAATGTATAACTTATAACAACTAGTAATGTATAACTTATAACAACTAGTAATAGATAACTTATAACTACTAGTAATGTATAACTTATAGCAACTAGTAATGTATAACTTATAGCAACTAGTAATATATAACTTATAGCAACTAGTAATATATAACTTATAGCAATTAGTAATATATAACTTATAACAACTAGTAATAGATAACGTATAACAACTAGTAATGTATAACTTATAACAACTAGTAATATATAACTTATAACAACTAGTAATAGATAACGTATAACAACTAGTAATGTATAACTTATAACAACTAGTAATAGATAACTTACAACAACTAGTAATGTATAACTTATAACTACTAGTAATGTATAACTTATAACTACTAGTAATGTATAACTTATAACAACTAGTAATGTATAACTTATAACAACTAGTAATGTATAACTTATAACAACTAGTAATGTATAACTTATAACAACTAGTAATGTATAACTTATAACAACTAGTAATGTATAACTTATAACAACTAGTAATGTATAACTTATAACAACTAGTAATGTATAACTTATAACTACTAGTAATGTATAACTTATAACTACTAGTAATGTATAACGTATAACAACTAGTAATGTATAACTTATAACTACTAGTAATGTATAACTTATAACTACTAGTAATGTATAACTTATAACAACTAGTAATAGATAACGTATAACAACTAGTAATGTATAACTTATACGTTATCTATTACTAATTGTTATAACAACTAGTAATGTATAACTTATAACAACTAGTAATGTATAACTTATAACAACTAGTAATGTATAACTTATAACAACTAGTAATGTATAACTTATAACAACTAGTAATGTATAACTTATAACAACTAGTAATGTATAACTTATAACTACTAGTAATGTATAACTTATAACTACTAGTAATGTATAACTTATAACAACTAGTAATAGATAACGTATAACAACTAGTAATGTATAACTTATAACTACTAGTAATGTATAACTTATAACAACTAGTAATAGATAACGTATAACAACTAGTAATGTATAACTTATACGTTATCTATTACTAATTGTTATAACAACTAGTAATGTATAACTTATAACAACTAGTAATGTATAACTTATAACAACTAGTAATGTATAACTTATAACAACTAGTAATGTATAACTTATAACAACTAGTAATGTATAACTTATAACTACTAGTAATGTATAACTTATAACAACTAGTAATATATAACTTATAACAACTAGTAATGTATAACTTATAACTACTAGTAATGTATAACTTATAACAACTAGTAATATATAACTTATAACTACTAGTAATGTATAACTTATAACTACTAGTAATGTATAACTTATAACTACTAGTAATGTATAACTTATAACAACTAGTAATGTATAACTTATAACAACTAGTAATGTATAACTTATAACAACTAGTAATGTATAACTTATAACAACTAGTAATGTATAACTTATAACTACTAGTAATGTATAACTTATAACAACTAGTAATGTATAACTTATAACTACTAGTAATGTATAACTTATAACTACTAGTAATGTATAACTTATAACAACTAGTAATATATAACTTATAACTACTAGTAATGTATAACTTATAACTACTAGTAATGTATAACTTATAACTACTAGTAATGTATAACTTATAACTACTAGTAATGTATAACTTATAACTACTAGTAATGTATAACTTACAACAACTAGTAATGTATAACTTATAACAACTAGTAATGTATAACTTATAACTACTAGTAATGTATAACTTATAACTACTAGTAATGTATAACTTATAACAACTAGTAATATATAACTTATAACTACTAGTAATGTATAACTTATAACTACTAGTAATGTATAACTTATAACAACTAGTAATGTATAACTTATAACTACTAGTAATGTATAACTTATAACTACTAGTAATGTATAACTTATAACTACTAGTAATGTATAACTTATAACTACTAGTAATGTATAACTTATAACTACTAGTAATGTATAACTTATAACAACTAGTAATGTATAACTTATAACAACTAGTAATGTATAACTTATAACAACTAGTAATAGATAACTTATAACAACTAGTAATGTATAACTTATAACAACTAGTAATGTATAACTTATAACAACTAGTAATAGATAACTTATAACTACTAGTAATGTATAACTTATAACAACTAGTAATGTATAACTTATAACAACTAGTAATGTATAACTTACAACAACTAGTAATGTATAACTTATAACTACTAGTAATGTATAACTTATAACTACTAGTAATGTATAACTTATAACTACTAGTAATGTATAACTTATAACAACTAGTAATGTATAACTTATAACAACTAGTAATGTATAACTTATAACAACTAGTAATGTATAACTTATAACAACTAGTAATCGATAAATTATAACTACTAGTAATGTATAACTTATAACTACTAGTAATGTATAACTTATAACTACTAGTAATGTATAACTTATAACAACTAGTAATGTATAACTTATAACAACTAGTAATATATAACTTATAACAACTAGTAATATATAACTTATAACAACTAGTAATAGATAACGTATAACAACTAGTAATGTATAACTTATAACAACTAGTAATGTATAACTTATAACAACTAGTAATGTATAACTTATAACAACTAGTAATATATAACTTATAACAACTAGTAATAGATAACTTATAACTACTAGTAATGTATAACTTATAACTACTAGTAATGTATAACTTATAGCAACTAGTAATGTATAACTTATAGCAACTAGTAATGTATAACTTATAACAACTAGTAATGTATAACTTATAACTACTAGTAATGTATAACTTATAACAACTAGTAATATATAACTTATAGCAATTAGTAATATATAACTTATAACAACTAGTAATAGATAACGTATAACAACTAGTAATGTATAACTTATAGCAACTAGTAATGTATAACTTATAACAACTAGTAATATATAACTTATAACAACTAGTAATAGATAACGTATAACAACTAGTAATGTATAACTTATACGTTATCTATTACTAATTGTTATAACAACTAGTAATGTATAACTTATAACAACTAGTAATGTATAACTTATAACAACTAGTAATGTATAACTTATAACAACTAGTAATGTATAACTTATAACTACTAGTAATGTATAACTTATAGCAACTAGTAATGTATAACTTATAGCAACTAGTAATGTATAACTTATAACAACTAGTAATGTATAACTTATAACAACTAGTAATGTATAACTTATAACTACTAGTAATGTATAACTTATAACTACTAGTAATGTATAACTTATAGCAACTAGTAATGTATAACTTATAACAACTAGTAATGTATAACTTATAACTACTAGTAATGTATAACTTATAGCAACTAGTAATGTATAACTTATAGCAACTAGTAATGTATAACTTATAGCAACTAGTAATGTATAACTTATAGCAACTAGTAATGTATAACTTATAGCAACTAGTAATGTATAACTTATAGCAACTAGTAATGTATAACTTATAGCAACTAGTAATGTATAACTTATAACAACTAGTAATGTATAACTTATAGCAACTAGTAATGTATAACTTATAACTACTAGTAATGTATAACTTATAGCAACTAGTAATGTATAACTTATAGCAACTAGTAATGTATAACTTATAACTACTAGTAATGTATAACTTATAGCAACTAGTAATGTATAACTTATAGCAACTAGTAATAGATAACTTATAACAACTAGTAATAGATAACTTATAACAACTAGTAATGTATAACTTATAACAACTAGTAATGTATAACTTATAACAACTAGTAATGTATAACTTATAACAACTAGTAATGTATAACTTATAACAACTAGTAATAGATAACTTATAGCAACTAGTAATGTATAACTTATAACAACTAGTAATAGATAACTTATAACAACTAGTAATGTATAACTTATAACAACTAGTAATGTATAACTTATAACAACTAGTAATGTATAACTTATAACAACTAGTAATGTATAACTTATAACAACTAGTAATGTATAACTTATAACTACTAGTAATGTATAACTTATAACAACTAGTAATAGATAACTTATAACTACTAGTAATGTATAACTTATAACTACTAGTAATGTATAACTTATAGCAACTAGTAATGTATAACTTATAGCAACTAGTAATAGATAACTTATAACAACTAGTAATAGATAACTTATAACAACTAGTAATGTATAACTTATAACAACTAGTAATGTATAACTTATAACAACTAGTAATGTATAACTTATAACAACTAGTAATGTATAACTTATAACAACTAGTAATGTATAACTTATAACAACTAGTAATGTATAACTTATAGCAACTAGTAATGTATAACTTATAACAACTAGTAATAGATAACTTATAACTACTAGTAATGTATAACTTATAACTACTAGTAATGTATAACTTATAGCAACTAGTAATGTATAACTTATAGCAACTAGTAATAGATAACTTATAACAACTAGTAATAGATAACTTATAACAACTAGTAATGTATAACTTATAACAACTAGTAATGTATAACTTATAACAACTAGTAATGTATAACTTATAACAACTAGTAATGTATAACTTATAACAACTAGTAATGTATAACTTATAGCAACTAGTAATGTATAACTTATAACAACTAGTAATAGATAACGTATAACAACTAGTAATGTATAACTTATACGTTATCTATTACTAATTGTTATAACAACTAGTAATGTATAACTTATAACTACTAGTAATGTATAACTTATAACAACTAGTAATGTATAACTTATAACAAATAGTAATGTATAACTTATAACTACTAGTAATGTATAACTTATAACAACTAGTAATAGATAACGTATAACAACTAGTAATGTATAACTTATAACTACTAGTAATGTATAACTTATAACTACTAGTAATGTATAACTTATAACAACTAGTAATGTATAACTTATAACAACTAGTAATGTATAACTTATAACAACTAGTAATGTATAACTTATAACTACTAGTAATGTATAACTTATAACAACTAGTAATAGATAACGTATAACAACTAGTAATGTATAACTTATAACTACTAGTAATGTATAACTTATAACAACTAGTAATGTATAACTTATAACTACTAGTAATGTATAACTTATAACTACTAGTAATGTATAACTTATAACTACTAGTAATGTATAACTTATAACTACTAGTAATGTATAACTTATAACAACTAGTAATAGATAACTTATAACAACTAGTAATAGATAACTTATAACAACTAGTAATATATAACTTATAACAACTAGTAATAGATAACTTATAACAACTAGTAATAGATAACTTATAACAACTAGTAATATATAACTTATAACAACTAGTAATAGATAACTTATAACAACTAGTAATGTATAACTTATAACAACTAGTAATATATAACTTACAACAACTAGTAATGTATAACTTATAACTACTAGTAATGTATAACTTATAGCAACTAGTAATGTATAACTTATAACAACTAGTAATATATAACGTATAACAACTAGTAATGTATTACTTATAACAACTAGTAATAGATAACTTATAACAACTAGTAATGTATAACTTATAGCAACTAGTAATATATAACTTATAACAACTAGTAATATATAACGTATAACAACTAGTAATATATAACTTATAACAACTAGTAATGTATTACTTATAACAACTAGTAATGTATTACTTATAACAACTAGTAATGTATAACGTATAACAACTAGTAATGTATAACTTATAACAACTAGTAATGTATAACTTATAACAACTAGTAATAGATAACGTATAACAACTAGTAATGTATAACTTATAACAACTAGTAATATATAACTTATAACAACTAGTAATGTATTACTTATAACAACTAGTAATGTATAACTTATAACAACTAGTAATATATAACTTATAACAACTAGTAATGTATTACTTATAACAACTAGTAATGTATTACTTATAACAACTAGTAATGTATAACGTATAACAACTAGTAATGTATTACTTATAACAACTAGTAATAGATAACTTATAACAACTAGTAATGTATTACTTATAACAACTAGTAATGTATAACGTATAACAACTAGTAATGTATAACTTATAACAACTAGTAATGTATAACTTATAACAACTAGTAATAGATAACGTATAACAACTAGTAATAGATAACGTATAACAACTAGTAATGTATAACTTATAACAACTAGTAATATATGTATTTCAATGCAGCTTTCTTGTAAGTCACTACATAGTGTCTGTCTAACAGTAACCGCACTATTAATATCTGTTGTAAAGAAATTGTGTAAATCAAGAACAAAACTATTTTTAAATCATTACTGCATTAAAATGTCTCTTTTCAACAAGGTTGTGGCAGGTTAGTTTCAGTTATTCACAGTAAGGTCCTGGATGTATTTCCTCCATAAATAAGGCTGGATAAAATTTGTAACCCTAGCACTGACACCTAGCTTCTAAGTCCGGATGGTAACAGTTTCCCCCCTCCACATCCCAAAGCAAAACAAGAAAAGGTTTACATCTAATAATTAACTAAAACAGTGATACGTCATTCAAACGCTATTTGGTCAGAAAGTTGCTGATCATCTTCCACACACATAAGTATGAGACAAGCATAATCTATGCTTGTCTCTTATACAGCCAACAACTAGTAATATATAAATTATAATAACACATATTTCTAGTTCTGAGTTCTGTTCAATAATTGAACCACTGACCTCAAAACTAACAACTGAACTAATTCATCCTGCCACACAGGACGTATTTATTATGCTTGTCCCTTTTTTATGTTCTTGCTTTGTGACAGTTTTATTGTGCGCTATTACTCATATAAGAAAAAAAAAAGTCCAACATGATCATTTTTGATCAGAATGTAAGGTATGAAATATAAATTTTTTTCATTTTTAACAAAAGTATAAAAATATTTAACATGTGTAGAACCATGTTGTCCCTCTCGACGACCATCAACCCCAACGTTGTGTGTCCATGGCATTCTCGTCTTCATCGTAGTTCTAGGCGAGTCGTCTATCCACTAACGAATCGTCGAGCGCACAGCACTGGATTACAAGTTTACAAAACAAATAAAAGCAACGCAACTCACGATAAAGAACACAAACTCATGTACATTGTGTATACGTTAGTTGAACTTATGAGTGTATGTGACACCATCGCGGACATTGTCAAGTCGTTAGCTCATCTCATTACTTGTTAAATCTTTGCCGAGCTTTCCCTACGATCTGCTCTCATCCAATACTGACCCAAACTGCGACAATTCGTCTGTCGAATCCACCACCATGAATCGATTCATCTCATCGTTTGCTCGGCTAGATCTGCTCTCCATCGAAGCTGACACCAAACTCAATAAGAGATTCAGTTTGGTGTCAACTTTTTGCCATAAACTGTCGCCTGCCGTAAAACTAATTTATTTTTGTCAAAAATGTTGTAAAACCTTATCTTATCTCTGGTCTTTTTGTCTTAGTCACTGAACAATAGAAACGGACCAGTCTGTGTGAAGTGGTGAATTATTTACCCCAGGTCTCATTGTAGCGGGGATGTGGAAATGTCCGACGATGGAGAAATTCCATAAAGTGCGATATGGTGCCCAAAAAATGTGACCTCGGATTGACAAAAAAGACACTTTAGTGGGTTTAATGTCACATCATATTACTTCAGGCGCTTAAATACTTGCTGTACAAATGGACGCATGTGGTTGTGTGTATTCTGTCTAGCAATGAGTCCGTCATCTATTTAATCCGAGACAAGGGTAAATCATGTAAACCTTGTTTATGGATATCTGGAAGGTTTGAACTGCATTTCACAACCCAAAAGGAACTTATAAAACATTCGAAATGGTGGAGTTATAGACGTTTTTTAACTAAGTTAACGGTTTAAGTTCCACTGGTATGCCAGAATTACATCCACTTTTATAAAGTACCTATTGTTTTGTGCTACCAGGTACCTATCAGGTTTGGTGACAGAGTTCAGTGCTCGGTAGTTTCCACATGCATGCTATGTTAGGGTTTTTGCTAACTAGATGAATAGGTGAAGACCATTCACTCTTTGATGGGGACACGATGCCGAACTCCCTCCATTAGAATTCTACTTTAGTAGCTTTTAAACGATCAATAGCTAAACCGCTAGCAATGGACAGTTTAGGGTTTTATTTACTCCTCCCCAGGAGTTAGGCACAAGGCCAGTTTTATCTTACTCCCACAAGTAAGATGTGACCCAAGATCGGGTCAGGAAAGTGGGGTTTGAAAAGCCAGCACTCGAGAGGTGAGCACTCTGGCCATTTAAAAATTGCCTGGGCAGCCCCGTCGGCATTCCCCGGTAGGGGCGCCTCAGACAGTAAGCAATAAACTTACTCCTCCCCAAAGAGGGGAGGCAAAGCCTGGGAGGGTGGACCTCCTAGAACTGCACAGGACAGGCATGCAGTATCCATCGGAACAGATACTACACTTTGATCTTAGCCAAAAGGCCAAGTTTGCACGTCACTAAAAGTGGAAGTCAGCTAAAGGCTGGTCGGCCTTTGACATTCTGCGGGTTCCATGGGGTCATTCACCCTTTGATGGGGACACGATGCCGAACTCCCTCTATTAGAATTCTACTTTAGTAGCTTTTAAATGATCAATAGCTAAACCGCTAGCAATGGACAGTGGGTTATAGTGCGGCAAAACTTCCTTATGAAAGGGCAGAAGAGATTGAAGGATATTCCTTTAAAGGTCTCAGAAAATCATTATCCTGGTTAGCATGTTCCACTGATGGACATAATGGCATACCAGACTTGACCACATCACATGCAAGGTGTTCCTGGGTCTCTTAAGCACCAGCCATTTATATCTTATCACAAGGTGATACTTAGAAAAATTCAGTACCCAAAGTAGTACTATTAATGTCAGCAACTATAAAAACGTGGATATATGTTCTATGCAAAAACAAGTTGAGATTCATATACCTTTCCCCATACGTATCAACCATTTATGGCTCGTAAAATAATTGACAGAAAGAGGATAATTTGTTGCTAGAATTAGGGATACCTGTACATTCTGTCAACTAAAGACGTTTCAGTATTCTTGTCTATCAATAGAGCGGGGTGCGCAGACAGTTAATGTCACTTTCTTTTGTCGGTTTAGGCTTTTCCTGGCCCTTATAATAACACAGTGGAACACAAGAATTTGGTTTTTTCAGCTAATCTCTTGTGTTTCTAACATATTGCTTTGTCCATGTTCTCTCGAGTAGCTATGGGAATCACTCCGTCT
Organism: Sepiola atlantica; assembly: GCA_963556195.1. Classification (NCBI taxonomy): domain Eukaryota; kingdom Metazoa; phylum Mollusca; class Cephalopoda; order Sepiida; family Sepiolidae; genus Sepiola; species Sepiola atlantica. The sequence continues at coordinate 2,814,867 of OY744517.1, read as the reverse complement.
ATTATGATAAATGTGCTAATTTTTCTGCCATTTCATTCATGTGGGATTCTAATCTCTGCTGCGCTTCCATTAATTTCATTAGTTATCCGGGCCCGATTTATGCACAACTGATGAGTGTGTGGACAGTATGTCAGCTGTATTGACATCCATTGCTTGACTGGTGTGGATTTGTCCTGCACAGCAATTGCCACCTTATATCATATTGGTATTTACTGGAAGAATATGTGTTTGACAATACTCCTGTCAATCGCTTCCTCTACCAACTTTTGTAGGCGTTTGAGTAATTGTGACGGGGCACCGTCTCCTAGCCTTTTCTGCTCTAACAGTTGCAATATATGCCTGTGCATAACACATGTGATAACTTTTTCATGAAGTATATCATATGGTTTCTCCACAAGAAGAAAAATGATTAAGTCTCTCACTTCTGAAATTACATCTTTAGGCAAGATGGATGCCACATAGCAGAACCTTTCTCTCTGGCTAGAAATAGCTTTTTGAGCAAATAATAGATCTATCTGGGCAAGCCCATTGTTGAGTTTAACGTAAAAGCTGGCAACACGATATTTTTGTACCATCGGCCATGTTGGCTGGTTGCATTTAAGTAGCAGTGCTTCCTAGATATAACAGTAATAACAGCTTATGGTGTTACTGACAACTTTCACCTACTGCTCACACATTTTGATCCAAATAATAAAATAGTCGTGGCAGTGGATGCATCAAATCATGGCGTGGATACAGTGATCTCGCATATATTCACAGATGGAACTGAGAAAGCTATCATGCATGCAGCCAGATCCCTGACACCTGCTGAACGCAATTACAGTCAAGGTGAAAAAGAAGCACTGGCACTGATTTTTGCACTGAAGAAATTCCATAAGATGTTGTTCGGGCGTCACTTTACACTTCTGACAGACCACAAGCCACTACTTTCAATATTTAGCTCAAAAAAGGGTATTCTAGTATATTCAGCCAGCCGATTACAACGGTTGGCAATCATTCTACTGGGGCACGATTTCGATATACAGTACTGCCGGACAACAGAATTCGGCCAAGCTGATGTCTTATCACGACTCATCAGTTCTAGACGATGACACTGTCATCGCTGCCATCAGCATGGAGGACGATTTTCAACGCACGCTCACAGATTGTATCCAGACAATTCCAGTGACAAGGATTGATGTAAAGCAAGAAACACAACAACATCCAATGATACAAAAAGTGTGCAGATTTCTCCAACATTCATGGCCTCCTAACCTGTAAACCAAAAAAAGTCATATTCGAAATTTGACACTTTCCGATTTTTGTATGTTGTAGACTAGACCCAGCCTAACATAAAACCATCAAAAAACAAAATGTTGCAATTTTTTTTGGGGGGTAGGGGTACTCTGCAGTATATTGATCCGTCTAAGAGTTGGTTTTAGGTTTTAAAAATAACAAGCTATTTTTTCCCCATTGCGCCCGATCAGAAGAGAGAATTAGCAAAATCTTGATCACCAAGGCTCTTTGAAGTGAGATAGACATTTGTTGTCTGTATTAATGTCAATAAATGATCTCAAAAATAGGATTTGGAAGATTTATGAAAATCAGGAAGTAGTCCAGTCTAATCAATGAAAAAGGTCAAGCTAATTGCAACACAAGGTTTTTTAGCACAATGCATTTCTATGCATGTCTATATGAACATATCGACCTATGCGTAATATGAAAATTTAACAATTATCATTTATGAACAGAAATGTAAACAACCTAGTTTTCATTTTGCCTATTTTGCTCAAATTTTGGATAAAATTGATTATCAGTCTTAATTGTATTTCTTGTCCTGAAATAAAATTCTAATTTACTTTTTAAACTTTTAAGAATGGAACATTAATTCAACGTTTTCATCGCTGGCGGCCATATTGTTTTTCCACGCATCAAACATTTTTTATGAACTAAAAGTTTTATTAAATACAAAAAACAAAGTTTTTGATACAAAATAAACTTTGAACATTTTTTTTATACAAAAAAAAATGTTTAAAACAAAATGAATAGGTTAAAACTAAAACATATTGGTCGATATTTAAAGAATTGCTAAGAATCATAGACCGAAAGTTTAGAATAACTTACCAAAATAAATTTCTAGTCTATTATACTCTGCTCGTTTTTACTATTAATTTCTTTTTTGTTACAAATTGAATAATGTCTAATACAAGTAGTGGAGACATGTGCATGGTTTGCAAGGAATGTATCATGAGTAACAATGTTGGGGATACACTGACAATTACCAAAAAAGGAAGCGATAGCATCAACAAAGCATATGAGGAACGTGCAAGTAATCTTCGTTCATCTGCTGGGCAATGTGCTCATAAGAGCTGTCGAAAACGATGGTGTAACCCTGACAGATAAAAGCATGGAATTGGTCGATATAGCGACATTTAATTGTAGGTTATGATCTCGAACATCAACTTTGATTTCCAAAATGACTGGCTTTTTTGTGGTACATTAATTAAATACCCAGAAAGGCGAAGAAGTCAAAGTTTTCATCTTGTGAAAACTTGAACATTTGAGAACACTATAAACAAAATATGTAAATCTCGAAATGACGAGTGGAGTGATAGTGTTAAAAAGATTATCCTCTGCAAATGATTCATATGCCAAGGATGCAGTCTATTACCAACAATGCAGTACCAACTTTAGGACAATAAAATAAAATATGACTCTAAACTCAAATTATCCAACCACAGATGAACTTTAGAGAAAACCATGGAATTTCTCACTGATTTTTGTAACAGGAAAAATACAGACAAGAAGCAGGCATTCCTGGGGCATGCTATCATTTAAACGATTCAACCAAGTATGGTGATTACTCCTTACAATTATGGTTCGCCACACAAATGCATCATCATTTTGGTTCTAGGTTTTTGATAGATTAATCATAGCAATGTGGGTTTTGTAGCTGATATGAGGAAGTCGACACTTTGGAACTCTGAGTTATATTGTCAGATACAGAAGTATGTGACACAAAATGGACAGAGACATCTGATACAATTCAAATGAGAAGTACTAATTTAGCAGAAAGTTGGAAAATGTGAGCTAAAAAAATATTTGCACAACTCATTGCTAATCCAGATACGATGGTAGATGAGGAATCTATGATAGCAGTTATGGCAATCCATGAAGAATTGGAACAGAAAAAAAAGAGGAAAATTTGATTAATTGCATTTGCTGCTTGTGGTTGCAATATATGAAAATTGTAGACATTTAAAAGCGTTTTCTTTGGGCTGAAAGAACAGGAAATTGGGAGTCTCCATCCTACTTCATTGTATGACATCTATCATTCTTTGCTGCTGCAGGTCACAATTTGTATGCTAAGAGAATATTTTTATATCTTCAACAAATGGCTACCTTGTCAGGAGACCATCCTGATTTGTATTCTTTTTTAAGAATGGTTTACGTGTTGCTGTTTGCTGTAGTGATACTAGGCGGGACTTTCCACTGACCTTATAGTTTATGCATCATCATCGTCGTCATATTCGGTTTAATGTCAGTTTTACATACTGATATGTATAGGATGGCGTTTAGAATTTACTTCCAAACTAACCTATCTCTGGCCAGGTCATTATTTAAACTACATAACCTGAAGTGGAACAGATTTTCTTTGGAAATCATTTCTCTAGTTGAGGCAAAATTTCCGATGCTAATCCATGCAAAGTATCAAATCCACTGGCAGACTCACATGTGGATTAAATCTTTACCAGCCTGTTCTGAACTAAATCAAGTTATGAAGCAGTTTACTGGTGTCAATTATAACATTAGTGAACAACAAAAAGAAGTAACTGACACACAACAAAAAAGGGACTGCACGGATACAAAAAAGCTTATCAGCATTTTGAAAGCAAGAAATCCTTTCAGTAAGCGCCTGACAAGTCACCGTGCAGCATTATCTCAAGTGTTGTTGTTATACAAGATTCAGTAAATGCAGATCAAGTAGAAAAGGTTGTCTATGAAATTCTTCAATCCATGAAGGTAATGAAGTATTTAACTATTCGTTCTAAGAAATTATAAAAAAAGAAGCCGTGCATATTAATCCACATGTACCGTTTCAACGCCTGACATTAGTTGCAACAAAAGAAAACTTTAATATACAGAACCTCTTTAAGTATGAACCGTGTCGTTAAATAACATCTATGTTTGATTCCATTGTTTCTCCAAGATTTGCAAGCAAAGCAATTCTAGGAGCCAGCTTCGATGCCAAGAATGTAAACTTCCCACTTGTAGATACTTTTTTGGGGATGGAGGGGTATTACTACATCGGATCATTTTGCATCATGGTCTTCCATTTAAATAAATATATTATGTATCTATTAAATAAATATATTATGTATATATTAAATAAATATATTATGTATATATTAAATATATTATTTATCTATTAAATATGCGCAAATATGACAAATGCGTTATTGTATTTGATGGTTACAGTGAACAACATTCAGTAAAAGACATCATTTATTTGGGAAGAGGAGTAAATACTGTATCTGTACACAATGGTTCCAGCAACAAAAAAGGACATTTTCTTGGCAAATAAATCTACTAAACAGATTTATGTAGATGCTTTTTTAATGTTTGGAACAAGAAGGATTTGGTTTAATTGTTTTTGTTGTTGTTTATTTTAAACATAGTTCACCCCAAATAAGGCAGGCCGCCACTGTAGGGCTACTGAGAAAAAGGGTGAAAGTTTTTTTTTGGGGGGGGGGGGGAACAGGGAGGGAGTTCCAAAGTCCAGCAGCACGAGGAAAGCTTTTGGAGTAAAAAGCTCTTCAGATCAGATAATTTCAATCCAAACAGTCGCGTCGAAGATTTGAAAACGAAATCAAAACTAAGAAGGAAATATTTTCAATAACATCAGATAATTTCAATTCAAACGGTTGCGTCGAAGATTTGAAAACAAAATCGAAACTAAATGTGTCACTTTTGTTCATACAAGTGGAATTCTTGTTTTATACTTCACCAACAACATCTTGATAAGCAACTCACTGGTAATGTATGACATGTGTACATGCTTAAGTGGAAACGACATCAGCCCTAGTTAGATGGGAACGGTGGAGGTCTTGGACTGCCAAAAGTGTTCAAGTTAGTAAAGGATAGGCATCCAGCCGTAAAATTGCCTTAAATACAATGTCTAGTCGAAATACAGCAGGAAAAAAGAAAGGCAGTGCCAGTAACACTAATGCTGCTGGTAGTGTCTTGGGCTTCGTAGATCCCAGGATGTGTGGATCTTCAGTGCCTGGCTATGGCAAATCATACAAACATCCAGAACTTTTTCGCATTGGATCTCTGAATGTTGGAACCATGCGAGGAAAGGCAAATGAGGTGGTGGAGACAATATCCAGAAAGAAGATTGACTTGTGTTGTTTACAAGAGACGAGATGGAGAAATGAAGGTGTGAGAAAAATAGTCGGGAGGGATACCAACTGCAAGTTTTACTGGTCTGGGAATGATAAAGGGACAGGTGGAGTGGGAATATTGGTGGCAGAGAAGTGGTGGGAGAAAGTTTTTGAGGTGAAGCGAATATCCGACAGGATAATATTTGTTCGTCTTGTTGTTGGAAAGTTAGTGTTTGCCATTGTTTGCATCTACGCTCCACAAGTTGGACTCAGCGAGGAAGCAAAAGACAACTTCTACGAGCAGCTGCAGAGCCTAGTGGCGACTGTACCTAGTACTGAGGAACTGTTTGTGTGTGGTGATTGGAATGGACATATTGGTTCCACTCCTTGCGGTTATGAAGAAGTACATGGTGGACATGCTATTGGTATGAGGAATGTTGGAGGAGAAAGACTACTCGAGTTTGCTGTTGCTAATAATCTAGTGATTGGCAACTCGGTGTTCGAAAAGAGGCCTAAACACCTAGTTACATACCAATCTGGAAGAATCATGACCCAGATAGACTACATACTATTCCGGCGCAGCTTCAGGAGACATGTCACAAATGTCAGAGTCAGCCTGGGTGAAGAATATGTATCTCAACACAATCTGCTATTATGTGATCTCAAGGCAGAAGCTTCCCGCAAATGCAAACACAAGTTTACACCATGCATAAAACTGTGGAAGCTGAAGGATCCAATCATTCAGGCTAAATTTGCTGAGAGATTTGTTTCTTCACATCGGGATACACGGGTAGTGAGTGTTGAAGAACACTGGGAGAGGCTCAAGGATGGATTGAATGATGCAGCGACGGAGGTGTGTGGAGTGTCATCCAAGCACAATTGGAGGAAACAAACCTGGTGGTGGAATGAGATTGTTGATCAAGCTGTTAGAGAGAAGAGGTGATGCTACAGAGCATGGAAAACAGGAGGTAGTAGGGAAGCATACAATGGAGCCAAGCGTGCTGCTAAAGCTGCTGTACACCACGCTAAGTCAGAGGCCGATAAAGAGATTTTTCTCAAAATAAATCCCAAGTCAAGTGACATTTACAAGCTCGCAAAACAGATGCGCCGTGACAATCAAGATGTCTTGGGTGAAAAACCTATAAGGAACGACTCTGGTGAACTCTCATTGGATGATGAAGCGAAAAAACAGTCATGGAAACAGCACTACGAACGCTTGCTGAACGTTGAATTTCCATGGAACCCCGATGAGCTGACTTATGAACCTCCTATAGAAGGTCCTAGTACCCCCATTACCCAGGAGATGATCACTGAAGCAATCCGTAAAATGGGAGCTGATAAAGCAGCTGGGCCATCTGGTATAGTTGCTGAGATGCTCAAACCAACCGGTGAACTAGGGGCCAGTTTGGTGCATGAACTGATTGAAGCCATCATCAGAGAAGAATGCATACCTAAGGAATGGGAAGACAGCATTATAGTAAGTCTGTACAAAGGTAAAGGCGATGCATTAAACAGAGGTAACTACCGTGGACTCAAGCTCATTGATCAGGTCATGAAAGTCCTGGAAAGAATTGTTGAACAGCTGATCAGACAACAAATACAGATTGCTGATATGCAATTTGGCTTCATGCCCGGTAGGAGCACCACAGATGCAATTTTCATCATACGCCAAGTCATGGAGAAACATCTAGCAGCAAACAAACCACTGTACATGGCATTTGTAGATTTGGAGAAAGCTTTTGACCGTGTCCCCAGAAGGGTCATCTGGTGGGCCCTGCGAAAGCTGGGTGTTACTGAGTGGTTGGTTCAGGTGATAACGTCTATGTACACCAATGTACGTAGTCGGGTACGAGTCTGTAACAGCTACAGCGACGAATTTGAGGTTAGAGTAGGTGTCCATCAGGGATCTGTCTTAAGTCCCCTTCTATTCATCATTGTACTCGAGGCTCTATCACTGGAATTCCATACTGGCTGCCCGTGGGAGCTGCTATATGCCGATGACCTAGCGATCATTGATACTTCACTTCAGTCACTCAAGGAACGTCTGGATAGATGGAAGAGCAGCATGGAGGAGAAAGGTCTCAGAGTCAACATGGGTAAAACTAAGGTCATGATCGCAGGTCCAAACCTCAGCTTACTACAGAAAACAGGAAAATACCCGTGTGCTGTATGTCTGAAAGGAACTGGCAGCAACTCAATCATCTGCACTCACAGTTCAGGTTGGGTCCACAAAAGGTGCAGTGGCATAAAGGGCTCTCTCAAAGCAGATCCTCACTTTATGTGCTTTCGTTGCACCGGCACGGCAAGACCAATAGATGGCAGACCACTGACGGAGATGGATACTGGTGACAACAAGCTAGAAGTAGTGACAGACTTTTGTTATCTTGGAGATGTGCTGTCATCAGGTGGAGGCTGTGAACTCGCGGCAGCTACACGTTGCAAGTGTGCCTGGAAAAAATTTAGAGAGCTGCTACCAATCCTGACAAACAAACACCTGCCAACAACTACGAGAGGGCGTGTATACTCCTCATGTGTCAGAAGTGTGCTGTTGTATGGCTCAGAAACTTGGGCTGTCTCTGCTGGCATACTAAAGAAGCTGCACCGTAATGACAGGGCAATGGTCAGATGGATCTGTTTGGTGAGGCCTGAACAGTACGTTTCTTTTGAATCCCTGCTCTCACAGGTCGACTTGAAAAGCCTTACGGACATCATGCGGAAGAACAGACTTCGTTGGTTGGGCTACATTGAGCGTAGCGATGGCTGGATTGCTAAAGTCCGAAAGTTGAATGTGCCAGCAGAGAACATCACCACTGGCAGACCCAAGTTGACTTGGGAGGACGTAGTCAAACGTGATAGGAAGGCCATGGGTATGGATTCCATCAAACCTTGCCAAAGACAGGAGTGGAGAGGAAGACTTAGATTTCGAGACTAGACAATCAGGCCCCACCCTCATCAGAGGATTAATTGTGGCCTGATTCAACAAATAAACCGGTTGATGATGATGATGATGATGATCTAGGGACCTTCACAGTGAATGGATGGGATTTGGCAGATTGTTGGGTTAATCTAGTGAATTTGCGTCGTGGGGTTACAAGAGCAGCAAGCTCATCAGAGCACAATCCATTGAAGTACTTATAAAACAGGCACAATGAAGCAACATTGTAGTGATGGGACAGGGGCTGGAGCTTGGTGGATAATGATGGACCTATCAAGTTGGCGACTCTTTTTAGGACCTTGTCTAAGATGGAGAGACTAGTGGATGATGCCTCAGTCCAGATGTGGCAATAATACTCCATGTCTGGACGGATTGTGGCTTTGTAGAGATATAGGATAATGTCAGGTGTGAGAAGTTTACTAGCATGGTAGAGGGAGCCCACCTTCTTTGCAGCAGCCCTGTGGCAATGTCTTGATGTATTTATTCCAATTCATGTTATCTGTGAAAGTTAGGCCGAGGAGTTTGAATGATGAACTCTCAGGTAGGGTGTTATTTGCCATGACAATCGGTGGTTGAAGAGGTTTCTTGTAGTTATTGAAGGAAAGTAGAAAGTTTTGTTTTTTAATGGAAATCGCTCCAGACAAGGCATGAAGCCACTTGATGTAAGGAGCTAACTAGAACGGAATATGATTATCCTAAAGACAAGAGATGCCTATTGGCCTTAGTCTTGAAAAGACCAAGGCTATAGGTAGGAGGAAAACAGTCAACAGGAAGAGTTCCACATGCCTGCAGTTCTTGGGAAAGAGGGTGCAGAGAAGAAGAAAGGGTGTGACTAATCAAATTACAGATACGTTTCTGCAAGAAACCTCAAATGGGACAGAGATTCACCAGCCCAAATATAACAGTACTCCATACATGGTCTGATGGTAGATTTATAAAGATAGAGAATAGACTCAGGCGTGAGAAAGTGTTTAGAGCTATAGAGAGAACCGACTTTACGAGAAGCAGAAAGAGCAATGGATCTAATGTATGAAATCCAAGAAAGATTTGATGAGAGAGAAAAACCAAGAAGTTTCAGAGTCGATTTCTCCTCAAGAGCAGAGCCATCCATGAGAATCTCAGGAAGAACAAGCCACGCGTGCGTGGTCCCCCTCTGTATGTGACTCGATGTGGCAAGTGTAAAATGCAATAAATTTGGGCAATTTGGGGCATTTTTTACCCCCTAAGGGCGCGAACCAAAATTTTTCTGAGGTCAAGGATGCTCATCTTATATCCAGAACAATTGCCTCTACATTTTGGCCAAGTTTCAGAAAAATTGAATGGATGGATCAAACGTTATGGAAGAAAAGGGTCGTTTTTTGCCATTTGGGGGCTTTTGACCCCCTGGGAGCGCGAACCAGATTTTTTCCAAGGTCAACGATACTTATTTTCTATTAGGAACAATTGCCTCCACATTTTGGCCAAGTTTCAGAGAGATTGAATGGATGGATGAAAAGTTATGGGGCAAAAAAATGTCATTTTTTGCCATTTCGGGGCCTTTTGACCCCCTGGGGGGCTAACCAGATTCTTTTTAAAAAATCGGAGAATATCACTTTCTAACTTGTCCAAAGTTACAACTTCATGGAAAATTTCAGAGAAATTCAATGGATGATTGCGGAGAAAAATCCGGCGGGACGGACATGCCTCAAAACATAAGTCCCCCGATTTATAAAATCGGGGGACCAAAAAGGACAAGCCTAGGATTGAAAGACACAAGCTGAGTCTTAACAGGATTAAACAAAACAAGCCATTTCGTACCCCAATCCACAACTGAACCCTGGTCACCTTCTAGATCAGCTGCATATTTCGACTGATCCGGGGGAGATGGGCGAGAAGCAACACCAGAATAGAGAGTGGTATCATCAGCATAGATGTTAATTTTTTGAATAATATTCTCTGGAAGATCATTTATATAAAGAAACAGTGTTGGGCATAGAATAAAGCCCTTAGAAACATCAGCATTGATAGAAAAAGAGAAATAAGAGACACCGTCCAAAGTTATTCGCAAGCTTCGATCAGAAAGAAAAGACCTCATAATGTCAAAAACCTCACCACCAATACCATAACCCTGAAGTTTGTGTAGGAGACCAGAATGCCACACTGTCGAACGCCTTCAAAATGTCAAGCGCAATGGCTCTACCCTCTCCTGAATTATTCATAAACCGTTAAAAGATCAGCAGTAGAACGAAAACTACGAAAGTCATACTGAACATCACTAAAGAAGCCCAGACTTTCCAGAAAATGAACCAGCTTGCCGTTGACCAACCTTTCAAAAAATTTGCTAATAACGAAGAGGAGACTAACAGAATGATATTTAGTTGGGTCAGACCGATCACCAGCATTTTTAAAGATAGGGACAACAGAGGACTTCTTCCAACAAGAAGGAAAACAGGATTGACACAAACAGAGATTGAATAATTTAGAAAGGATAGAAGAAAGTTCAGGAGCACAACACTTGAGAACGAGAACAGGAATTGAATAAGCCTTAGACAAACAAAGAGATAAGTCTTATATTTAAAAGATGAAATAACCTGAAGACCATTAAAAGGAGGAGGAATAGCAGACTTGCCACTATTAATAATACTATTGTAGATTCTCCAAAAAATACGAGAGCCAACTCTTTGAGATGAGATAGAGTAATGAATCCTTTGAGAATAACTAGACTTAGCCTCAGAGATTGCTCTCTTGCAGGCATTGCCAACTCTTCTGTAGGATTGTCTAGAAGTCTCAGAACCATCCTGACAATACTGATTAAAGTAATGGTCACGATAGGCAATGGCAGAAGCACAGATTCTGCTTGCGTCCATAAGTGGATTTCAGATACTCTCACCGGGAGGGCCAGAGTACGAACCAAAGCCACGAGCGAGATGCTCATCCGACGGCGGCTCGACACGATCATGAAGCTGGTGAATGAATATGTGTTGTCAATAGAGGTGTCCCTGGTCAAATCCAGCCTGAACAAAGCAGATTGTTTGACGAGAGTACCTCAAAGATGGCTTGATGCCATAAGAAAGACTATTGAACCCATGCAGCCCGCCTGCGCCGCTCCCGTGAGCCCCGTTCGATCTAATCACATCAAAGAAGTCCACCAACAAACCGGGCACCCTGGGGTCAAGCGGACCCTATATTTTGCTAAGTTGGTTGAACCAGGAGTACAGAAGGCAGACGTCAGGAAAGTGGTCAAAGATTGTGTAGCATGCCAATCCATTGATCGAGCACCCGTTCGCTGGGAGAAAGGAAAGCTGGGAGTGGAAAGCCATTGGAGCTGGCTGGCGATGGATATTACTCACCACAATGGCGAGGATTTCCTGACTCTCATTGATTGCGGTCCATCCAGGTTTGCGATATGGCGCATGCTGCGCCGGCAAGATGCAACCATCATCGTCCGTCAGTTAAACAGTATTTTTCTTGAACGTGGCTCCCCAACGAAGATATTAACCGACAATGGCGCTGCATTCACTAGTGAGCAGTTCAGAAAGTTTGCTGATGGCTGGGGAGTACACCTGAGGTTTTGATGCGCCCACGTACCGAGTGGAAATGGGGTCATCGAGCGGAATCACAGAACTGTCAAAACCATCGCGGCCAGGACGGGCTGCAAGGTATTTGAAGCAGTCTACCTGTATAACGTAACCCCAAAGGATAATGTTTCACCCTCTACAGCGCCGGCTGACACCTTGCACAGGTATCACGTCAGGGTGAAAGGCATAGAGACTAACCCGCTGCCCGAACTGGAAGTAACCAAAGAGAAACTGAAAAAAGGGGATGTTGTCTGGATTAAGAACCCGCGCGGCAAGTGTACGACGAAATACGGAGTTGGACTCGTCACCGAGGTAATCAGCCCACAGGCAGTGCGAGTCGACGGTATGCCCCGTCACGTTAAAGACCTACGGTTAGCAACGCAACCATCACCGGACGACAAGAGCGAGTCGGAGTCAGAGAGCAGTGAGGCATCGCTCTGGTTTGCAGCAGCCCCATCGGACAGTGACTCGGATATCAGCAGTATCCCAGCGGACGCGATGTTTCTCGACCCTCAGACCGCGGACGAGAGCACAAGCGAAGATGAGGCTTGCATTGTCCCCCTCCGAAGAAGCAACCGGCGAAGGCGATCGATGCCTCCCTGCCATCACTGTGATCATGAGATCAGGGGGGAGTGTAGGGAACATGAAGGGGGCTTACTTACGAAGCGTCCTCGTGTTTGTCTGTCCTGTGCGCTGCGGATGAAAGAAGGGAATCCAACATGGCATCCATGAGCCTTTGTTGCATGCGGTTCACGCAGAGTCTCGTTGCACTTACATGCAAATTAGGTGTGCCTCAGTTTAATAAAAGCGGGGCTCGTACCGTCTCATGGGACTCGGTGCGAAGCAAGTGCACGTAACGAACGGTGAGAGCTGCTTTGGAAGTCGATGTGAGTGATTTGCGACCTTCGTTATTACTACAAAGACTTCACCCAAAAATCAACCTCAACATCAACAACAGCATGATCAGAAGAACCCAATGGAGAAGAGGAAGTAGAACACGAGTCAGAAACAGAAGTGAGAAAAAGATCAAGTAAAGATGGTTGATGAATATCATTATCAGATAAACGTGTGGGGAAGGTGACAATTTGGGACAAGTCATGAGACAGAGAAAAGTTAAGACAGATGAAGCTTGACGGATGAATTTGCAATGCATCATCAATACAGAGCAGTCATTGCCAGAAGGGGAACGGTACATAAAGAACAAATAGGAAGTGGAGTGAAGCAAAGACAACCTCAGACAGATAAAAAGACACCCATGAGATTCAAGGCTGAGGACGTGCGCAATGGGGATATCCTTGCGAAGAAAAACAGCAAGACCATGCAAATGCGTGGAAGAGTCTAAGCGGACAAGCGGCAAATAACCATCAACATGTAGATCGTTGCTATCAATAGAAGCATCCAGATTAGTCTCAAAGAGCAAGGATGTGAGGAGATATTCCCAAGAGAAAGGATGTGAGATTTGCCCAAGAGAAAGGACTGAACATCAGGAAAGAAATAATAAGGTGTTTGTTGCGTGAATTTGTCAAACGCATAATAATAAAAAGGGAGAGAAAGGTAGAATCACTTTGAGACAAATCAAGCCTGAAAGGGACCCAACCACCAGCATTCAATCTCCTGGACTCCAAACAGGCTAGCTAAAAAAATAAGCCCTTCAAGAGTCCCAATAGGAAGGGAAGGGGTTACTTAGCTGGCGGACAAAAAAAGTCTACTCAGAAATCGGTATTTTTATTGTGACACCATAACGCATATCAACCCTTTTTGGGTTATTTAATGCCGAATCCAGTCATTTTGGTAAAACTTTTCATGCTTCAAGTTCTTTATATTTTGATTTTTTGTAGAGAAAAATTGTTGTTTTTGGCTTTGCAGAATATGATTAAGTTTTGCATAGAGAAAGGAAAAAGCAATAACTGTAAGGAAGAGTTAACAAAAATAAGTTGAAAGAATGCTCTACCACTGAGTTCAAACGGGACGTCGAATTATTCTTTCTGTTCTTTTCACCAACAACAGTCCAACACGCATGTGAACGATCAAATTCAATTCCTTTTTCTCTCAGTACTCGACGTAGTCACGTCAACCTTTCGTCAGAGCAAAGTGTCTACTCTTTTTATCACAACGAGAATTGGCCCATGCAAACCAAGCCTCATTTGCATACGCAAACTCTTGTCGCGTGATAAAAGTTACATGTTTCCATTTTGTAACCAGAACATTCTGGGTTCAATCCCTGATGGACAATACACGGTGCAACCCTCACTCGTTTTCTCTGTGGACCTGCATGATGGCTGCTACAATAACATCAATGTTTGGTGCCAGTATCTTCAGACAGCCTGATCTGGTACCACCAGAGGAACAAGCAGGGTGTCAGTGTATCCACGCCAATGGTGATGCTGTCTTATTGTTGAAAATGCTGTTAAAATATACACGGTTTGAAATCTGCTCTTGGCCCCAGCATGTGCTAACATTTGCGATTTCTTTATACCTTATTTGGATGTGACAACTTCATGCTTATTCAATGTAGGCAAAGCAATTTCTATAAAAAAATACAAACACTTACAGCATTGTGCTGAAGTCTTCTGTCAGAGTGAAGCATCAAAAGAAAGCATTATTGCAGCTGATAAACGCCAGAAGGGAAATTCACAAATTGTGCCATCATCAGTTTTCCCAAAAGATAAATAAAAAATATAATCAGTCTTGCCTCCATCATCATCTGCTGCAAAATTCCATTCTATACATGTATATTAATAAGTATATAAATATGGTTATAAAATTGTTTTCAAAATCCCATCGATTAGGGATGGCAGGTGATCAATGGTGTCATGGTACCAGAAATGACTGATATGTTACCTGAACCAGAAAGTCTTCTTAACTTGATCCAGTGCAACTGCAAAAAGATTGTGATACAGATGTAAAAAGCATGAACGTAATTGTTCAATAGGAAATTATTGGGATACAGCTGGTGTTAATTTGTCGGTGCCTGGAGATTACATTGAGTTAGATGATGACGAAATAATTGAATAAAAAAGCACTCTGAGAGCACAATCCTCTGCCAAGGTTCATTGTATTACCCTACTATGCAGGTGAAACTTAGCAATGTTTTTTGAAAATGAGACACTACATAAATACAGAAAAGTTTACACAGATTGATTGAGAAGTGCCAAATTAAGTTGTTAAATGGGGATGTTCTATGTTAAAATGAAAAGTGCTGTCAAATCTTGTCAAATCATGTTCACTAAAAAATACAAGGCACCTGTTGATAAAAAAATGCCAATTTTGCATATTTCGCATCTAGACTTTTATTGTTATTGAGACCTTATAAAAATGCATTGTGCAAAAAAAAACTTGTGCTGCAATGAGTTTGACCTTTTGTAAAAATTGAGGCTTATTTGACTGAACTAAAAACAGTTTGTCCCAGAATAGATCTTTGAGGTATGCCAGTGTTGATAATATGTGCTTCAGCCTATCAACAACTATTTTTTTAGACCTATCAGAGATAAAAGGACTTGATAGTTGAGAAGAGATTGCCATAGCAACACTTTGTGCTAGACCCTATCAAATGCTCTTGATATGACAAGAGCTATTGTCCTAGAAACAAAATATTCACTTATCATATGTGATATTCCAGTCAGCATGTCAGTAGTTGATCTTAATTATGATGCACAGGAGACTGATTGGTTTGTATTAAAATGAAGAGGATTGATCATCAGTATTTATAAATACTGGACAAACTGACAACATTTTCCAAGTAGATGGAAAGCATTTCTCTTTGAAGTAAAAAATTAGCTTTGTAAGGATAGGAGCAAGTTCCAGCAGCAGATTCTTAATGACAATGTTTGTCAACATCCGAGACAGATATATGGATATCATTCAAAGTATTTTCTGTCATAGGGGGAACATCTGGAAGGAGGTGGCCCTGATCACAATAAAGAGTGGATAAATGTTAGATTGTTGTTGTCATCAGGTCAGCCACTGACACATGGGGTAATGGTCAACAATCTTCTGGAGGGTTTGATCTTACAGGTGATTGTAGGGAAACGTGGGACTTACCTAACTAGCATGTGTGCATAGTTCAATGGGTCGGTTGTGGAAGTAAATGAATGAAGAAGAAAGAAACAAAAATGGCTGCCTTGTCTCTTTATATGCCTGCAATGTGACCACCTGATATGTAAATGAGATGCTCCTGGTTGGAGATAAAAGAGGGTTGATTTGTTGTTTTGTGACGTTCACTTTGAAGTTGGATTTCAAAGAGATAAGTGAGATAATCAAAGGTTGGAAGTCATAGTGATAATTAAGAATAACACTTCTACTCAGCCAGGGTTGATGGAATGAGAACAACCTACCTCCATGGATTAAATAAAGAGGTTCAGTTTGAAATTCTGTCCAGGTTCCCAAGTTTGAAAGATGCATCTGAAGAAGTCAGAGGTTATTTTGGCTGAAACGTTGTGACTATAAAGATGAGAATAGCTATCAAAATAATCCAAAGATTTTTGTCAAAAGAAATTCTGTTCGTTTCTAAATTAACACCAAACATATTATCAAACAGAAAAACACACACTAAATTGTGGCATTTTTAAATTGCCACAATAGATTTAAAATTATTATTCACAATAATATTTTTTAGAAATATTAGTTTCAAGATTTAGTATATTATCAAAATTATTATTCAGAAATATTGAATTTTTTTGAAAGAAATAGACTTTGAAAAAAAAAAAATCAATATTTCTAAAAAATAAAAATTTAATATTTTTTAGAAATCTTAGTTTCAAGATTTAGTAAATTATCAAAATTATTATTCAGAAATATTGAATTTTTTTGAAAGAAATAGACTTTGAAAAAAAAAAAATCAATATTTCTAAAAATAAAAATTTAATATTTTTTAGAAATCTTAGTTTCAAGATTTAGTAAATTATCAAAATTATTATTCAGAAATATTGAATTTTTTTGAAAGAAATAGACTTTGAAAAAAAAAAAAAATCAATATTTCTAAAAATAAAAATTTAATATTTTTTAGAAATCTTAGTTTCAAGATTTAGTAAATTATCAAATATTTGGCATGACATTTCATTCAGCAAATATTCACATTTTGAGCAATTATGGTCTGGATCAAAGTTGTATTCTTTGGCATCAACAATTAATTTAAGGAGTAATTTAGTATTTTCAATATATTTTTCTTCAATAAGATTTTGAATTGTTATAAAATATGCACAATCGCAATTTTGTCTCAATATTTTGTGATAAATTCATCGAGCGTAACAAAATAAAAGTGACAGCAAATTTCTACAAACATCAATTGAACCATTGTATTTCCAACGGCGAAACTCGTATCAGTCGATGATTTTATCCATTTTCCTTGCTTTCCTCATATTTGTGTTATTTTTCCAAACTTACAAAGAAATATCAGATGTTCATCATTTGAATTATGCCATCTTTTTTTTTAATAATTTTTTATTTTATTTATGTCACCAGAAATTGCTGGTAATTTGGAATACGTCAAAACATTTTCTATGTAATATACTGTTGATGTAGTATCTTCCACATTTAATAATGGTTGAAATTTAAGTGCTGCAACAGTTTGATCACAAAAGACTTTTAAACAACTGAAGACTTTATCATTCAATAGATTTTGGGTAAAAGGTCATATCAATTAGTTTTGTTAATTTAACAAATTTAATATTTACAACTTAATGTTTTTTTTAATCATCTTTTTACCTTCAGAATCAAATAGAAATCCAGAAGCTTCAGTAATCCAATTATTCTGAATATTTTTAGTTAACCAATAAATAAAAAAGTGTCATTTTCTTTGAAAAATGATTGATTGGTTCTATTGTCAGATACAATTGCAATTACTGGATTCGATCAGCAATATATGGAACTTTTTCATATAAAAAAAATGGCCCCTAATTTGGCAACTGGAATCATTTTAAATTAAAAGTCAGTAAAACTGATTTTTAGAAAATATATCACCCAGAAAATTAAAGTCATCTAATTTTTAGACTTTTGATGTCGAAGTTGATAATGTTCTCACACACAGTAATTTTAATTAAGACTTGTCAATGTTAGAACGAAAGAATAAGATTCAGATATAGGTATTTTAGGATCGAGAAAATTAAATTTACCACTTCTAAAAAGCAAGTAGGAATTTAAAATCAATATATTTCATTCGTTAATCATTTCAGATTGCCTCCCCACGAGGGGAAAATTAGACACGGTCAGTGTTTAATGTAGGAAAGAGCCAGCTCTCCCAAAAGGGGCACTCTGGATTGGCCAAAAATAAAAATTGCCCCAGTCTAGAAGAATTTTTCTTTCACTGACCGAGGACAGAAACAATGAAGTCTAGTATCAGAACAGATACTACACTTTGATCCCAGACAAAAATTCTTGGTGCTTATGCATATCAGCCCTGACAATGAAATATTTAAAGAATGTATAAACTTTATTATGTACTTACGTGTTAGCTTAAAATAAGATTGTGCAGAAAAAATTACGCAAATTCATCCAGTAGTTATTTAAATATAAGAAAAAGAAAAAAAATGATTTTACGTACATTTTGACATTTTTGTAAACAATGGAGACCCCAAACCCCGAAATCGTGAAAATTGCCCACTGGAAAATCTAAGATACAAAATGGTGGAAATATCTACCGAGTGATAAAATCGTTTTTTATTTATAATTAAATAACTACTGGATGAATTTGCATAATTTTTTCTGCACAATCTTATTTTCAGCTAACACGTAAGTCGAACAGAATGAAGGAAGAAAGCGACCACGTGTTTGCGCGTGTTGTCTTACCTGCCGGGATGATCACGGGGAGGGCGGAAATTAGATTAATGGCGGCTGTGGTTTGTACGATTATTGAGCAATGACGTCAGGCCTCACGTGACTGTTTTTCTGACCACCGATTGGCTGATGATGAACACTTGGACAATAAAAGGAGTATGTTCAGAAGATCAAGAGAGTGTGTATCAACTGCATCAGTGCGATTAGACGTCCGATGTGCGTGTGTTAATCAACTGCCGTAGTTGCGTAGTTGCGAAACGAATACAAGCTATTTCGGCGAAATGGGGGAAAAAATTGACCTCAAATTAATACCAGAGTTTGATGGATCGAACCCGGTAATTGACTGGGTGGAAAAGGTGGAATTACATTGCCTTTTGTCTGGCGTAAAAAACCTCGAACATGTTGTTCCTCTGCGCTTGTCCGGCGGCGCCTTTGCGGTGTATCAACAGCTCAGCCATGAGGGCAAACAGGACTACGAGAAAATCAAGGTTGCACTGTTCAAGGCGTTTGCGATTGACCCCACCACTGCTTGGGAGCAACTTGAGGCAAGGACCTTACGTCCGGGCGAAACGGTCGACGTGTACTTGGCAGAGCTGACGAAGTTGACAGTGTTGTTTGGTGGACTGCCTGAGCGGGCCTTAGCATGCAAATTCCTAGCGGGACTCCCGACAGGAGCGAAGCAACTACTACGAGCTAGCTCAAGTGCAGATTCGCTGCTCCTTAATGACCTAGTAGATCGGGCCAGGACTGTAATGAAGGATTACTCCGAAATGAGGGAACCAGTAAGTGCTGCTCAGTCCACACCGAATAATAAGAAACCGTATCAAGGACCCGGTCCACGTGGTGGAATCGTATGCTACAGATGCAATGGACAGGGCCACATCGCAAGGAACTGCCGGCAACAAGCAATGGCTGTTCGCTGCTACCGGTGTAGGGAAGCTGGCCATATAGCTCAAGACTGTCCGGGAAACGGAACCGGGGACAAGGTGTCAGCGTCGACCTCTTCCCCGCGCAGAAATTAAATGAGACGCTGCCGATCATCCCGATATATATTAACGAAACACTGTGCTCAGCACTCCTCGATTCCGGGTGCTCCCGCACTATCGTATGTGCAGATCTCTGCCACATTTGGAGAAAGAAGAACGTCAGAGTGACTACCATCAGTGGAGAGACGCGCACATGTTGCGGCGTGGGCAATGTAACTATATGGACGAAAAATGGAAGCTCCGCTAACCTAGAGGCGCTGGTAGTGCTCGAAAAACCCCTGAGTTTTGACCTGCTCCTAGGATATGATGCCATCAGAGCCCTTGGTGGTGTCCATATAACGGTGACAGGGGCGGTACATTTTCAGGAGAAAGCCCCAGTGTGTGCTGCGCTAAGGATCGACCAACCAGACTTCAGCGTCGAATTTGACGAGCAAAAGAGGGTTTGGACTGCCTCATGGAAGTGGTCGAAAAACAGTGAACCAGCCAAACTGCAGAATGGAATAACTGAATACCATGTGCCCGACCACATGAGGCCCGCGTACGAAGAGGAACTTCGCAAATGGATCGAGGATGGCTGGCTGATTCCCTACCCATACAAAAAACTTGGACCTCCTAAGGGTCTGATCCCATTAATGGCGGTCGCTCAGCACAACAAAGCCAAAGTCAGGCCGGTAATGGACTACCGAGAACTGAACTCGCATGTCGATGCGTTTACAGCTGATGCTGACGTGTGTGCTAGCAAACTACGAGAGTGGCGCCAGCTGGGCTCTAATGTGTCCCTGTTGGATCTGAGAAGGGCATATCTGCAGGTCCGAGTTAACGAGACAATGTGGCCGTTTCAGACGGTAGTGTTTGCCGGTAGGAGGTATTGCCTCACAAGACTGGGCTTTGGGCTGAACGTTGCGCCCCAAATAATGAAGACGATTGTCAATGCTGCATTGTCACAGGATAAGACCGTAAAAGAAGGGACATCAGCATACCTTGACGACATATACGTGGATGAAGACATTGTGCCGTCATCACGTGTGAGGGCCAAGCTAGCCGAACTTGGACTGATGTGTAAGGATCCAGAACGCTTGGAGGATGGTGCTCGTGTCTTAGGGTTGAGCGTTCAACAGGAGCGAGGGACCTTGAAGTGGGGGCGCGGAACTGCATTTCCTGAAGTGCCCCATGTCCTTACGAGGCGGGCTATATTTTCCCTGTGTGGAAAACTGGTGGGACACCTACCAGTAGGTGGATGGACTCGGGCCGCGACAGCCATCATGAAGAGGAGGGCGAGTGCAGTTACCAAAGGTTGGGATGACGAAACGGTGGATAATTTGTTGCGGCGCATGGTGAAGGAGACCATCACAAGAGTCGAGCAGGAGGACCCCGCTAAAGGAGATTGGTGCGTCCAGGGAGACAGGCTAAATGTGTGGGTGGATGCGAGCTCCCTCGCGATCGGGGCGCTATTGGAGATGAACGGGTCCGTGATTGAGGACGCCTGCTGGTTGCGACCAATGGATGATGCTGCTCACATCAACCTGGCGGAGTTGGATGCGGTAACAAAAGGAATTAACTTGGCACTCCAGTGGAAAGTCAAAGAATTATGCATACACACAGATTCGCTGTGCGTATACCACTGGATACTTGACACACTAACAGGCAAAGCGAGAGTGCGCACCAAGGCGGCTACCGAAATGCTAATCAGACGAAGGTTGGAGACAATAAGGAAGTTGGTGGAAGAGTACGACCTATCGGTGAATGCGGTGCTTGTCACTTCAACCTGCAATCTTGCCGATAGACTTACCCGTGTGCCCCAGAGATGGTTCGACGCAATGAAGAAAGAAGCCGAACCAGGGTCTTTATGTGCTGCCTCTGTTGAGGAGACGGATAAAATCAAGAAGGTACACCATGACAGTGGACACCCCGGAGTGAGACGGACGTATTATTTCGTACGCTTAACCAACCCATCAGTGTCCAAAAGCAAAGTAGAAGCAGTGGTCAAGGAATGCCAAATATGCCAGTCAATCGACCCTGCTCCCACCAAATGGCAGAAAGGTCGGCTGGAAGTCGACGAGAATTGGAGCCGACTGGGCATGGACATAACACATTATGGTGGTCAGCACTTCCTCACACTGATCGATTGCGGACCAACGAGGTTTGCGATCTGGCGATTATTAACAAGACAGGACTCGGCTAGTGTCATCCGTCAATTAGAGTCCATATTTTACGAGCGGGGTCCACCTGAAGAGATTCTCACTGACAACGACACAGCCTTTTGCGGCGGAGAATTCAGGCGTTTCGTAGACGAGTGGGGGATCCGGCTTAGACACAGGTGTGCATATGTACCGAGTGGCAACGGTATAGCGGAGCGGTGCCACCGAAGTGTGAAGAGGATAGCAGCAAGGAAGCAATGTACGATTGCAGAGGCAGTATATAGGTACAATACGACACCGAAGGATGACGCGACTGCTGAAAGTGCACCTGCTAATGCGATACATTGCTATCGAGTGCGTGTTAAGGGCATTGACGCCTGCCTGCCTAATCAGAAGAGGACGCAAGGACGGTACAAGTTGGGGGACACCGTTTGGGTAAGGCCTCCCAGTAACCGATGTACGACCAGTTTCAGAAGAGGACGGATCACCGGCATAATTAGTGAGCAGGCTGTGCTGGTTGATGGTACTCCACGGCATGTGAAGGATGTCCGGCCCGCCCTTGATACAAACCTAATATCGAACAGCGAAAGTGATGAATCATCCAATGATGAAATGTGGATCCGACCTATGCCCCATTGCCGTGATGACATGGCTGAGACCCTCAGCAGAGATGGCGATAGTTCCAGCGCCACTTCTGAAAGCCCCAATGACGATGGAGCCCAGCTTGATGGAAGGACTGCTGGCAACGTTAATGGCGACAGATCTGTTACCCCTCCTGAGAACTCTGATGAAGATGAAGAAGTCCAGCTAATCCCCCTCCGTAGGAGTGCCCGTAACAAACGACCGCGGCCGCAATGCCGCATGTGTGATCTTGAGACCAGAGGGGAGTGTAAAGTCGAACAGAATGAAGGAAGAAAGCGACCACGTGTTTGCGCGTGTTGTCTTACCTGCCGGGATGATCGCGGGGAGGGCGGAAATTAGATTAATGGCGACTGTGGTTTTTTGTACGATTATTGAGCAATGACGTCAGGCCTCACGTGACTGTTTTTCTGACCACCGATTGGCTGATGATGAACACTTGGACAATAAAAGGAGTATGTTCAGAAGATCAAGAGTGTGTGTATCAACTGCATCAGTGTGATTAGACGTCCGACGTGCGTGTGTTAATCAACTGCCGTAGTTGCGTAGTTGCGAAACGAATACAGTACATACTAAAGTTTATACATTCTTTAAATATTTCAATGTCAGGGCTGATATGCATAAGCACCAAATTCTTTTACGATATATTTTTTTTTATTATTGGCATCTCAGTCTCAGGAGACTTTGATAGAGAAGTCCCTGAAGTGATATATACTCAATGCAATTAGTAGTCACTGTTGTAATTGGTAGAGATGGAATAAGTGGTGCAGGTTGAAAGGACTGACAGTTGTGTAATCTCTTGACTTTGCTACAAGCTCTTCCCTCGTCTTGTCACTTTCCACAATGCCCCCACAGACAATATCACAGTAGGATGTGATTACATGTGAACATCCTGAAAAACTTGGTGGAAAGAAGGGAAAAATAAAAACAATTATTTTTAAATTTTAAGTGGGGGGGATCAGTTTCGTATATAAATTTAACATAAAATGATCTTTCATTTCTGGGTCATTCTAACTTATTAGGGCAGTTAACTAATATTTTGTTTTCACCATAGATAAATGGCGCTTTTCATTAATTTAGCAACACATCTCGAAATTTTATCGTCTCTGGCAGAGATTCAGATAACTCCACCCTCTACGCATGGAAATATTTTGTTTAAATATTTGTGAAAAACTCTTTATTATCTATTTTTTTCGTTTTGTTAGCGAACTGAACCGTATCACAAAATGTTAACTATGTAAAATCAATGACCTGCTCTACTGAACTGCCATTACCAGCCCCCCCGCCCCAATTTTGTGGGGTCTGCGTTTATGCCGGACAATCATAAGCAGCAAATAATTCAATAGTTCAATGTTGGGGCCCAGATTTCTTGACCTAATATACTTTCCGGGACACGGATCCTGATAGTTTTCTAATAATTAAAACTATTTTTATGAATAAAAAAATTCAATAGATATATATTTAAACATTTGTTTAAAAAAAAAAAAGAAAAAAAAAAAAGAAAAAAAAAAAGGAAATTTATAATTTGATTTTTGAAACAAAGTAAAATTGTATTTAGAAAAATATTAAATTTTAATTAACTTTATGTAAGCAATTTCAAATTTCTTAATGACAAGATTTGTTAATTTTTCCTCACAAAAAAAGTCTGATTTCTTATCTAATTTCAGTGACAACTTAGAAACATCTCGGCTCCTAATCAAAAAGGTGTGAGGAACATTGGTCAAACCTTGGGTTTTATCCCAAATAAACCTGCTATCATTCCACAATTTTGAGCAGGTGGATGATTTTATGTTATTTTATCATGTGAAAATTGGGTGTTTAATGAATACATTTAAAAAATAATTAATAACAAAAATATTAGAAAGTTTGTGAATAAGTTATGGGGAAATACAAACTACATTCAACTTATATAGCAAACTGAAGCCCCTTTTAAAAATCGAAAAAGTTGCTTTTAAAATAAAAATTATAATTTGAAAATTTGGTGCTTAATCAATAGAAATATAAAGATGTTTTTCTCAAAAATAAATTAACAATAATTTTAGAGATAGGGGAATGTGTCTTATAAATCCACCATATAAGAATAAGGAACCAAAATGGTGATAATCATTTTGAAAAGACATTTGTTTGAAAAATAATTTGTGTTTGTATCTTTATTCCCATATTTAAATACTCTGCCATAGACAAACAATTTCTTTGTTTTCAAAAATTTTTAATTTAAAAATTATTAAAAATAATGTATTTAATTCTTATGAGATTCTTTTTATCCAATTATTATTCCAATATCTGAAATATTAAAAATATCTCCTCCAGATTAAAGCTAAATAAATAAATAAAAAATGTAAAAAAAAAAGCCATTAAATTATAACTTATTGGAATAATGGTTTTAAATAAGTGTTTAGAATTTTATTGAAGAAATATTTACATTTTAATCAAAAGAATTTAAAATGATAAAGTATTATTTAAATAAATACTGCACATATATATATATATATATAGATAGATAGATATGTGTGTATAGTATTTATGTATAAGTGAAAAATATTTTTCACTTATTCATAAATTGGCTTAAATCACTCAACATAGATTGAGGAATGTCTTACTGATCAAAGCATTGGTTATATAAACCAATAAAGACATTTCATAAAAATTCTTTTAATAACATAGTGTAAAATTACAACCTGGAAGCAGAAAAGAAAAATTGATGGATAACCTCATTCTTTAAATGAGAATAAATAATGATATAAGTATTAGAAAATACCTTCATTTTGATAGGATGGACTGAAAAATCTAGAAAACAAATCGATTATTTTAAAAGTCTAAATGTGTATTATTCGGACTACTGTTCTTACTTTAGATGTTTTTCTCACAACGTATCGACCGACGTAGCCTCCGACCTTCTTCAGGTGCATCCCGTCGAACTTAGGAATCTGTACAGAATTCGAAATAAAGATTCCAGTGCTCGACAAAATCCTTCTGAAGAAGGTCGGAGGTTACATCGGCCAAAACTTTGTGAGAATAACATCTGAGAATAGTAGTCCGAATAATCTGAATAATCCAAATTATCAATAAAAAAAAAAATTCCGAAACAAATCTAAATATATCTTTAAAAAAATTAAAAAATTCTTTTAAGTTAAAAAAAAAAAAAAGAGAGCATAACTTTATTTACATTTTGTTTTCTTTTTTTTTTTTCAAGATTTACATATGTTAATCTTATATTAATATTAATGGGAGAATATATCTACATATAATAAACGAGAGAGAAAAATAATCACGGATCAGTATGAGATGAAGATTCTTTCAATGGTGCCTGCGATTCAAAGTTTGCATTATGCAACAGAAACCAAAGAAAACGCATTTCGAAATGAATGTTCACTCAAGACATCAGCAAGATTTTATACATCGAATAAAAAACACATGTACACTTTCAGAAAGGTTGAAAAGCAAAATTTGAAAAGTTATTCACAAATTTTCAAATTAGATGTGGATTGTTTTCACTCCTCAGACAACATTTACTTTTCAAACCTTTAGCAGAATTCGTTTTTTTTTTAGAAAAAAAAAAAAGGAAAGGGAAATTGTTTATAATGAGAAATGAATTTTTACAATTTTAACCAAAAGATATTTACTTGAATATCAAAACTACTGAAATCATAACATTTGACTATAGATTTCATGGGATAATATGGAAGGCACAAGAACAATTTAAGATTGTTTTCTTTGACATATTCAAAAGTGTTGACATGGTCACATGTCATTTGAAGTTGGAGTGTTGAGACACTATTTAGAATAAAATCTAAGGAAAGGAAAAATAAAACCAACAATAAAAAAAAAAGTGCACATCATTTAGAGAATATGAAAATTATGCAATGAAAGAGAGGCTTTCACAAAAAATGCTTAGGAGATTAACTCAAATTGTTCAAACGACATGACCCTGCCCATAACCATTTAAGATATGTTCTTTTTCGTTATAAGATATTTTAATCTGGTTGAGTATGATGGTTCACAGAATCTAGTTCACTATAGGAAACCGGAGGGGCAATAGCTACATTGTCGGCTGACGAGCTAAACTGAGTAAGATAGAAGCACTTTCAAAAGAGTCTTCTTTCTCGCGAGTTTTCGGTGCAGAAGGGCAACATTGGGATCCGTCTGCAGTGTGAGGCTGCAGCACATTCTCACCAACAGGTTTGGAAATGGATTGAGTATTAGACATATTAACTGGATAGAATATGGAATGCTTTGTTTGAAGATTATTTGCATCCATGAATACCATAGTTCCTGGCTTGCTACTTATAGACGGGTTCTTCTTCAAATATATGTCACTTGCATGTGAAGAGCTTACAAGTTGTTTAGTTATGTCTATCTCCGTATTTACCATTGTAGAAGGTGCTTTGTTATGAGCATTAGTTGCAGCAATGGATTGTGCCATGGATACAGCAGTTTCAATAACAGGTTCAGGTGCGCTAGATGCGAGCGCAGGGTTCTCTAAATTGGTGATCACTTTAGAATACTGCTTATGAAACTTTGTTCCTGATGGCAGAATTCCCTGAGCAGGGACGGCATAGGTCATTTGATTTGATACATCCAGGGTAGATTGAGCTGAAGTTGTACTAAATGGAGAATCAGAGAGTAAAAGTGTTCCAGCAGCAACAGATGGAGGTGGTGGTGGTGGTGCCGGCGGTTGTGGTGCCGGCGGTTGTGGTGCCGGCGGCTTAATAGTTTTTAACAAATCAGAGCAAGGTGTAGAAATTGACTGAATTGGAGAAGAACCAACTCGAGGAGGAGGAGGATTCGCTGGTGACTGCACAAACATCACCTGGTTTTGTGGTGCAATTGGTGATGTCAGTATTTTTAGAACACCATTTTCTAATGTCACTGGAATCCCTTGTGGAGTAACCAACTGACCGCCAATATTATACAAAACTAACTGAGGTACACTGACGTGCGACGTGTTTGTTTGCCCGATGCTGAGAACATTGTTTGGGTTAGATAATATAGAAGTTTGAGGTTTACTTAAAATGGCTGGTTTTTGTGGTATTAATGTTTGTAATTTTGTTGGCTGAACATTAGAAGGGGGAAGGGGTGCAGGAGGAGGCGATAATTTTTGCTGTAGAAGACTATGTTTATTTTTGACAGATGATTGCACGCCTGGAGCTAAAACTTTCATTTGTGAAGTACTGGTTTGTATATTTTGGGGAGAGAGTTTTGTTATAATCTTTGACATATCTGTTGCAATGGAAGGTACAACAGAGACTGGTAAAGATGAAGTTGATTTTAGTGTTAAAATAGCATCCGTGTCTTTTGATAAAATACTGTTTGAAGAAACTCTATGTTGCGGAATAATCGATGAAGACTGATGACTGGAACTGCTGCTAATGAACGAAACATTCTGATGCAATTGAGTGGGTTGGGCTGGAGGAATTGGAATTGGGCTTGATATAGTCGTCATGGGTACACGTGATGATGTCTCAGCTGATTTAGATAATGCAGAAACCGGTTGTGGAACTGAAACAGTTATGGCTTTGTTGGGTGTTGCAAATTCAGAATATTGGGTCATAGTCTGTGTTGTATTAGTAGCAATTGGTGAACTTATTACAGATGATATAAGCTTTGGTTGCGCATAATGAGATGCCACGGACATGATGCTAGTAGGAAGAGGATTCTGGTTTGATAATCCAGTGGCAATCAGATTAGTACAAGAACTATTATCACTTGTAAAAACATGAGTGAAATTATTGTTATCTTTTTGTAAGCTTGACTGGAATGGAGTAGTGTGCTCATTTTTCAATTTAATGCTGGCACCAGTGTTTGCGAGAATAGTTTTCAAACTTTTCAGTTGTTCTTGGCCTTTTATAGCAATGTTAGAAGTGACATTACCAGTTTGGACGAGAGCTGGGCTCGCATTGTTGACACTGCACTGAGCATCAGGCGTGAGATTTGTCACTGTTAAATGATTATTTAATGAAGAGTGCAAAAGTTGCGTGATATTTCCTGCGTTGGGTACAGAAGGTGCAGAATGTGTTAGAATTATATTGCCATTTTTGGATTGCAAAAGCTGTCCTTGAATAGTGGTAATATTATTTAAGCTAGCAGCTGTGTTGTTTGCTTGCGATGGTATTATTTGTAGAGTTGGCCCTGCCAGTCCTTGTATTTGTTGAACAGTGGATAGCTTTTTGAAAATATCTTTTGAATTGTATTGGTCTTGAACTGGAATAACCCCGATTGGATTTTGTTGTTGAACATTTTGATCTTTTGAACTCAAGAGAAGAATGCTTTGATTGGATGATTTTTGAAGAGCCAATGGAATTGCAGATGATGCAATTTGCAATCCAACATTTGATGACGTCGATAGAGACTTTGATGGAGAAAGAACACTTTGCACAGTTGTAGCTTGTGTTTTAGATCCATTCGGATTAACTGTAGTCGTCAGAATGTGTTGTGGCAGGGATCCGAGTTGCATTAATTCATTTTGCGTCATTTTTTTTGTCGGGGGAATATTGACTTGCCCCATTGATTTGGGTACATTAATTACTATATTTGACGGTTCATTTCCTAAAGTGGTAGAAGTGACCAGGTTCGGAGGAACTACTTTTAATATAACATTTTTAGAATTGGTAAGAGATGTTCCAGATTGCAAAAAAGCTACTGAACGTCCTGTTGGTTGTTTAAGAGACATCAGAGCAGGTTGAGTTAAGAGGGCTGATTGAGGAATATTAAGTCTCAAATTGCTTCCTGATTGTAAAACATTCGTTTGGTTTGGTGTGAAAAGATTACTATTTTTGGAACCTTCACCTGTTGATATCAAATGAGTGGGAGGAGGGGGGGTTACTGTAATGGGAGTTTTACTACTCTGAATTGTTTGAGTAATGCTTTTACAAGGTTGAACTGAAGGAAGCATAATTGATGAGGGCATTTTTATATATTGATCTGGGTTTACATCTAGAAACTGAGATTGGACTGTATTCAACAAGCATGTATTTTTAGCTACATGAGCAGAGTCGTTAACTGAAGAAGATAATGTTGGGTTGAGCCCAATAAAAGTATTGTTGATAACAGAGTTTGTATTCGAAAGAGATACTGGTTGGCTATTAGTAAAAGTCAGTCCATTAGTAACTTGCACATTTTCGGAACTTTCCTCCACAGTTTTCTTTGGCAGTCTGCTTTCAAGAAGACTTTTCACTGTAACATTGCAGCCATATTTACCTGGCGATTTCGGCAGATTGTTTTTGAAAAGCTGACAATCAACGGCGGCAGTTTGCATTAAAGGGTCAACTGGAGAAATCAACGATGTCGGATTTTTGTCGTGTAAAAAAGAAAGCGAAGATTGAACAGTAGTATTCAGAACACTGGAAGATGAGATTGAGGAAATTATTGCTGCAGAGGTATTTTGTACGGCCTGTGAAGACTGTACCGTTTTGATAGGTAAACTTGTAGCCAGTTTGGATCCAGCTCCAAGAATATGCGAGGCTACACCATGCTTAGAAATCACATAAACAGGTCCTTGCTGAACTTTGGTCAGACTCTTTGTTTGGGTTTTATTGATTTTTGAAGATGATGCGGCAACTCGTGTTGATGGATCAGACGCATGAAGTAAAACTTGAAATTGGGATGGCAAGAGTTGGTGCATGTTTGTATTCTGCGGGGCTGCTTTACTTCCAGTCGGGTTAGTGCCAGCAGATGCTATCACAGTCGATGATGCTGCAGAAGAATGGGGAATAGGAGTGGATGAAATTAATATTCTACTTTTCTTAGATTTATTGTCTGGATCAGAAAGATTGTTTGGATGGCCAACTGCAGCCGAAGATAAGACAAAAGTTTGTCTTCCTTTGTTGTCTGGGTCATTTTCAGAAGTGGATTTTGTAAAGGTAGCATTTCTTAAAAGTTGCTGGACTAACTGTGGAGTTAAATTGGAAAGTTGCGTATAATACTGAATTTTACCTTTGCTTCCTACCTGCCCAGAGCAGTTAGCAGATACTGATTGCGGAGTTAAGAGTTTTGGTGAAAGATGGATTGTAGTAGCAACATTAGACGGTTTCGTTACTGGTTGATTAGTAAATGCATTCTGGGAGTGTAAAATTCCTTTTGAAGAAATCAATTTTATTTCCGTTTGTGCAGCAGCCGTATCGTGTGCAACTTGTCCATGTGACAACAGCTGATGAATAACAGGATAGGAAGTTTGTTTCAGATTAACAGATTTCCTATCATCAAAAGCAGACGATATCAGACTAATATTGGCTGTGCTTGTCATACCCGACTGGTTATTAAGAGAAGACGAGCAAGTTGCCATTTCTAATGGTTTTGTATCACTAGTTCTTTTACTCTTTGCTTTTTCTTCTGTTCGTGGAGATTTTCTTTTCTTTACATTTAATTCATTTTCAATATTATTAGGAATGATTCTACGTTTGCGCAATCTTCCACGTGAACTTACATCTGGGGATTCATCTTCACATGAAGTAACAGGTTTTAAAGTGGATTTAGAAGGGGAAACTCCAAATCTATATTTAGAAGGACTTCGGACATTTCTCTTTATTCTTCCTTGCTCAGACTTCTGACCTGAACCAGCATTTTTAGAACTATTTTCACCTGTTTGGCAGGACTGATTGTTCTAGAAACACAAAAAGAAACAAGAATTAAGTTCATTGTAAATACACAAAGAGAGAGAAAACAAAAATAATTCTAAAGATATTTCTATTGTATGTAAATTAATAATGTGTACAAATGCATCACTGTTTATTAAATGCTCACTTTATAAATGAAAAGGATGAATATATTTAAAAAAATAACATCATCATCATCAATCAAATCCGTTCCAAAACATCTTCAAAAAGATTAAGTATTCAAAACAAAGGTTTTTAGAAGATTATTTTACTAATATTACAAACATGACTTGCAGTTTTTGAGGGAGTAACAGAGTGCTTTTCAAGTTCTTAGTAAAGAATGCTATCAATATAAAAAATGAATCCTATTAAATATAAAAAATGTTATTAAATACTGACAAAGAGAAACAGTTAACAAAATACTTATTTTGGACACTCACTCAGTGAAGACAAGAATTTGGATTCATATTTTCTAAATTCAAACTCACTATTTTTGATATTCAATACCAAACAAACTTTTGTTTGGCCTAAATAAAAATAGAATTCTTTAATTTACAACAAAATGTTTTTGTCTTATTATTCACATTGTTGTGTCCATATTGTTCCTATCAACACTGATAATTCTTCTTTCTTACAGCATTTCAGACTGTGCTCCCTGGCCGCCACATTCACGTGGATTGTTCATTTATTTTGATGTTTTCCATAGATTTAATTATGATTAATATATTGATTTTGACATTTTTAAACTAGAAGAATAACCCCTCATTACCTGGTGGATAGAGTAATCATAAATTTATTAAATTTAGAAAATTAGAAGCTGATGGAATTAATCTAGAAACTGATATTGGACTGTATTCAACAAGAATGTATTTTAGTTACATGAGCAAAGTCATTAACTGAAGATAATGTTTGTTGAGGCCAATAAGAGCATTGTTGAGTGTTTGTATTCGAAAGAGATACTGGTTGGCTATTATTGATAGTAACTTGCACATTTTCTAGTGATAAAAAATTTATTATTTTTTTCCATGAAAATTCATAAAAAGGAACATCATTTGAAAAACAATCAACTATGAAACAAAATGTGTTCATAAAAGCATGAAAAATGGAAAATCCAAAAATTAAAAAATAATTCTTTACTCTTGTTCTTAATTCTTTTCGCGGCGTTTCTTCTTTGTAACATTCTTGTTCCCGTTTCATTTTTCGTCTGGCTTTCTGATTTGCTTGAATAAGCTTTTGTTCCCATGGTTCCAGCTCTTTAAGCAAATAAGTGAGGCGTGCATATAAATCAGTAACACATTTCTTCCGGGGAGGCTGTTTAGTCTAAAGAAAAAAAGAAAACATCTGTGACAGATGTTGTAAAACAGTAGCAACTAAATTCATGATTAATGTCGAGAAGAATGAAATTGTCAAACATTATAGATCAGTGTAATCAGTCAACCATGACAAGATAAGCTTAAACAGCTCCATCTGATCACAAAGGGTTTTGCAGACGTAAAAGAAAAACTATTTGCGGCAACAATGACTGGATGCTGGAAATAAAAGAATAATTAGTTCTACAAAAACTTCATCTTTATGAAGCATAGAATTTGAAGTCAGTCAAACAGCATCGTGTTCAAATGAGAATTGTCTTCATTCAAAAATGAGACTCAACTTTTTCGTAAAAGTTTAAACAAATATAAGAAAGGTGAACATCTGCGAGTCTGTCTGTAGATGTTTAGGAATAAAAACTACTTGACAAATTTTTATGAAATAGATTTATTATTAAGTGTTTTCTGCGCTAGCTGCAGAATACGTACTAACATCGCTGAGTGTCCCCCAAGCCCTACGATCTTGCGCTAAGAAACCGATAGTAGACATAAAAGGTAGTGTATTAAGTTGTGATGTTTGATTTTTATTTTGTAGGGGAGACAGCCCCACCCCAACCTTTGAAAATAAATGTTCTCATTGATTTAATAACTACTGGACAGGTTTTTATGAAATTTACAACATAAATAGACACAAAAATTACTCCTTAGTCTGAACTATACTGTTGCATGTGATACTCTCCCCATAACCAACCTTGCTAATACACACACACACACACACACACACACACACACACACACACAACTCGGTACTTATATAGATATTTGAAGAATAGCTAATTACTGAATAAGTAAATTAAACCTAACACAAATAATCTATGGATTAAAATGCTAATGTGAGACATTCATCATCAGCCGTTAACTCCAAGTGGATTATTAGTCAAGCCATCGCATTTTGATGAGAGTATATATTTATTTGTGTGTGTATTTAAGCAGCATTTTCTCATTTATGCAAACATTGTTAAAAATTACAGAATTCGTCCGTTTAATTACCCCCCCCCCCCCCCCCATCTATCACGGTTGCATACTAGAGTCTAAGTCTCCACAGAAATGTTTTCCAAGTCCACTCTTGGATGTTTTCTTTCCATCTTTTCTCCTGTCTCTTTCTCTTCCATGGTGCATTAATCATTTTTATAAGATCATTGGATTTTGTGACATGGCTATGAAATCTCAATTTTCTTTTTCACCATTGTTAGGTCATTATAAGAAGGCCCATATGTTCTGGACCTGATAATATCTAATATCAATATCTTATGATAAAATTTTATCACTAATACCTCGATCTTTCTTTGTAGCTGTGCTGTTAGGAGGGGGGGGGGGAGAGATCGACAGTACTAAGTCCCATTTATGCATTCAAGTTAGTGATGTTTTCAGGTTCAATTTTGATTGAGCAAGACATGAGTCTTGATCCTCATTTGTTACCGATTCTCTCATGTAGACGTGATTTACTTCTAGTTTTTGACCATCTTCTTTAATTTGTCATGAGTTTAGTCTTTTCAGCATTTATTTCCATGCTATACTTTATTAATAAATTTCCTGATTTTGATAGGTCTAACTCATAAACCTGAGAGAGAATCCTCTTCTATCCTACATTTTGCTTATGGTGGCAGTCAATGCCAAACTCGTTTAAAACTTATTCAATTGAAATCAATTACTTTGAACAATGGAAGGATTTTCTATATATCAAAATTATTCAAAGATTTATCAAGGATAATGCTGTTTAACGAAAAGTCAAAAAATGATATTCTGTTTACTGAAGAGATATTTTATGTTAACATAAAATTATCAAAATTTAAACAAAACTATTAAAAAATAATAGGACATTAACATTTCTAAAAGTTAACAATCGTAAAAAATAAATGTGGAACTGTAAAGTCATTGAAAAGTTGTTTTTATCAATGCTTTTTAGGAATTAAGGTTAGAAAAATGGAAATCAATAAACGAAGAAAATGCTTTGAAATTCATTTGTAAAGCAACAAACAATAACTGTTTTTCCAAATTAATTTGCAGCTTCATCATATGTAAATTATATCCTATGAAGCTGTTTATCATTGAAGATGGCTTTCTATATAGTTTGCACTTTATATTTAACCGATAAACATACACCAATCTTAGAAAGATCATCATATGGATATAGAAACTATTTTAAAAGTTCTAACAAAACACACCTATCTCTTATTCAGGTAAATATATGTAAAATTAAATTGCAAACAAAAACTTACTTTAGTTTTTCGTCCTTTAGAATTTGTAGCAGGATCAAACTGAGCAACTAACTCTCTTAGTTCTTGAACAGAATCCACAATCAACTCAAATTTTCCAATTTCAGGTTGCTGCATAAATATAAAAATTAAGAAGCATTTTATTAAATATAAAAGAAACATCTTATTAAGTTCAATTAAGATAAAGAAACGTCGTATTAAGTTTAACATTTGATCAGTCATTAAAAGTAAAAACAAAACTTTAAATGAATGAGTGTTACAAAAATGTCAGTGTGACGCATGCATTGAAATGATATAAAAAATAATCGAAATGGTAATATGGGGTTCAGGCCTTGGAGTAGGATTATACATATGGTTTTATTGATTTCTGGGTTTTCTTAAAATTTTTAATTTTCCGAAAATTATTTCAATAAATTTCACTGTACTTACATCTCCTTTCATCCAATGAAGACTGAACCCCAAAAATATAAAATTAATACAAAAATGTAATCTGGTGTTATGGGATTGATTGCAATAAGTGCATATAAAGTTTCTCATTGTTATAACATAATACTCTAATATTCATTTTCTTAGGGTCACCATGAATCAAATTAGTACACAAGGGTCAGAAATTTTTTTTACTTTCCTTCATTTTTACTGGTAAATGTTCTAAACAGTTGTTTTTTTTGTTTTTTTTTTACTATTCTATTTTCTTTTCCAGAACCCTAGGCAACACCGGGTAGCCCTGTTAATATAGATATACAACTAAAAATATTTTAAAATATGAAAACACACACACAACTATATTCTGTGCTTTCTGTGTTGTAGTAGTAAGGGGTGTCCAAAAGTGGTATTACCCTTGTTGGGCCAGACTTATCTCCCCTTGAATATATGTTTTGGATACCAACACAGAGGGTGTTTTCTAGCAGGAGAGTTTGCAATCTCGTCCTGCCCAAGCGTGAAAAAATTCAGAATGAAACTCTTCCTCTTTTTGGCACGACTTTCAAGGCACACGCACGCTTGCCTGCTGCTGTCCTTCTGAAAATGCTTTACAAAACCTTACAGGTAAAACTTTAGAGGTTATTTTTCCTGATTGAGTCATGCTGGTCAAAGAACCAAACAACTTTGTCGTATATTTCTCCGCGTTGTGTCGCTGCCAGAGACAAATTCAATGTAAGTACAATTCACATCTTTGGTATTGCATGGTTATAATTTGTTGCTTAGGTGGACTTTGTCATAGCTTTAGATGTTTATTTATTGCTGTGTTATTCAATGGAATGGCTTTTTTGTGCCTGTCCTTGTTCTTTCAAGAGGATGTTTCCTTTCATGTTAGTGCTTCTCGTATCTCGCATGGTGGTGATGAGATGTAGTGTTATTTTGGGTGAGATAATAACTGAATTGTGTCAACATTTGGTTATGGAAGAAGTGGTATTTTGCTCAGTACTGCGGCAGAGCCATTAATTTAATGTACGTTCTGTTTTTAAATCTCTGAAACAGTTACATGGTAAACAGCTACTGATGATCCCCTTTTCTATTCCACATTTTAGGGTCAAGTGGTCGGTTTGTTTCACGGATCATATAGATGGATCCTTGTTTATATTTTGTGAATTTTCAGCGGTGGAAGTCAGCTTATCTGCAATATGCAGATTTCGTTAGTATCCCAACTTGGAGGTCGTATATTAGTGTTAGGATAGTACCACTGTCACTAGAAATATGGAAGAAATATTTGCATTGTTAGCAGTGGTGGCTGTTTCAGTGGATGGCCTATATAAATTGGGGATTTTTAGCTTACATTGCATTATTAGTGTTGAAGATACGCATATATATATATATATGTGTGTGTGTGTGTGTTTTTCAATTTTCTTATCTTTTTGATTTTGCTGGGGATGGGTCATCCTACCGAATACCAGACACTCATCAACTATTACTCAAACCGAGAGACCGTTTTAGGATTCTAACTGTTGCAAGTGCAATTTTTGTGTGTTTGAAAATCTAGCGATGCAGATTGTGGATGAGAAAAGCATTAGTCAAGGATGTGAGTAGCCAATGGCAAAAAAAAAAGAACTGAATTTTAAATGAATTTCCTAATCTGGGGGGGGGGGGGGGGAAGGGGGGGAATGAAATAATTTGAAAAAATTTTAATTAGTGAAATATCAATCTTGGTAAACAAAAAACAGGCAAATTTACAAATGAGTTAATCATCAGATTAGTTGAGCTGACACAGCAGTTTCAACTAAGAAAGTCAACATTAAGAGACAGACACATAGTGTGGGAAGAAGACAGGAAGACATTCTTTCATGAAACAAAAGTTATTTAACTCCCCTACCATGAAGATAAATCGTTTGAAGTCTTAATCTTCACAACAAAATTAACAAGGAAAAAAGGAAGGCAAGACAAGATAGAAGAAAAACAGGAAAAAGAGGAAGAGAGAAAAAAAACAGGAAAAAGAGGAAGAGAGAAAAAAAACAGGAAAAAGAGGAAGAGAGAAAAAAAACAGGAAAAAGAGGAAGAGAGAAAAAAAAACAGGAAAAAGAGGAAGAGAGAAAAAACAGGAAAAAGAGGAAGAGAAAAAAAACAGGAAAAAGAGGAAGAGAAAAAAAACAGGAAAAAGAGGAAGAGAAAAAAAACAGGAAAAAGAGGAAGAGAAAAAAAACAGGAAAAAGAGGAAGAGAGAAAAAACAGGAAAAAGAGGAAGAGAGAAAAAACAGGAAGAGAGAAAAAACAGGAAAAGGAGGAAGAGTTGGTTGGTTGGTTGGTTGTTTTACAGCACATTAACCCTTTTTTGGTTATTTAATGCCAAATCCGGTCATTTTGTTAGAAATTTTTATTTATTTTTATCTTCAAATATGAATTCATGGTGATCGGTTTGATTGTTTTGTAAAGGAAAATTGTTGTTTTTGTTTTTGCAGAACATGATTGAGTTTTGCAAAAGGGAGAAAAAAGAAATTAAAAATAACATCAATGTTTGGTTTGGTTTACTGCATAGCAGCCATCTAGGGGTTATTTAATGCAGACTAATGTTGTCAAATGAAGTCCCAAGATAGGTCAATTTATTTTATATTGTTTTTTTTTGGGGAAAAAAAAAAATTGGGGATTAAATTTTTTTTTTAACAGCCCAACTTCTTTGATGAAGTCTAAGATTTTGGTCAGATTTGTGTCTTTAAACAGGTCCTTTAGATCTTTCGAGTTGTAGATCCTGACAGTTTATTAATATAGGTTTGACTGTAAAAGGTTCTTGACATGATATACACATTGGGAATTCTTCACCTTTCAATAAATGCTTGTGAGTAAGATGTGTATGTCCTATATGAAGTCTGGCTACTATAACCTCTTCTATTCTTGCCTTTCTGTAGCCTAAGGACCACTCAGCAATAGTTGGCCAAATCTTGTGTCATTTATTACTTTAGCATTCATCCCAAGATTCTTGCCATTTTTCTTTGATTAACCTGTTTATAAAAGGTTGAAGATCAGTGTATGGAATCCTAGTATTGGTACGTATCATGTTCAGCTGCTCTATCTGCTTTTTCGTTTCCACGAATGCCGATACGACTCGATATCCAGCATAATTTAATTTTACACTGCTTCTCGTTATAGATATAGGTGATCTTGCTTAAAATTTTTGTGATTAGAGGGTTATCCATTTTTTTGGTCTCCAGTGTTGTGAGCACTGATAAAGAGTCGGCAAAAATGATGAATTTATCTGTTTTGTCTATTATTTTTAGAGCCAGGTATATGGCTGTAGCTTCTGCACTCAAAATTGATGCTTTGTCAGATAGTCCACACTGCTTTTTAATCTTATCCAAGATAGCAGCGCATTCAACTCTGTCGGCATCTTTAGAACCATCAGGTGTAAATGTATTTGTATTCAGAGTGATTTTCCAAGATCACTTGAAGTTCTTCTTGGAAAGTATATGGATGAGTATTTTTCTTGTCTAAGTTGTTCAGTGTTAGAATCACTTATGGAGGTCTGATGATCCACGGTTCAGTTTCAGATAAAGTGGAAATGTCAATGTAGGAAAGTTGGATTTTAGATTCTTTTATAATGGGTTCCATTCTAAGGCCCAAAGGTTTTATTATTTTTTTTTTTGTTCAAAAA
Organism: Sepiola atlantica; assembly: GCA_963556195.1. Taxonomy (NCBI): domain Eukaryota; kingdom Metazoa; phylum Mollusca; class Cephalopoda; order Sepiida; family Sepiolidae; genus Sepiola; species Sepiola atlantica. The sequence goes on along the minus strand of OY744517.1, from coordinate 2,776,229 downwards.
AGGTTCTAAGTTTTGGATTAAATATACAGACGTATGCTGGGTTAGTTGGACATGATTTTCATTTTATTATGTACTGCAGGGCTAATTTTTCACTTCTAATCTGAAGGGGTGTTTCGTGGGCTTCTGCATATACATTCTTTTAGACAGGACTTTCTGGCTGACCTATAGATAAGGCTGCCATAGTCCAGTATCGGGCGAATTTTAGTGCGATAGATATGTGAGAGTGTTTGTCTATTAGCTCACCAGTCTGTGTGGGCAAGTTCGCGTAAGAGTTGTATAGCTTTAGTACATTTGTTTTTCAGATATTTTATATGGGAATAAAATTAAGTTTTTTTTATCAAATATCATACCCAGAAATTTGTATTCGTTGATGACTGGGATCTGTTCTCCTTCGATCTTAATGACAGGGTCATTATGTAACTTTGTCTGGGAACTAAACTGCAAGCATTTTGTTTTCATTTTAGAGAAATTGAAACCGTTTTCTGTTGCCCATTTTGTTATTTTGTTTATGTTAAACTAGAGTTGTCGTTCAATCATGTTTATATATTTAGATCTATAGAAGATTATGAGGTCATCTACATATAGGGCACCTTTAATCCCCGATGTTTCTGTTGCGATGTCTTTGAGGATATTATTAACTTTAATATTAAACAGGGTTTACTGAGAGAATACTTCCCTGGGGAACTCCTGTCTCTTGCTTGTTTTTATCTGAGAGTGTATTTCCCACTCTAACTTGAAAGGTTCTATTGTTCTAATCTGAACGGGTGCTCTATGGGCTTCTGCATATAGGCTCTCAAGTGGGGAGGTTCTGTATGCACCTAATACCAGTCTCAAGCTTTCATGGTGGATCGTATCAAGTTCTTTTAGATAGAACTTTCTGGCTGACCTATAGATAAGGCTGCCATGCCACTAACTTGGAAGGTTCTATTGTTTATGAAATTTCCTATGAATATGGGAAGTTTGCCTTTTAAGCCTAATTATTTTAGGTCATTTATAATACCATATTGCCATGTGGTATCGTAGTCTTCTTCAATATCAAAAAATATTGCAGTTACATGTTGATTTTGGATAAAAGCCTTTCTTATGCAGGTTTCAAGCGGCACTAGGTGATCTATGGTGCTTCTGTTTTTCTTAAAACCCAATTGAAATTTGGATAATAGGTTGTTTTTTTTCCAAGTACCATACAAGTCTTTTATTAATCATTCTTTCAAATGTTTTGCATAAACAACTTGTTAGGGCTATAGGCCTGTAGTTTTTTGGGTTTGTGGTGTTGTCTTTAGGAATTTTTCCTTTTTGCTTGTTTGGGTCTGTTTTCATTGCTTTTGGAATGGGGATTACTATAGCTGGTTTCCACTGTGAGGGGATTTCACCTTTGTTCCATATGTCATTGTATATTTTTAGGAGGTAATTTAGAGATATTATGGGTAAATTTTTCAAAAATTCATAATAAATCTTGTCTTGGCCTACAGATGAGTTATGTGTTTCATTCAAAGCTCCCTGAAGTTCCGTTATGGTAAAATTTTTGTTCAAAGTTATTTTATTATGAGTATTGAAGTTGTTGTTTGATTTTTTGAAAGTTAGGATTTTCCTTTTGATGGGAAGAGTTTTTAGCAAAGTTATCTGCAAGCATATTTGCAATTTCTTCCTTGGTAGTGGCTTCTATATTGTTTTGGTGCAATTAATGGGGTGTTAGAATATTTGCCAGAGATTTTTCGTATAATTTTCCAGATTGTTTTCATTTTAGTCTTGTTGAGTTTGGATACAAAATTCTGCCAGGAAGTTCTTTTTGATTCTCTAATAGTTTTTCGTGCTTTGGCCTGACAGTTTTTAAAACTGTTAAGGTTTTCTTTGGCTGGATTTAATGGAAAACATTTCAGAGCGGTACGGCGTGTGCATATATGACAGTTTGGCATTCATGGTTGAACCAAGATTTTTTTGTTTGCTGGAGTTGGAAGTTTTAGGTATGCTTTCTTCAACAATTTCTAGGAGTGTTTTGGAGAAATATGTTATGTGTTATTATTTGATTTGGGAGGGAATTTATTTTGGCATAGAATTTTATATTTATCCCAGTTTGCTCTGTTAAGGTTCCAGTATGTGATTTCTTCTCCTGTTTTGGAATTGGGATTTTCTAAAATTATTAGGAAATGGTCACTGCCTCAGGTATCGTTGAGTACTTTCCAATTGAAATCTAGAAAAGTAGTGGGGTCACATAGTGTGAGGTCTAATGCAGAATTAGAGCCTGTTGCTGGGTGGAGGTAGGTATATGTTTTTTTTGATTAAAAAGACATAGATTCCTTTTATTAATTATGTTTTCTATAATTTTGCCTTTTCCATTGGTTTCTTTACTACCCCAAATTTGATTATGACTATTGAAGTCACCAGCTAAGATGTAAGGTTTGGGAAGTTGTATAATCAAATTATCGAGCTCTGTTTCATTAATCTTCTCTTTCGGTGGTAAATATAGGGAACAGAGTGTTATCCTTTTAGGTAGAGATAGTGATACGGCAACTGCCTGCAAGTTTAATTGTAAATGGATTTGCTTTTGTGGTATTTTGTTATTTACAATGATGGATGGTGCTTTCTGACGCTCTGTCATTACTATTGTTGATATAATTATATGAGGTATGATTTTTAATATTTATTTTGTCATTTTCCTTGAGGTGAGTTTCTTGAAGGCAGACAACTGCTAGAGATAAGTTTTTCATGAGTATAAGCAATTTTTCATAATTTGGTTTTATATCACATATGTTCCACTGTAAGATCTTATGAGTCATTATGGGGGATGGGGGGGGGGGGTGGAGGAATGATTTGTTTGTAAAAGTTTGTGGGTGTTCATCCAGTTCCATTTTCTCTGGTATTTTTTTTTTTCTGGTTTGTTCATGGTTCTTCATTTGGGAGGTTTATTTCTAGTTTGTGCCTAGATTGGGATCTTTGTCGTGATTTTTCGAATTCTAGGCTTTTTGATTTGATTTTGTTAAGGCTTTTTGAGTTTCTCTGTCTTGAACTTCTTTCCTGGTTTTCAATTTCCACCAGTTCAAATTTGGTTTCACTCTCAATCAGCACCATTTCTGTTTTCTGTTTGTTGTATTGTTTCTTCAAAGGAGATTTTGCTTTTGTAAACTGTTTGGGTTGAGTTTTCTTTTTTGGCTTGTAGCATCTTTGGTCTCGTCAATCTGGAATTAGGGATTTTTCTTTTGATCCGATTCCATGTTAGATCTAGTTCCCAGGCTGACTAAGTTTTCTTTTAATATCTAGTTGAGATCTTAGTTTTTTCACTAGATCCAGTAAGTTATTTTCATTTTGTAGGGTTAATGGGCTTGATCGTTCGGTTGCTTCTGCATAAGTGTTGTTTTTGAAATATGCTTCAACAATCTTTCGTGCTTCTGGGTAGGATAAATTTCTCTTGTATTTAATTTCAGTTATTTCTCTTTCTTTTTGGTAGATTTTGCAGTTTTAAGAGTAGGCTCTGTGGCCTTCATTACAATTTGAACATTTTTCATTGTTATGACATTCATCTTCTATGAGTTTGGGGTCTTTTTTTTTTACTTCTTTGGGAATTATAGGTGTGTCAAAGGTCAGTATTAGTTTGTATGGTCTGACCATTTTTTTTATGGTTATGCGTGTGTGGTCAATTATGCCTTGTTTTTTTTTTAATGCCGTTCTTATTTCTTCCGTAGTTGGCAAGGACAATTCTTGGTTCCTTATAACTCCTTTAGAAGTATTTAGCTTTTCATGTGGAAAAACTTTACATTTATGGTTGTAGAAACTCCCCATTTTTAATGGGTTTTGGGTGTCTTTATTGTTGTTTACTTCGACAAGATTTCTGTTTTTTTAGTTTTTTTTAATTCACTTTGGATTGCTCTTGCTGGTAAGTATTTTTTTGATTAAAAATGGTGATAATTCATTCATTTTTTTTGTTTTTTAGTAGTTCTATTACTAGGAATCTTAGGTAATTCGTGGGGAGGCTGTTTTTTGTTATGTTGTATATTTTTTCGTCCTCTAAGCTAAGGTTTCTGAAACATCAGAGTGGTATCTTTTAAGGGTTTTTGGGCGAAAATGATCCATGTGTTTTTTGTTGTTTTTTCTTCATCACCCTTGCTCCCCACCCGCCTCGTGGCCCTTTGGTGGGAAGTTCCGGGGGAGGGGGGGGGGGTGCACCACAGAGAGACGGAGACGATATACTTGATTTGAGTTAAGCACTGAGCACCTATTTTCCTTTGATTTTGCTTTTGGGGGGGTTTTAAGAAAAATGTCGGGGATGTCGCAGCCATGTCAATGCTTTGTTCGCCATAACCAAATGACCATCAGTCACCACTTTCCACCATATTTTGGGATGTATTTATTAGTGGGGGTTGGAATCAGAATGTTAATTGTGGCGAGTAGATTGGTGTGGGTTTTATATGATGGGGCTTGACGTGACCAGCCGATTGATTGGATCGGGCCTCTCCAACCGCCCATCTAAGGGCCAAAGTGGAGTGTTGCAGAAGAGGAAAAGAGATTAAACGAGAGATACAAATAAAATTCAGCCAAATAGCAATGTAAAAAAAAAAGCTCTAGCAATTTGGCAGAAATCAGCCTTTTCTTATATATATAAAAAAAGCAGATTTCGACAAAAAAAAAACCTAGAGAACTCGCATCCATGGGAAGCTCTAGGGATTTAAGCGGAAATCTGCTGCTTCTGCATGAAAAAAGTGGAATTCTGTTAAAAAGCGGAGAACTCACATCCCTGATTAGTACACGATTGTGTGTGTACAAGTATATATAGGCGTATGTAGATGCTTATATATATATATATATATATATATGCAATTATACACAGGTATATATGAGCTAAGTCCACCGATTTTTGCTTGCATATGTATTCTATAATTAATAAAAAATTAAATTGTTATCTATATATAAAGCAAAATTGTGTGTATGTGTGTTAATCCAAGAGTCAAACTAACTACAGATTTGGAATCCGCACCTTCGATCTGATGTCCTTATCAATGTCAGAAGTTCTTTGACCTTTTTTAAAACTCATTCAAAATTAAAAGTATGTAAAAATAACATCAGAAACAAATGTTCCGACATTTTTAACATTCCCTTTCCAAGCCGACAAAGAAACATACTTCTGAGCCTTTTCACTACCAGCAAGAAAACTAAAATAAAAAAAGATTGTTTTTGTTTTTTTTTATCAGATGTATTTGACATCCTTTTTGTTGTTAATTAAAAATGGAACTTTATTTATTTTAGAAATCAAACTATTTTAGTTTGTATTCCTACGCCAAACTGATAAGCAGTTAAAGTCGGTTATAAAGACAAAATATTTTCGTTTGATCGGTGTCTATGGAGAAGCGTTCATGTTCAATTTCATGCCATCTTTAAGGGTTCGAATCTCATACTAGACAATCATTACTTTTTTTTGCATTCCAATTATTTTCTCGCCGATATCAATCATCATCATAAACCTCAATAAGTTTTTTCTTTTCTTAATAAAAAATGGATGAAAATATTTAATAAATGTTTTTGACTTCTACTCTTGGCGATAAAATTTTTTTTAAAAGTTGAGAAACCCGGCAGAGATGGATACTTCGGCTTGTAAGAAATAAAATAAATAACAAAATGGTGTAAACTCATTCATCATCATTAACCCAAATAATGCACTTGTTTATTTTTTAAATTTTATTTTGATTTAAAATAAAAGCAAAAAAAAGAAAAAAAAAAAAAAGAAAGGTTTGAGATACTCAGCAGTGACGAACACTTATGCTAGTATTTATAATAATAAAACCCATGTCATGTGAGCATGCTGCTTGTAACCTTTTTGAACAATTTTTTTCCTCTTCTGTCTTCATACTAAAAACTTGGCCTGAAGAAGCTCGGCTGATTTTCAGCTGGAGCTAAAACATGTCTAAAAATATGTATAAATAAAAATTTATTCTAAATAAATAAATAAATATATATATATATATAAAGTGGTGTACCAAAAGCGAACTTTTAGGAAAAGTGAAACCTATTGTAAAGAGTATACAGCTCAATATCCAGGATAGAACAGGTAGATATGAAGAATTTAACTTGAATAAATTGCCTTTTTTGCGGAATATACCTTGCTCTGAGCAATTGAATTGAATTATGATTTGGCTTTTGCTTCTCTGATTCCTTTCCATTCTTCTTCATATATATATATATATATATATGGAGTCGCTCCAGACAAGGCATAAAGCCACTTGATGTTAGGAGTTAAAAAAAAAACAAAAAAACATACTACTTCAAGGTTAAAAATTAGCCAACGATAAGTGTTAGATGGATAGATTCTGACCCAGTAAACAGCAATTCTTTCCACTTTGTCAGAAACATCGCTCATGGAAGGTGAGGACTAAAGGAGAAAATAAGGGAAGCGAGAGTTACAAAGCTGCCGAAAGTAAACCTAAGGTCTCTTTTCTATTCTCCTTTGTTATTGAGCCCTATTATATGAACACAGTAATTGATGCATTGAATTAACCCCTATGAATAAAACCTTACTGGAATTATTACTATTATTTTATACTAGCTTACCTGTCATGGCATTGCCCGGGAAAGTATATTAACTCAAGAAATTCGGGCCCCCAACAGTGAACTATTTAATTATTTGCTGCTAATAGTTGTCCAGCATGAACGCAGGCCCCACAAAGTTAAAACAAAACTTATGGGACTTAAGGTTAGTGTTGGGCATAACAAAGGGCATTTTTTGCTTAAAAAAGATGTGGGACCGTTAAAAGCCAATTTTGATAAACTAAAAAACGAAGAATGAAGAAATAAATCTATAAGAAAATTAATTTATCTGTTTTTAAAAAAAATCTTTTTGGTAGTCCTGCGCATTCAGACCCCACATGTTAATGTAAAACCATTTCTTCAGCAAAATAAATCGCATGCCTAAAAACAGCAAAACCAAAGAAAAAATATATGTAAAAAGCCCGATTTAGAAACTGGAGTGATTGTATAAAAAGTGTTACTTTAAATAAAAGAAAAAGATGCTTCGAAAGCGATAGGCATTTATACGATTCAGAAGTGTATGTCTATTGTCTTGATAAAGAACACGTCTCAAGTTTAAAATGTAACCCAGGAAGGAAATGCTAAAGTTAAAAAAGGAAGGAAGAAAACATGTGACTGTGTGAATGAATGTTAGATAGAGCGATTGTATAAAGGGGACATGTCCTTGGTATTTACTGACGGAATGGTGTTCATTCTGCCAGTTTTTCTTTTTTTTTGTAGATTAAATATATCTTCAAACAGAAGCTATGAAATAGATCTTTTTAAAGAAAAAGGATTTAGGAAGCAAATAAAAAATAAAAAAATTAGCATCCATCTTGCATGGATATGTTTTATTTCACTATATGTTCGTAAATTGTATTCTGATGATCCTTTATTCTAGAATGTCTGTAAAAAGGCGAACATCAGGAAGTGAAGGCGAAAAATAAAAATGTAAAAAAATATTTAATTGTGATGTGGGAATGTAATTGCTGTTGTGATATGAATCATATGTTAGAAATGTGAAAGAAAATGCAATAAGTACTTTTAATATAACTGCCTTTTATAATGGTAACCACTTTTCCTGTATTCTATCATTCTTCATTGGAAAAGAGAAAGAGTACTTGAAGGGAGCTATCTGTTTTTAGATTTAAAATCTACTGTAGTATATAGACAATAGTAAAGAAAATATGAAATAATAGCCGTAATTTGGCAAGAAAGTCACCCTATTAAGAACAATTCTCAGTGACACGGGCGGTGTGGAGTAGATATTAGCGTGAGTGAAATTACCTTCAACCTTCTGTGTGAATGCTTGCTTAGCGGGAAAAAAATGTAAGAAAATTTGAAAGAACAAAACAAACGCATATTTTCAGGAATTAGTGTAAGTGGCTTGCAGAACAGATTAGCTTATGTTTTGGTTCGAAAGCTAAAATGGTCCATTGATATATCTGTATTCTAAACACACCAGTGGTAGACATTAAATCAGTAACAATGAGCAATTTATGAAACCCTAAGATTTGTAGATCGAAATTATGTTCTACCAATTGTCAGATTCTGTTCTGTAAGTGGACAATTGTTATTTAATATTTTTTCATTATAGATTGAATTAAAAAAAAAAACTTATTTCAAAAGACAATTCTTCAATTTTAGAGGTGCATTAAGTTTCTTATGTAATTTTCATTCGGCTCAAAATTCTGAAAAACGTTTGTAAATTGGATGATTTTGACTGAACTTATATACCCCTCTCAGATTGTAGGAGAACAAAAGGCAGCTGACTGCTTTCAACGAGACTGTTTATCCTTGTCATTCAAAGAGATGTCTTATGTGATGCACATGCGAAGACAACGGAACGTCTTGTCACAAGAAAAAGTAGCAGACCATTCAGTTGAGAAAGAAATTGTGAACTAAAAACACACATTTTGTATTCCAACAGAATAAGTCTAAGTTGCACCTGGTATTGGACTACCACAAACTAAATAGGTGTGTCGATATCTACACAGCCCATACTGATGTCTGTACACAAAAGTTAAGAAAATGATGAAAAAGAGGCTCCAACATGTTGGTGCTTGACCTTAGGATAGACTTACAGATGCAATTGCACCAGGCCTTGCAGGCATACCAAATAGCGATCATTGAGTGTGAAAAAATACTGCTTGACGCACCTGGAATAATGGCATGCATCCTTTGTGCCAGAAGTTTCTGTGTGAAAAGTTTCAGTACGCCTGCCTTTAAAAGTTAAGAGGTTTTAATTTGACAGAGACAAGCACAAATTGTCTCACTGCTAGAAATTGAACAATTGTTTCAAATGCACTTCTATAATATCGAAATTTGGTGCTCAGTTCATCATAAGCATAATAGGTGATACCAGATCAGGCTGCCCTGTGGCTCCCTAAGACGAAATTCACCTACATTGACGTTTTTTTTTTTTTTTTTTGTTTGTTTGTTTGTAAAACTTAATTATGTTCTACAAAACCAAAACCAAAAACAACAGCCCCTCTCCCTTTCTCCCTCCCCTTTTTTATTTTTATTTTTCCTACCCTACTCCCGGTCCTGGATATGACCTTAAACTACATCCGATGGTGAGATCCGGCTTACGGACTTTGGGGAATGTGGAGCCTCCTCTTAATTACCATTGCTCCCAGGTCCACCCTGACCCGGAGTGGTAGTACCTGTTAGGGTCCCAACTATGGGTTAAATAGAAACAGATATTAAAAGGGGAAAGAAACAAAAAAGAGAAGAAAACAAGACCAGATTCGGCATTAAATAACCCAAAAAGGGTTGATATGCCGTAAAACAAAACTACCAAACTAAGCATAATAGAATAACAAACATTTTACAAGTGGGAAGAACATGTGATATATGTTGGACACCAAAGTTTTTACGTATCACCTCGATGATTACTTACCAATTCTTCATTTGTTTCCTCCGTTTCTGTTTTGCATGTTTCTGCATCATTTGAAGCCGAAAGACTATTTTCTTGGGATTCATTTTCCTTGATCGGAATCGAGTCAAGACGAAGACTTGGAGATTTTGCTTTGAACCCTTTCTTTTTCCTTTTGTAAGGTTTCCGTTTTCCTACGTGCATTGTCGTTTCAGAAAGAGAGACTTTCTTTTCTGTCTTTAAAATATCAGTCTTAGTTTCAACTAATTCACTCGACTGCTCTGTATCGCTATTTACGATTTCCTTTTTCATGTCAAAGCCAACTCTAATATCAACACATGTACAATCAACTTCATTTTTGTCCTCATTAGAATCCGAAGATTCACATGAAACTTCTTGCTTTATTCCATTACAGAGAAGGTTGGCATTACACGACATTTCAAGATCAGATTTCACTTCAATTTCTTTTAAGTTGGGATGTAATTTACAAGTAGGTATGCTGGGGTTATTGTTTGCAAAATTGTCGATGCACTTAGTTTTTTTATAAGCAGAAAATTTATATTTTTTGTTTTTAGAGTACTTTAAAGATTTATTTTGTGTAAGATAGGTTGGTAGTCTAAAAGCGCCATTTTTTTTGTACCTCCGTTGAGCTGATGTAATCCAAGAATTAAAAACATTACTCTGAGAAACATATTTCTTTTTTCTACCTCTCTTTTTTAAGACTGGTAATAATGGATCAATGTAATCATTATCATTGGTTTTCTTCTTCCTCCTCCCCCTTCTTTTTTTTCCATCATATTCCTCTTCCTCTTCCTCATCATCATCATCGTCATCATCACTAATTGGTATTGTTGGTGGTAAAATCGTTTTAATTTTCTGTAAAAAATAAAAATAGAAACAAGTGAAAAATATAAAACTCAACAGAGCAATTTGTAGGATTCAGTTTTCATAAAGTTATTATTTCCATTTTTGTTCAAACTTTAGAACCTTTAAAGGCTATCACAAACCAAACAAATAATGCGTGAAGTCTTTTTGTTTTGTTATCACCAATTCTAGATTTTATCGCTATATCCACCCGAATATAACAAACTGACTAAAAAAGAAAATTAAACAAATGGATGAATAAAAAAAAGAACATGAAATTATGTTTGGATTTCTTTTAACAATAAAGAAATTCTAAATCTTTTTTTTTTCATGTAAGGAAAATAAATTTTGTTTTTTCTTAACCTACTATTATTCTCTTTTCATTTTACCAAAAGATTTCTTTGCCTTTGAAGTGTGGTTTCATTCTATTAGAATTTTAGTAAAATTTAGCCTCTAATTCGACTTGCTTAGTATTTCAATTAATAAAATATTTTTAAAAATTATGGTTTTTGCTTCAAGATTTGAACTTGAGGAGTTGGTAGACATATAACCATTTCAATCATATCTTCGGCTGGTATTTTCATTTTTACCTTTTTTGACATCATGTTTTGTGTTTTTTGTATCATATAAAGAATTCCTTTCAGGTCTTTTACATGAAACCAACCTTTAAAGATATTTGATTTTGTTTTTGTGCAGACTAATATACTTATTTTTATTTTTTTTTTTTTACTTCCTCTTTAAAGTGATTCTTCTTTTAATCATGTCTTCTAAAATGGCATTTTTTGCTTGTTAATTAAGATTGACACACATGTGAGATGAAAAGCTGCAAGACCCATCATTTGAACGACCACATTGGCATCAAGAACTAACATCTGTAGTCATGAAACCAGAGATTCCAGAAGGGAGACTTTATTATAGTCCAGAGTATCGTTTACAAAATAGTATTTATTTTCTATACTAGTTCAATGGATCATGAATTTTTATATCTTATTTAACCATAAATTGCTTGATCTTTCAGTTGCTGTAATAGATATTACAAATACATTAACAAACTCTTATCATAGAGGAAAGAAATTGAAAGTGAGAATGTGGTACATGGAGATACATTTGCGAGAAAAATTTATATTGATGTCTCATACTTAGGTGCTCGGTACACAAACTAGAAAGCAAATGGTGCAAGAAGTGGGTCTATGCCCTAACTCTCTGCTCTGCTAACCCCTCCATTTAAAGACGTGTCAAGTGACAAAATAGTTACCAAATTTATCCAATATGAAACTTTTTGTTTATAAATATTTTTCCAATGTTTCTGTCGGAATTTATTTAACTGTAAAACATCTTTTTTTGTGTTTGCTATTTTTCCATTTATCAAACTATATTCTTTTCATTTCTCACCACAAAAATACATTTTCATAAAATCTACCTTGAAAACCTCATTGCATCAACAGAAATATTTTCATCCTTGTAATAAACAAGTTTCACATGGTGAAAAACAGTGACTTTTAAGGAAACATTTAGTCACCAATTGATTGATAACAGACAGTATCGATGTCATCAAAAAAATGACCGAAGAGCAATAGAAGAACAAATTTATTATTATTAGTTTTAAAATAATGTCAACAAAAATTAATTTAACACATGGTTTGCCATTTTAATTTTACGTAATTTTTTAAAATAGAAACAATGTCAAAATACATTGTTTCTATTTAAAACATTTACTTTCAACTTTATACTTGGATTAAAAGTATTTAAAAATATACATGCAGCTGGGGGACTGCATGTGAATTTGATATTATTTTTAAGAATGACTGGAAATGTTTAATTCCCAAATGTTTATGTCATGAGAGATGCTCATGTTATGAATAGATCAGATTATTGTTTCGTTTGATGGCATGTCAAACTTTATAGTCATTTAATGATGAGAAGGAGGTATTTTGGGGGGAAAAGGTTGGGGAAAAGTTACCAATATTCAAAATATTGTAGATATTAGGAGCACCGACAGTTGAAAATTTTATAGAATGTTGGGATGAGTATTGTAAATATACTTTGATTAAATTAAACCGTGAACATATGTAAAGATTTATTTAGCTTTATATTAAAATTAAGCAAACATTGTTTTTTCTCAGAGTAAGTAAAAGTTATGCTTACCTGCCTCAGTCTACTTGGTCGGACCGAAGGAGGTGATATGACTTCAGGAGTAACTTGTGATTTTGTACTGTGTTTTTTCTTTAAAAGATTGAAATTCTCAACATTTTCCTAAACCAAGTATAAAAAAATAAATAAATAAACAAGAAACAGAATGTTATTGAAAAGAGAGAGAGAGAGAAAAAAAAAGGAAAAATGCTTTATAAAAAAAAAACCTAGATTACCATTTTAGGTTCTACAGGTGATTCTACTTCAACATCTTCATCCTCATCTTCACTTTTCAAGAATGGATCAGGAAAAGCTTTATGGCGATAGACTCTTAAGTCTGCCCCACAGAACTGAGGAAAATGAATATATACGTTGCCTTCAGCATCAGAGCCCAAATTATATTCGCGCTGTTCTTCAGGTGGTTGCAACTCAATTGCTTCACGCAATGAATCTTGTAGTTCCTGTAAAAGGATTGTAATTGTAATGTCATTTTGAAAAATTGAAAATTACCATCATATATGGAAAGATCTAGTGTAAACATTCAGATTTTTGCATTTACTATTAAAGAATTGAAATAGAATCATACCATTAATAGGAAAGATTCATAACTTCATAATTTTTGTTTTATTGGTACCTTTATTAGACATGGGAAAGCAACTATTCAATACAAAAAAATAAATAAATAAAAATAAAGATGATTTGTCATGAAATTAGATATACAGGTATCAGGCCATTTTCTAGCTAACTTGGAACTGGAGATAGGCAACATTTCTGAATATTAAATATATACTTAAAATACAAATGATGAAAAGTAATGTTTTATTTAACAGATACAAATACACTTATAAAGCAGCATTTAGAATACTATGTAATATAGAAGAAAAAATATATGAAAGAACAATTTTATTCAAGATCATCTATTTAAAATACACTATACAGTGTGTTGATAGTGAAACCTGTGAAATTATTTTATCTGTTTAAATTTCATCTAATTTAAAAAGAAATGTAAATAACAATTTTATTCAAAAGGTACAGAACAAATAGACTTCTTGATTAAAACACGTTTCATTTTTACAAAGTAAAGAACCAAACTGTTAAAAAATTAATGAACATTTCAACTGGAGTAAAAAAAGATTTAAACATTTATAAACCAGTTTAAATAAAACATGAAAATATTAATTCTAATAAGCCATTAGGTGTATATCTCATTTTGAAATTTTATAATGAAATGTAAATTTGTATCGGAGAATAACTAAAAAAATAAAAGTTCAATGATGAAAAAAAAAACGGTGCTTATTTATATTGGGATACATGTGAAATATGGCAGTTAAAAATAAAATAATAGGAAAACTTAAGGATATACTTATCAGTTGAAAATATTAGAGAACACAAAATGTTATGGAAAATAAGCAAGTAATATTTAAAAAAAAAAAAAAAAAAAAATTAAATTAATTTACTATTCAGACTTCACGAACTTCGAATGACTAGGCCGTGTGGCAGGTAAAATAATCTTCGACACCACGCTTTATTACTAAAATTCTACTCGATAATTTTCCGTATACATTAATATTTTTCACTGATAAGTAAGTATATTCATAAGTTTTCCTGTTATTCGCATGTATCTCAATATAAATAAGCACCAAAAAAACTATGTTTTATGTGACCATTCCTAAAAATGATGAGTAGGTTCAAAGAAAACAAATAAAAGTATTTTAAGAGCATAGCAATTTTGAATAATTACAATATCTAGATACGGTTTAACCAGGAAAAATAATAATTTTTCTAAAGTTCCTAATTGTAATAAATACGATAAATCATAGTTTTCCATATTTAAATGAAACTAAAATAATAAAAATGTGGGAATGAAGTGTTGGTGTTTAATCTTTCTCTCCAAAACTTTTTTTTTTAAATGTTGGAACAACGTGAATGCAAGAAACAATAAACATCCAACAGCAGAATAATTTGTATGAATTCAACAACAACAACAAAAAACAAAAAAAAACAAAAAAACAAACAATGTAAAATGGTTGTCTGCTTTAAACAATTTGTTGCGAAGCAAATGAAAAAAGGATGGACTCAAATTGAGATTGAAAGACTCACTGATAAAAGTCATTTTAAATGGTGTAGCATTCAGCTAGAACCCCAGCTAATAGAACAATTTACAGCTCACCCATTCACAACAGCTATCTTTGAGGATGATGGGGCAGTATCAGGTGTCACAGAATTGAAGCTATAATATCAAAACTGAAACACCTGCAGACATTTGTGTCCCAAGTTTTCGATTGAAGCCACAGTTGTTTCATTAAGACAACAGAGATATATTGTGATTGTGGATTCTTGATGGACAACACATTAAAAAGGCTAGGCTAATAAAAAGCTTTATTGCTGAGCAATAATAACACAACGTAAATACAATATGGCAGACACGAGGGCCTCAGCAGACGATAAGGGCAAATAATTCAGTAATATCTAGAGTTATCGCCCCTGCCCGTTAACTATGTGAATAACTTAATACTCACATGTTGCCTTTTTCTATTCTTCTTTCTTTCCTCCTGTTTTCTTAAAATAAGGGCTAACAGGGGTTAGGGATAAAAATAATGGAACTAAATGTTTGTGACATTTGTTTTATGGGAAAATTGGTTGCACTCTAAGTCTGGGATGACAAGCGTGTCCAAATGTATTTAGTAATCAGCAAGATAAGGTGTTGTCTTTACCCTGTGGGGGGAGTGAACATGCCGCTAGCGTATCAAAGAACCGCCGAGTGTGATAAAATGACACGGAATTGTTCCTTCATTCCTTGAAAATACCGTTCTTTTTTCTTTCCTCTCTATTGACACGCATGTGAACAACGCGATGTTCACCACCAAACTAACACCGTCGATCAAAAAACCCTCCTTTTATTTATCTTTCTTCGCCGCTAACCGCACTTAATTTGCATAATGCAACCTTCTAGTGATGCGGATATCGCTTCCTGTAATTTAATGCGTGTGGGTTCGCGCCAGCGTGTGACGACTGTTTTCTACTGCGCCGTCACTACAGGGAGTCAACTGGAACATACTCCTTGGTCACAATGGATGGCTGGTTGGATACCTGCTTAATGGCAATCTATTGTCGCAGGCCACACTGCTAATGGTTTCTGGGATGGCGGTCTTGGTATGCACGGCCAAGTTACTATTGTCCTCGTCACTGTTGTCTGGGATCAATCCCTGGGCTATGACCATGGTGATTCTCGATCCTGAAGCAGTCTTCCTTTGGATTTTGTATATGTTGGCTCTTAACTGGGAGTCAGCAAACTTCTGAATGTGAATCCAACTGTTCTGCTTGGATGACACCAAGTACCGTTAACAGCTATCTTTTTTTTTGTCAGGTATCCGTGAGGGTACACAATGTCCCCAACACCCATTTTTGTATCTTGCCTACGTGAGCGGTTGGGAGCCTTAGAGCGCTCACTGTATATATGGTTGGCATTGTGCTTGCAATGCTGTTCTTTCCTTAAATCCATGTCATCGAAGACGATGTGTTAATTGGTAAACTGGTATCTATGATACAGGATCTCCTTGAGGAACAGTCCCAGTGATCTAACCCTACTATTCAGTGCACAGCAAGCAACAGAGAGCGAGACTGTAGAGATCTGTGCACTATCTGGGTCCACCTTAAGGAGCTCTCACTCAATGTCTTGAACAGTTTTCCCAGGGTTGCTGTCTCGATAGGGACGTGAGCTGGGGACAGAGTCTATCTTTATGACAGTGAGTGGTTTATTGATGGGTTTGATAAGCAAGCAAGCCTTTAGAATGGCATCTCGCAATGTCTCCCTTTGCTCATATGATACAAGGAGTGCAACAATGTATGAACTGACATATTTGCGTAGGACAAAAATCAGCTGTTAGTCCCTTTTTATGACATCTGCAGTGAAACTAAGCCCATTCGTGTGTGTGTGTGTGTGTGTGTGTGTGTGAATACAATATGTCAGATTCACGGGCTTCAGCAGACGATAAGGGCAGTAACTCAGTCAAACCTAGGATTATCGCCCCTGTCCATTAACTATGTCCATAAACTCATACTGGCATTATTTAATCTTTCGATCAACTATACTTATGGAGTTAATTGTCATAAAAACTTGGGTGTTGGGGTTTCATTTTAAACTAAAAGACATTCATTGGCTTTCAAATACAAACTTCGATTAATGACTTTAATAGTTTATTAATTTTTAAGTGAAATGATATTTCATAAGTTATAAGATCAAAATGGAATCAATTGTTTTGTCATTGGAATTTTGTCTGTCATGAAAATTAATGACAAACTTTGGTTTGTATTATAAAAATGAATAGAAAAGTTAAATTAAAAAAAAAAAAGGAAACATGCTATTTTTTTATGCAAAAACATAGTTTACTTACCAAAACATGATCACAAATACTTTTCATTATCCAGACTTTCCTGTAAAATCCTAATTCATGATATTTCTTTCCAATAAGTGGATTCTTTTTTCCTAGAATTGGTAAAAAGTACCAATAAAATACAAACCCAATTCAATATTAAAACAATATTTATCATATATCATTATTGTCAGTATCATTCAGTCAAATTAAAATTTTATATTTGTTTTCATTATTTACTTTTAACAATTCATTAAAAGTACCATTTTTTGATAAAATATATTTATTTTACTAAAAAAAAAAATGCTATTATTATTTTGTATTGGCTTCTCTGTAAATGAGAAACTTTTTTCATTATACACAACATCACAGTTGGAAATGAATAAACTT
This sequence comes from Sepiola atlantica, assembly GCA_963556195.1. Lineage (NCBI taxonomy): Eukaryota > Metazoa > Mollusca > Cephalopoda > Sepiida > Sepiolidae > Sepiola > Sepiola atlantica. The sequence goes on along the minus strand of OY744517.1, from coordinate 2,759,105 downwards.
TACAGGATCTATAATTTTTTTAAGTTATATAAAAAGTGCAAACACATGGTATGAAAAAGATAAGTTATGTCAATTTTATTTATTTTCTCTTTTTATTTAATTTAAAAAATATTTAATTATGTTCAATAGCAAATAATCTAAATCTGTTCATTAGACATGGGCAGTTTTACTGAATTTCATGTTTCACACAGGAAACACCAACATTTCAAATTTGCAAAATGGTTTGGCACTGTTATTACTAACAATCCAAAGAAACATGATAGATTTTAATAAAATTAAATTTTATCAACATTTGTTCTATTAATAAGAAGGAAGTGAACAAAAATATTATATAAACATATAACGATTTATTTTTAGAATAGGAAATAAATCTAAGAAATAAAATTTTACATTTAGCATAGAATATTTTCAAATAAAAAAACCGCTAAATATGACATCGTAGCAAATGTATTTATACTATTCCAAATTGTAAAAGAATTTTGTAAAGATAGTTCAGCTTGAGTCTTTTGCAGATATATTTTCAAACAAAAAAATAGATGAACAGAATTTCAACAAATGTTACAAGTTCCATTGATGTTTTTTAAACTTCATAAACTAATTTCCTTGTTCACATCTGTTATTGACGTTAGAAAAATCATGATTTATGTACGATTATGATTTATACCTTATGTTATACAGGGTGGGCAAAAATAAGGGTCCTATTTTTAAAAATTCATAACTTTTTTATTTATTTTTTTTTTTATTTTTTTTTTTTAGAATAAGTAAAGGACCCCTTCCGAAGCAAGCATGAGCCGTATTAGCCCTAAGGAACGTACCCCCGTTTAGAAAACATTATTTTTGCTTAAAAAACTCAAAACAGTGTAAAAAACAATACTTTAGTTTTTGTAAGTTTTAAGAAGTGTTTTTCGGCTAAATTTGTTTTGTTTATTTCAAAAAATCTCGGAAGGGTCAGTCTACACACACATAAAGTTTGGTGAGTTTAACTTTTATTTTGTGGAAGTTTTTCAAATTAAAGTTATTCAAATTTAAAGATAGGACCCTTATTTTGGCCCACCCTGTATATTGTTTCTATTTAAAAACCAGAAATATTTTTTCCAATTAAAACTAGGGACAAAAGAGTGGTTGGTGAAGATTATTCAAGCAATGCACAGAAATGCTCAAAGTAATGTTAGAATGTGACATCAACATATTAAAGATGGGATATTTCTCTATAAAAAGGTGTTATTTTGAACTTTTAAAAATTGAATTTCTTTAGTTAAGTTTCACTAAAGTTTTCAACTTGAATTTACTTTGAAAAAGACAAGTTAAAATTGTATTTTAAGCCCACCATATTGATGAGTGGTCCTTTGTCTTTAAGATGGGACTATTTTTTAAATGCATAGAGACACAATATCTTGTGCACCTAATTTGAAAAAGTTTTTTTGTATAAAAAAATAGCTCATCACTGAAAATAGAGACCTAATTTGTAGTAGCCTGGAAAAGAATTATTAAATGGCACAAGAAAAAGAATTGTACATTTACAAAGAGAAAAGTTTAAATTCTGTTTACATTCAAATTTTATCAAAATAATTGAAAAAATAAACGAGATATCGCAAGTTTCATATAAAGGGTTGCACTTTTTAGATGATTATGTGTGGTTTTAAGAGGGTTTTTGTTGGAACAGGACTTGCCACTCGGACTTAGGGTTAGAGGTTGGGTTAAGGGAGTTTGGGGAGGGGTGCTTGTCACTCGAATTTAGGGTTAGTAGTATAGTTATGGGAACTTTTTTTAAGGGGAGGGGCTTGCCACTAAGACCTAGGATTAGTGGTGAGGTAATTAATTATAATTTTTTTTTTTTGTTAATAACTTTTCAGCACGAGAAAAATATCAAAATTATTGTTGGGTGCCAACTGCCGTAAAAGGCTAGAATGGCCCAGAAATCGGGGATCATTTTACAAAATTTTATATGCGAAACTGATCACTTCTACTCTAAATTGTTTTTTTTCCAAGTTGTTTTAGGGGGTTCACATGTAATTGCCTAAAAAAAGTAGAATCTTTTTTTTTAAATTGCTGGCTACAAAGTCATTTTTGACTAGAATTAAAATTCAAAAGTTGAGTATTTGAACCCTGAAACCCAAGAAAAAACAGTATTTCTTGAAAGAGCCACTATTTTATAAAAGGACAACAAAACTTTTTAATAGTCAATTTGAAGAAGGATACTTGAATGCAGAGAAAAAGTCTTTTTTCTTTTCAAAATAAAATAGCCATCTCAACTGTTCAACCCAAAAACTCTTATCCATTCTTTACACATTCATATATGATATATTTTAGATCGTGGCCAGACTTAAAGTTCCCATGGTATATTAGCAGTGTTTCGGATAGTCCTTTTCGGATTGTTTTTTAAACTTTTCAAAAAAACATCTTTGTGTGCCACAGGAAAAGCTTTCATGGGCCAGATATGGCTTGTGGACCTTAGGTTACCCATGCATGCTTTAAACAGTGGCAATATATTCCATGCTATAAGGGATTATATTTAGAAGGATCATGTCTATATTAATATTGTAATCAAAATTTTAATATAATCACTCATATTACAAAATATTATATATAATAAAGAGACTCTTTGGAAACAGTTTAAAAAAAATTATTTATTCATTAGATGTTTTGTTCAGTTATAAATCTCAAAACTAAGCTACTATATAAAGGAGGGTTGTTTGCATGTGTGTGTCCAGCAAAAACTACACAAGATACACCCACAAAGCTGATGTATCCTTTTTTGGCATTGCCTCAGAAAAAAAAGTTAGGCACATATTTTTAAACATTCATTGTTTAGGGGGTGAAGAAGAATATAATTAATCAGGGGGAGGTCGACATTTAGAGCGACAGTGTTAGATTTTAACATTGTCGCTCTAAATGTCGACCTCATTTGGAAAGAAATTACCAAGTCATTCTGAGGAATGACTCGGCAATTTCTGATGATGTCTTTATTTTTTTATTTTTCTCCTTCATTCATCATTGTACAATTACATTAAGAATTTGAGAAACATTAAATAACACCAACTTTGAACTATTGTCCTAATCAACATTATTTCTCTTTAGATTAGTGTGGTATATGCTAAACCAAAAGTGCTCAATACCCTTGATAGGGCAGAAAGAACTTCACTGTGTTTGTTTCTCTGGGAGCAATAATAATACAATAGTACATTTGGTAAGTGGTATATGTTAAGCCAAATACATTAGACTGAGCAGGTGTGTTTAAACATCATGCAATAACTTCAATGCGATTTGTTATAATGTTGTACACTAGACAAGAAACTCAATACCCTAGATAGAGCAGGTGTGTGTAACAATACAGTAATACATTTGGTAAATGCTATATGCTTGATAAAGAGGAACACAAACTCAGCATTGCAAGGGAATACATTAAAATAAATAAACATTTTATTATATTAGTAAAAAGGGGTGGAAGATAAAAACTCGGCACTGTCCAGGAATACATTAAAACAATTATAGGTTTTATTATATTAAGGGGCAGAGATGAGGGGGAGGGGGTAAGAAACTCCGCTTGTCTGGGAATAACTTAAAACATATGTAGATTTCATTATATTATTAAGTGGGACAGGGTAGAGACATGAAACTCGGCATTACCTAACAATACATTAAAACAAATATAGGTATTATTATCTTATCCAGGAAGAAGGGGGTTGCCCGAGAGCAATAACTTTAAAACTGAAAATTCAGGTGATTTTCTGACATTTTTATTATTATTTTCAATACATTAAATTTAGAGAGGGGAATGGGCAGAGAGGAGAGCGAAAGATAAAAAGAGGTAGAGTGAAAGATAAAGAGAGGTAGAGTGAAAGATAAAGAGAGGTAGAGCGAAAGATAAAGAGAGGTAGAGCGAAAGATAAAGAGAGGTAGAGCGAAAGATAAAGAGAGGTAGAGCGAAAGATAAAGAGAGGTAGAGCGAAAGATAAAGAGAGGTAGAGCGAAAGATAAAGAGAGGTAGAGCGAAAGATAAAGAGAGGTAGAGCGAAAGATAAAGAGAGGTAGAGCGAAAGATAAAGAGAGGTAGAATGAAAGATAAAGAGAGGTAGAGTGAAAGATAAAGAGAGGTAGAGTGAAAGATAAAGAGAGGTAGAGCGAAAGATAAAGAGAGGTAGAGCGAAAGATAAAGAGAGGTAGAGCGAAAGATAAAGAGAGGTAGAGTGAAAGATAAAGAGAGGTAGAGTGAAAGATAAAGAGAGGTAGAGCGAAAGATAAAGAGAGGTAGAGCGAAAGATAAAGAGAGGTAGAGCGAAAGATAAAGAGAGGTAGAGCGAAAGATAAAGAGAGGTAGAGCGAAAGATAAAGAGAGGTAGAGCGAAAGATAAAGAGAGGTAGAGCGAAAGATAAAGAGAGGTAGAGCGAAAGATAAAGAGAGGTAGAGCGAAAGATAAAGAGAGGTAGAGCGAAAGATAAAGAGAGGTAGAGTGAAAGATAAAGAGAGGTAGAGTGAAAGATAAAGAGAGGTAGAGTGAAAGATAAAGAGAGGTAGAGCGAAAGATAAAGAGAGGTAGAGCGAAAGATAAAGAGAGGTAGAATGAAAGATAAAGAGAGGTAGAGTGAAAGATAAAGAGAGGTAGAGTGAAAGATAAAGAGAGATAGAGTGAAAGATAAAGAGAGGTAGAGCGAAAGATAAAGAGAGGTAGAGCGAAAGATAAAGAGAGGTAGAGTGATAGCAGTTTTAAAATAAAGATTTTACACACTATTTAACCTTCTATTTTGTTTTTTGTATGGCCCTAGATACGACTGGGTAGCCATGCTAGTATAAACATGAACCTTTCTCTTTTGTCCTATCAACCCTGACACCACATATTATCCGTTTGAGCCTCCACTATCTTCATGGACTTATATGCCGTCTTCGATGTTGTGTTGTCGGCCGTTGTGGGGACAGCAAATCGATGTGTTTAGTTGTATTTACTAGCGGGACCACTCTGTCAGCTCGAACTCTGAAACTTCTACTTTTACTCAACTCACACATTCACTTTGCACAACTCTTTATAATCAAGCATAGTTACCTCGAACAAATCCTTTCACCATAATCAATATGTGTTTTGATTGGCTTCCGGCTACTGCTAGCCTCAGTTTGGTTTTCATTCAAATTCTCTTGTGTACTGATTACTTTGGACAAATATTTTTGACACTCATGTCATATCTGACTCCAACTGACCATAAGTCGGGTCATAACTGCGATTTCCGCTTTCGACAGTTTTGCCTACTCGTACACAAAACAATATGTATTATATTTCTCAAATCTTTTCTAACTTGTGTGAATTGATAATTTCTGGTTTCCTCAGTACATTTCCCCAAATATACACAAGTACATTTAATCACCCTAAATCTTTCTTTAGCCTCCCCTCTCCCCCAGCACATTGTCACATGAGTAAAATATTAAAAAAAAAAAAAAAAAGAAAAAAAACATGTGTTAAAACGGATTGATCTTACACTGCTTTAAATTTTTGATATTATTGTAGATGTGCACCCCGAGTTAAATTACTCTCAATGAGATTCTACTTTTTTTAGTCGATTACATTTGAACACACTGTAAAGCTTAGCAAAATCTTTTTTCTTTTTTAGAATTTAAAGTGGGTGGGGGGCGGGCGGTTTCTTATATAAATTTAATATAAAATTATCACCCATTTTTTGGGAGGACCATTCTCGAAATGGATAGTGTTTTGTAATGAAAATTTTTTTTCTTTCGGATTACTATCAATTAAGTACTAAATTGTCAGTTTATACATAAAAAAAAGTTTACTTTTTAGGAGGGTGTGTGTGTGTGTGTTGGGGGTTCCATGTGTGTAAAATGTAAAATGATATCCTGCAGTTGATATTTCTCAAAGAATTCTTTCATGTTTTTTTTTAAATCTCCAGGTTCCTATATCAATTGTTTTTTGAAAAACTTAATAGATCAATTTTCTGAGGCGCAGTTGGCTTTGTAAGTTTAACATAAAATGATCTCCTATTTGAACGCCATTTGTAAACAGTTTTTGGCTGAAGACCAGTCAAAAAATCGAATATATCATTTTTACATTAAAATTAAAAACCTATAAAATAATATACATAACATATACAAAAAACTTCCAAAACTATCACCATATTCGGTTTAAAATTTTACATGCTGACTTCTAAACTAACCTAACTCTGGTCAGGATTTTATTTATCCCTCTTTCTCTCAAGTCCATTCTTATCATTTCCTCCTGTTTTCCTTGGTCTTCCCCTGTGAACTTAACCATGCTACCTCAACTGTTCTACATCTACTAACCCAAGAACTGTCATCCATTCTTTCAACATAGCTATACCATAGTCTCCTGTTAAACACACATCTCCCTATACTGTCCATATTTAATCTTCTTCTGAGGTCATCAGATCTAAGCCTGTCTTTAAGACTCACATTACACATCCATCGTATCATTCTATTATCATTTCTCTCCATGCAACACATGTCCTCAACCCTCACTGATCAGGTTTCACTTCCATACATCATCACACTGCATACACATGTTTGATAGATTCTTCCTTTCTTTTAATATCTACTAATTAATTAAAAAAAAAAAAAAGTGAAGATTACAACAACATATTAAATAATAATCAATTGAAAGACAATGATCAGTGAACGTTTTTTTTCTCAAATTAATGAAATATTATCTCATATATTGAGATTGTCCACTGTTGACGAGAATAGCTTTCTATTTAACCAAATGCTAAATAAATAAAATATTGTTTGGTCAGCGATAAAAAAATGAAAAAATCCATTTTCAACCATATTTATCGATTTCACTATTTAATATTTAGTTGTTTATTTTTTTTGCTATATTAACATATAGTACAACCGCCATACATTAAGTCCGGATAATCTAAGACATAATCTTTGCTTCACTGGTTGCAAACGCTACAGAGGTGCATTACAGTAATAATCTTTCACATTTTCTAACATTATCACATATGATTTTAAAAGATGGCTTTAAAAGATTCACAGCTAATCTCGAATAGTTATTATTCCATAATAAACTGCTTCATTAAAATCAAACATTAAATAAATCTAAAATAATTATTTTTATTGGATATTTCATTTTTTAGATATTGAGCAGGTTGCTTATTTTACAACGCAGTAAATTTTTCAACGTAATTTGAACTAACAAACGATAACTTCCGTTTACGTTTTCAGCCTTTGCATAGTCAGCAGAAACGCACACACATAGTTAAGAATAATGACTAAATCACAAAAATCTACTTCATTGAACATTTTTAGTTTTTGTTGACGGCAAAACAGTCAACGCCTTCAGCTGTTAATCGAAAGGTTGCTAGAGGTGATTATATATACATTTTTTTTTATTGTTTACCCTTTTTAGAGTAAAAACAAACACTTTAAATTATTAAAATAAACTGAACTTTTTAAAAATCTGATTTACAAATAGTTAAATATAGGGTGGGCAAAAATAAGGGTCCTATTTTTAAAAATTCATAACTTTTTTATTTATTGATTTTTTTTTTGATTTTTTTTTAGAATAAGTAAAGGACCCCTTCCGAAGCAAGCATGAGCCGTATTAGCCCTAAGGAACGTACCCTCATTTAGAAAACATTATTTTTGCTTAAAAAACTCAAAACAGTGTAAAAAACAATACTTTAGTGTTTGTAAGTTTTAAGAAGTGTTTTTCGTCTAAAATTTGTTTTGTTTATTTCAAAAAATCTCGGAAGGGTCAGTCTAAACACACATAAAGTTTGGTGAGTTTAACTTTTATTTTGTGGAAGTTATTTAAATTCAAGTTATTCAAATTTAAAGATAGGACTCTTATTTTGGCCCACCCTGTATTTGTAAATAAATTAATTAAATCCACTATAATGCATTTCATTTGTGAAATAAAATTCCTATTTAGAAAAAAAATTCATACACAAAATATAATTTATTTATTAAACTAAATCCATTTGGTTTCTTAGAAAACAAGTCAGCCGTTTTAATGAATTACTTGGTGAAATTCTATTTTTCTTACTTTAAAATTCTTTATTATTCCTCATACGATAAATATTGACAGTTTTGGAAGCTATTTACATCCAATAATTTTACAAATAGCCATTAAAACAACATTACCATAAGTTCCGGGCTATACCGGGTAGGGAAAGCTAGTATACTATAAAGCACAAATATAGGATTAAAATAAATACGAGTTTGTTTTGATATGTTATTAGTTAAAAGATGGAGAAAATTTTATAAATTATTATTTTCCTACTTTAAGCAAACGCAGTTCATCAAGTTTACTTACCCATAACATCGAAGGCAAATGGATCAAGACCTAATTTCTCTGCTGCCTGTAAAGACAAGAAAAAAATGAATTAGAATTATTATAGAGTTTAAATAGGGTAAACCGGAGTGAAATGGGCCACTTTTTGGTGTTTACTTTCCCAAAACTGCATGCATGAAAGGTGGAAATGTGCTCAGGGTAGAAAATGGGTTCTCAGCATTCAGTCAAAGATAATGCATGGTAATGTTCCTTATAATACTAAAATGTATTAAGTTTTATGAGTTACTTTACATATCTTGAGAAAAAAATTTACCGGAGTGAATAGGGCCACCTTTATTAAGAGTCGAAAAATCACCATAAAAAGAGCATAAGTATTTATTCATCCACATTTCATGTTTATTAGATGAAGTTACTTTACTCTTGCATACATTTCTTTACAATAACAGTTCTGAAAGATCATTATGAATTGGTAACACAGGGCACACATACTCGTCATAGATGTCATACAGGGTGGGCAAAAATAAGGGTCCTATTTTTAAAAATTCATAACTTTTTTATTTATTGATTTTTAAAAAAATTTTTTTTTAGAATAAGTAAAGGACCCCTTCCGAAGCAAGCATGAGCCGTATTAGCCCTAAGGAACGTACCCTCATTTAGAAAACATTATTTTTGCTTAAAAAACTCAAAACAGTGTAAAAAACAATACTTTAGTTTTTGTAAGTTTTAAGAAGTGTTTTTCGGCTAAAATTTGTTTTGTTTATTTCAAAAAATCTCGGAAGGGTCAGTCTACACACACATAAAGTTTGGTGAGTTTAACTTTTATTTTGTGGAAGTTATTCAAATTCAAGTTATTCAAATTTAAAGATACGACCCTTATTTTGGCCCACCCTGTATATCAACCAACTCATATCATAAGGCCACAAATGTGAAACAAACATAAAATGAACTACTACAATGTTTAGACACAGTCGCACCGGTTATATTCCAAAACAACAACCAAAACTCTGCATTAGAAGATTTTGGGTTGGGAATGGGAATCATTATGCAGCGTTTAAGTTGTATACCACTCTCTTGCTAGATTTGATAAATATGTAAAAACGCAGGGTGGCCCACTTTAACCCTGGTCATTTAATTCTAAGAAAAATCTTGCTTCCCATCAAAACATTTAAAAAGGGATTTGCAATTATACTTATATGGTTTTCTCACTTGAACTTCACTAGAGTTCTCAAGTGATATAAATAGAAATCAGCAAAACGTTATTAGATAGTGCAAAAGTGCATACCTTGGCATTAACCCTTCCTTCATCAGAGTGTAGAACAGAAAGAATGATACAGTTTCAATAAACATATCCTAAAGACAATGCAATCCATAATAGAAGCATCAAACTCTGGGAAAACCTAAGTTAGGAGAAAATAGGAATGATCATTCGTGGACCATTTCACCCCCGGGTTACCCGAAGAACTTCAATAAAAAGACCTGATTTTTGTTAGGGTTTATGCATACCTTTTAGATAAACCTTATATTAAAAACAATGATGATACTTGTTATAAAGTAACAAAAAGTGACCAGAAAAATGTTACAATTGTTTTCTTTTTTTTTTAATCATGATTATCAATAACATTCTGGCAAAATAAGATTAGTACAACATATTGAAAGCACAAGGAAGTAGCGATAGCTGAAAAATATACATTTTTGTATTAATAGGTAATGAAAATATAAAAATAAAGTTTATATTAAGTGAAAATATTTATGACATTTTTTCCTCAAACTAAAAAGGAAACAATTTCGAAATTACCTTGTCAACATCCCCTTCAAATGATTCAAGAACATCATACCAGAATTTCACCTTTGTTTGTAATTTCTCTTCCCAAACTCTGTAAGGCATTCGATGACGATGATTGTAAAGTCTACAAAATATTTAACAACAAAAATAATTTTTTTAAATCTTGTAGAAAATAGCAGAAAGCATAAATGAAAACATTAATGAAATTATCAATTTAAAATGAATCTTATTTTCTTTACACTTTCTTCATATTTTTTATTTTAATAGATATTTTTGTTTAATATTCAAAATTAAAATACAACATCAAATACTTAGGAAAAAAATATTTAATACTATTAATATTAATTAGCATTATAAGCCGATAGAGTATTTTTGTTGAACATTGGCAAAATTTCACACCTAATGTGCTTAAACAAGCCATATCTCTCCAATTTATGGGCCAATTTTTAAAACAATTATTTGGATGGAATGAGAATAAAATAAGCATTCCAATAATGTCAATTTTGTGCACATTGAATTTAAAAAGTGTGTGTGCCTTTATACGTTGAAGTTAAAAATTATAAAAAAATGGTCAAAACTGATAATAGAATTGGAAACTGTTTTTGTTTAATTTTTAAATTTCATACGTTAGATTTTGATTAAAATGCGCAGGGTTAAATTACGTTCAAATTTCACAGGGTATTTAAACTTAGATGACTAGTTCTACCAAAACTTGATTTGTATATAGAGATACACTAGAAACAAAGTTATGACTGAGCAAATTAACAAAGAATATTTAGAAATTGATTAAGTTTCATATAGATAATAGTTTCAGAATTATTTAGAATTATGTAAATATTTAATTTTTAATAGCGCACAACTTTCTTTAAAACATTGCAACTTTTTTTTCTTCAGAATTCAAAAGAACAAAGTTGAATGCGCCAGACTGAAATAATAAATGTAAAAAAGCCGTAGCAGTAGTAATAATAATAGTAGCAGCAAGCAACGGCAACATTTTAGTATCAGTGTCTTCGTTCACTTTTTCTTTTTCTCTTTTCCTTTTTAAATAAATATTAACAATATTTTGAAAACTAAAAACTTTGCCCTAGTGTGGAGGATTCAAATGAGGTAATCACCTAAAACAGCAGAATTTCAAACTTTTTAAAATTATTTAACAAAAAATATTTATTCTCCCATAAAATTTTTTTAAAAATTGTGCTAACTTTCCATGTTTAAAAGAATTTTTTCTGACTTTTATTTTGAAAAATATTTCTTTAAATGAAGTTCCTGTTCCATATTCAAAAACCAGTGATCTTTTGGGTGACGAGTCATCTATAATCTATTTTAATAGGTGACTTCAACCAAGTGAATAATATAATACGTTATGTGAATAGACTCACAATCTGCATGATACCGTATGTCAGCTTTAAAAACTTTGAAATTTACACAACTTAATTTATCATTAATGGATTACGGTAAATGATACATAAAATCTGACTGCATAATAAGAAAGAGCACATAATTTTACATAAGAGTACTAAGTTTCATAGGAATAGCTTAAAAAATAAATGTTGGAGAAATTATTAAATTTCTCCAAATGATGAGGTCTGTGTTTTGGCCTACTTTTAAAAAGGATTTATAAAAGAAAAACGTCCAAGGAAAAACACAAATTTTGGTACTTTAAATTCTTATAACTTTGCAGATGGTATTTGCAGAAGTCAAACGGTTTTGAATTTCTTTTAAACTGCTCTTTTCACGATAAAGTCAGTAAAAAAATAATTAGCTAAAAAAAAAAAAAAAATTAACTTGTAATGTCATAGTAACACTACATGTAATACTTATTCAAAAATACATCTTAAAGATATTTGAAACTAACTCTTCAGTGATGTGTTAATATTGTAGCAGTCACATGATTGACCGGAAGTGCGCTCTTCAGTGCACAAGATTGTGATTTGGCAAAAACCCAAATCACGTGATCAGCGTGGTTAACCAGTTCGTGACTTTCAGTTAACAAGGAAAGATGTGATCCTGCGTTCTCGGCCAGGCCGATGGCAGAGAATATACGAACTCCGGGAAAAGTTTATTTCGCCTTGTCAATATACATTCAAATTCAACCCCACATATAAAGAATAAACCTATATATATATATATATATAGATATATATATATATATATATATATATATATATATATATATATATTTCCCTTTAGTTGATGTATCCAATTTAATACGCCTCCCTGCATCATCTAAAGTTTCATCATGGATTGAGAGGGTTTTTTTAAAACATCATATTCATAATCCAGTCCCGTTTTCTAGCCTGTTGTGTATTCCCTGTCATTGGTATGCTTTTAGGGGGAGCTGTAGGGATGATAACTCCCAGGTGCAGGGTTGGCATTACACAACTCTGAACCACCCAACACAGGGATAGACCTAGGCTGACTGAGTTATACTTAGTCGTCTTACTTAGAACATCTTGAAAAAAACATCAAGTTTTTTAGCATAAAAACACTTGCTCTAATTTGTATGACATTCATTAGAAGAAAATATTTGACTCAGTTTAAACAATTGGATTATGTTATTTTTTATATGATAAGAAAACAAAACAACTTACTTTGTTCTTTGATGAGGAGTGCTTAGTAAAGAACTCATAATTCTTTGCATAGTTGTACTTTGACGAGTAAGCAAGAAACATCGTTCAAGTTCATATTGCGGTACTTCAGCCAAATACAAAGGCTCTTGGCACAGAAACAAGAAATGACCAATTTGCGGTAACTGGAATAGTGCAAAAAATAAATTGCATTCTACCATATTTGCAATAATAAAAAGGTTAAGTAAACATACAGCCATTTTTCTTAAATTCTTTTGACAATCACAATTAACACTAAATGTTGTATAGACATATGACGAAGTGCATAATTGTTTTGTTTAATATTTTTAAACATGTTAGTACAAAAGGTATTAAAATCTAAATAACTTAATACATGCTAAAAAGATGAAACTGCATATATTATCCTTTAAATGATGTGTACACTTTTATCCTTTAAGTTGAAAGGAAATCTTTCATTAATGATAATTGTATTCGTTTGAAGTTAGTAAACTTATTATAAAATATGTTTTATCAAACTTTAATTTATAGTTTCCTTTTTAAATGTGAACACATTACTCAATAAGTCCCGAGCTGACATATAGATGATGTCACTAATAAAAAAAGAAAGATCCATATGATTTTTATAAAGTACTAACTTTCAAATGGTACGTGTCAAAATTTGAGCCCAATCAGATTATTAGTTTACAAATTACAGTTATTTAAGTGAAGCTACTATTGTAATTTTTAAAACAATGGAAAAATCCGAATTTCGTGTGTTCATAAAGCATTGCTTTCTGATGAAAAAAATACTGTTTAAGCAAAGTAATGGCTTCACTAGTGTTATTCGGGCTCTGCTCTGTCGCAGTTGTCCCGGAAAACAAAAAAGTCCACAAACTCATTTTAGCCGATCGTAAAGAAGTTAAAGATATCAGAAGGCAGTGTATTCACTATTTTGCATGAACATTTGTCAATGAGAAACCTGTGTTCAAAGTGGGTGCCGCGTTTATTCAGAGTCGATCAAAAACAACAAAGCATCAACAATTCAGAGTGTTTATTTGCAACTGCTTCAATGCAAGAAAAAGGAGTTTTTGCGTCAAATGGATAACACATGGATCACCACTTCAAAGTCAAATTGACATTCAGCTAAGTGGACAGCAACAGGTGAAAGCCGACTAAAGACGTAAACAGTAGCAGGTAAGTCAACCCGGGTCTACCTATTTTGTAATCCGCAAGTTATTTTGTTCAATGAGAAATGAAGAACTATCAAAAGCGGATATAGCATTACTGGTGCATTTGAAGGAAGAAAACAGCCACAAATGAAGAAGAAAAAAGGCTGCTTGTGCAGATGAGCGGGCGTACGAAAAAATTATTTTTTTATAAAAACAGTATTATGTACTTATTCAGTGTTATTTTCTTACTGTAGAAAAAATTATCCACTAGAACTTTAGTTACAAGTATTTTTCCATTTTTCGTATCATAACAGCGATTCGTTCAATAAGTGTCCATCTTTTTTCTTAAAAATAATTCAAGGGCAGATAATTCGCAAGGGAGATAATCACGCAATTTAAAAAAACAAAACAAAAAAACAACTACATATATAAAAATTAAATTTATTCCAATAAAACAAAATGAAAGTAAACAAACGAAATTAATTTATTGCAATAAAACGAAATGTTCATATTCTCACTGAGTTAAAAATAGTTTACTATCTCCCTTGCGAATTATCTGCCCATGAATTATTTTTAAGAAAAAAGATGGACGCTTACTGAACGAACTGCTGTTATGATGCGAAAAATGGAAAAATACTTGTAATTAAAGTTCTAGTGGATAATTTTTTCTACAGTGAGTAAGAAAACAACACTGGATAAGTACATAATACTGTTTTTATAAAAAAAATTTTTTTTCGTACGGCCGCTCATCTGCACAAGAACAAAAAAAAGTGCTATTTCACCAAGACAATGCAAAGTGTCAAGTCGATCACAATGATGGTAAAACTACATGAATTGCACTTTGAATTGCACCTACACCCATCCTATTCCCCAGATCTGGCTCCCAGCGACTACCGGCTGTTTGCAGATCCTAAAAGAATGCCCTGGGGAGAGATTTAGCTCCAAAGAAGTGATATCAAAAACTGAGTCATATTTTAATGCCAAAGACAAATCATTCTACAAAAAAAGCATTGAAGCGTTGGAATCAGTGTATCATCCCTGAAGGAGACTATGTTGATGAATGAAGTCAAATATTTCCTAAAAAGTTGGTGTTTTATTAGTTAGGACTTGGACTTATTGAGTGATTTGTTACATACATATACAATCAATATAAAATTAAAGAAGGGTTTCAAAAATGAAAAATGTAATAAGATTAAGTGAAATCTAACAACTTACTTCCCACATGGCCTTCATTTGTGAATTCAAGGGTTCTTCTAACAAGATTTCTTCCCACCCAATAATTTCCTGCACATGAGCTTCTTGCGCTGCCCGCCGTTCTTCAGTGTGCCGCTTACGTGCTTTCTTCTCTTTGATGACTTCCTCTTGCCGTAACTGATTCAATAAAGCAGAAGAATCTGGTGGGCCAGCAGCTCTTGTACGTCGACGCAAGCCTTTTACATATATATAAAAAAAGAATATATTAAAAGTTGGAAAAGTAATTAAAAATAATTTTTCTAAAAAAGAACAAAGATTAAATACTTAAATGGATATTTCATTAAAAAACAAACTCAAAATTTTTAAGAGTGTAAAATAAAAATTACCTGAAAAAAATTTGTGTTTATTTTTATTGACGCTCAAGTGAAATATGGCAGTTCAAAATAAACTAACAGGAAAACTTATGAATATACTTACTTATCAGTGAAAAATATTAGTGTACACCAAAAATTACGGAAAATAAACAAGTAAAATTTTAATAAAAACTAATATTAATTTACCATTCAGAGTCCATGAATTGCGAACGAAAAGCCAGCGTGTCGGCTTTATTTTAGAAGAAGGGAGATAATCTTCTACAACATGCTGGCTTGACACAAACGTTGTTCGAAGTTCATGGACTCAGAATAGTAAATTAATATTATTTTTCATTAAAATTCTACTTGCTTATTTTCCATAATTTTTAGTGTACACCAATATTTTTTTAATTGAGATGGCTATTCCTGAAAATTGTTGAAATAATGAGGCAAGTTTAAGTCCTGTTGAGGTTTAAGCAATTACTTTTACACACTAATATCATTATTTAGCTTTGAATAAATGGATTCTCTTCATGTAATAGGTAACTAACGTAAGAGAAGGACAAGCCCAAATTAAAACCTTTAAAATATGTGTAATTAATGGTTAGGAGGAATTAGAAAAATATAGAATATTTTCAGATAATTTTTTATTTAAGTAAGCTATTTGTAGCAACAAGCAAGCAAATCATTCATGTTGACATAAATGCTACAACAGATAAAACTATTTAAATGTAAACATTTCTGAGATTCAATTTGAAAATTTGATGCACACAAACATTGTCTAAATATTGACTTCAGAAGAATGGGGTCAAAAGTAGAAACATTCAGAAACATTATGTGAAAGCACTCCAATGAACAAGAAGTTGTTGGTCAAAGAAACAAACATTTACCTGCTGCAAAAGCAATTTCTTCTGCTGTAGATGAATCTTCAGTTGGTGTAATAATTGTTTTTTCACGCAAATTCCTGAAGACAAAATAAAAAATAATTTTTCCCATTTGACCAAAATACAACAAAGTTTAAAGGAATTGAAAATTGATGTTTCTAATAAAGCAAGAAGTTGTTCTAAAATCTGTACAGAAATGATTATCAGTGAAATCCCAACGAATATCACAATTTAATATAGGAGTGTAGAAAAGTAGTGACAACAGACTACTAGAGGATTCATCTAAACAAGGCCATGACTCAAACATATTAAATTTTGTTATTTATACTTTTCCGCTTTTCAAATTTGGCTGAGATAGCTAGACATTTACTTGCTACAAACTTGACTCCTGACTGCAAACCAATAGCAGTAAAATCAAGACGCTATTCACAAGAGGACAAACAGTTCATAGCAGCAGAAGTAACAAAACTACTTAAGGAAGGAATTATAATAGCCAAGTGAATCTCCATGGAGAGCCCAGGTCCTCATAACAGCCACTGAAAATCACAAGAAAAGGATGATCATCGACTATTCCCAGACCGTCAACAGATATACATTACTTGATGCCTATCCACTGCCTCGTATTGAACAAATGATTTCTAATATTACTAAATATCACATTTTCAGTACTTTACACCTCAGAAGTACCTACCATCAGGTACCTATCAAGCCAGAGGATAAGCCTTACATGGCATTCGAGGCCTGTGGTCGCCTATACCAATTTTGCCCAATTCCTTTTGGGGTAACAAACAGTGTGGCTCGCTTCCAGATGAAATAATCTCCAATGAAAAATTGATGGGTACTGTTGCGTATATAGACAATGTCACAGTATGCAGACATAACCAAGCTGAACATGACCACAACCATAAAAGATTCATGGCTGCCGTCAAGAAATATAATCTGACTTTGAACAGTGAAAAATGTTCCTACAACTTGAAAAGCATCAAGCTATTCCAATACATTGTCAAAAATGGCACCATGACGCCAAATCCCAAGCGAATGAAACCCCTAATGTAATTACCAATCCTTGGAAACAGGCTCGCCTTACGATAGGACCTCGGTATGTTCGGCCACTACTCCTAATGAGTTGCGTCTTTTTCAGAAAAAAATACACCCATTGACGCAAGTATCTACTTTTCCTTTGTTCTGTTCCGCCGTCAAAGCATTTCAAAACATGAAAAGGGACATTCCTCAGTCTTCTATTTCTGCTGTGGATCATTTTATCCCTCTATTAGTTGAGACGGATGCCTCCTACTGTGCGATAGCTGCTTCGCTGAGATGATCCGGTCATCCTGTAGTTTTTTTTTCAAGAACACTTTCGGTCCGAGCAACGACATTTGGCGATAGAAAAAGAGGTGTACGCCATAGTTGAGGCATTATGAAAATGGAGGCATTACCTAATTGGTTGACATTTTAAATTAATCACTGACCAAAAGTCGATCTCGTTTATGTTTAACCCGAAAACAACGAGCAAAATAAAAAATGAGAAGATAGCGAGATGTAGAATCGAGTTTTCTTGTTACTCATTCAACGTCACTACTGCCCTGGTAAGGAGAATGCCGCAGTCGACACGCTTTCAAGGGTATGTGGCCTGGTAACCGGCTCAGATGATCTTTAGAATATACACAGGGAATGGTGTCACTCAAGAATCACAAGAATGACTCACGTAGTCAGGAGCAGAAACTTGCCATATTCTGTCGAAGACGTAAAAAGAATTACGAACTCTTGTCAGATATGCGCAGAAAATAAGCCCAGGTTCTACAAACCCCAGCAACACTCATTAAGCCCACACAGCCGTAACCTGGATTTTAAGAGCCCTCTACCCTCTAAGAAAGTTTAAATTTTATTTATATACTGATTTCATTGAAAAATTGCTGAGATATCGTATGTTAAATTTTATGAAAATTTAACTTTCTTTTTTACCCATTTTCGCAGCATGAACAGACCTGTTTGGCATTACTCTTAAAAACGTTTTACCATTTAAACAGGAAATGATTCTCCTAGTTTCCAAATAGAGGCTGCATCAAATTTTGACATTTTTAGACTTATAGATTATCCAAAAATAAATTTTAGTTAAGGGTTCAGTTTTCTATCCTAAAATAGACACTGACATCATCATGGGTCTAATAATTTCTGAAGAATTTCAATTTTCTGGTGAAAATTATTTTATTTGGAGTTGTTTTTAAATTAAAAATAATCTTTTTAACATTGACTTGTAATTGTGCAAATAATCAAATTATTCACCCAGTTATAATGCCTGTGTTCTTTTTATGAAAAACAAAACTGAATCCCTCTTTAGAAATTTAGAATTGTATTCTAAAATAACTATTTTATAGTGATGTGAAATTCTTTAAAATTTTTTTAAAAAAAACAACAAAACGAAAAAAAAAAAAAGACAGGAACTTTACACGCAGGACACTACGCTATTTTTTGCATCAGTTAAAAAGATGCATAAATAAATGCTATTACAATTCTAAGTTGCCACAACTGTTTTAATATCTATTAATATACTATAGCCGAGTTAATCAACGTTTGTTTCTCTAAAACTTTTTCCCTATATATTTGTAATCACACAAAATATCATACTAAAATATTATTTGGTTTCGAGGTTGAGTTATGTTCCATTGTAATTGTTTTAATTAGCCGCAATTTGCCAAGTCCCCCATCGCTAAGATTCTCTCTATCACTCTCACTGTATGTTGTTTGACCCCCCCCCCCCATCTCCTTATTTTACATGCTGTTTATCACTCTCTTCTGTCTGTCTCTCTCTGATTATTAACAGTCTGAGGTTATAAAACCATTCTCTCTTTTTATATCGATGAAAAAAGACAACAAAAAAACAAGAGGGTGACAACGGTGCCAGCAACTATAAAACTCAAGATTGGAATAGTCCATTATAAACAAAAGCAAATATCACCACAAGTAATAATACTATTTAACCTGCAGCTGGAGAGAGAAAGTGAGATAACGAGCAGAAATACTAATTCAGGATTGTCTATTTATTTTAAAAACAACTGGTTTTGCAAACTTACCCCCCCCCCCCCATTCAAACAATCTAACCAGTGCTTAATGGCTGACCCAACAGTTAATGTTATTTTTTTACTATTTTCTAAAACTGTCATAGAATTTTATAATAACTGAATAACAAATACAATTAATTTTTAAGTTTTTTCTGTTGACGCGTATCAATAATAAATTAAAAAAAAACATAAAAAAAAAATACTTGGTATTTTACAAATTCCACATGACTAATAACCAATAAAATCTCCTTTGCTGGTATAAAGCATTTGTAAAATTTAATGCATTTTTTTGTAAATAATTTTGTCAGATTGACTATTTCTTATTTGAACTTTTATGATGAGAAGTTGTATAAAAAAAAAAAGAAAAAAAAAGAAGCTTTGTTTTGCTATAAGATTATAATCCTTTTTCATGGTAAATCAGATTAAAGAAAGCCATGAAATGTTTTATAGTGAGGAAACTGATTTGTCATTGAAATGTTTTATGTGGACAACGATATAATGAAGTTTCATGTGAATGTCACACTTCAACTTATTACTAGTCCTCGTGATATATTGCAAATGGATGGAGTGGCAACGCAACTAGAATTCTCTGCAAAACACATTAAATTAATACAGCGATGACTTTTTAAGTTGCTTTTGTTGCTAGCTCAAGATAAGCTGATCATCATGAAAATGTCACAAAGGTCAAACATCTTTTCACTCAATAGATCAATAAATTCATGTACCGTGGATTGAGTCTAACTAATATATGATCCGTTGCTACGCATTATTGTTATGCCGTCAACATCAAAGTCATTTTCTTTGTTTTGTTTCGGACAAGTTGAACATAGCCAAAATATGCGGTTTATGAAACACTCCCATCTTCATAATCATAAGTCAACTGTGGATTTTGATAAGAGGACAATCTCTTATTTTCTAATACACAGAATTTACTGAAATAATCAATTTGGGAGATGACTGTTAAACTCCTGATACACTTCCAAGATGCATACTTTTTGCTTCTTCCCTATTAAACAAAATCCTTTTTTTCAAGACAAAATGAGAAATTCAGTTGATTACACCTCATTTATTATACCGTTCATTCGAATCAATTTTCACAAAACCCCTTAATAAAATTAGCATTTTTTAAAGAGAGACAACCAAAATGTCCTTGTAAGTTCATTCTTTTACCATTGCATTTTTTTTTTTTTTTAATTATTTTAAGAACAGATACTTCTTGTAAGTAATTCCAAAATTTTGATATTTTATAGCAATGAACTACTTCAGGCATTTTTCAAAATAAAAACATTCAATTTATTTGAATATCTTAACAGATATTCAAATAAATTGCATTTGAATTTTTCAAAATAATTCCAAGATACTGATTTTTGTGGTTGTTTCATAAAGTTAAATTTGAATAAAGGTATTTTAATTTTAAAGAGAAAAATAATTCATCAGGATTTGAATTACCAGACTTTCAAAAAATTAAGTTTTTTTTCTTTTTTAATAGTTTAAAATCAATTTTACTTTAGGCAATTTATGAAATGATTAAAATTTATTTCATCGATCTTGGGTAGCAAAATCTAAACCAGATACAGATGATCAGAAAAAGTGGGCACATTTTGAAGGAAACAGTCGATAATAGCAAAGAACTGTTTCTCTTTAACTGATGACTAATATTTATAGGAGATTTTAATTAGTCTCAACGTTTAATTTGAATAGTTGATATCATTTAGGATATGCTGTAATAGATTCATCATTTGGACATTTTATCCACTTCTGTTTAGACAAATCAGATTAAGTAGCATTCCCAGTTGATTCTTTTTTATTCTAGATTAAAATTATTTAATCATAGTAGTTATAAAGAGATCAGTAAATGAAGTTCAAAACTTTGAATTATGCAAATATTCCTAGTGGTTCAGAAGTTATAAGAATTTAAAGCTAAAAAATTGGGGGTTCAAAATTAAAATCATTATATGAAAAAATACTTGAAATCACAAACCAATTTACAAGTCATTGATTTCTTTGCTGTTTCTCTAGTTTTGAAGCAATTTTGATAGAATTTGGCATTCTTATGTAAAATTATATGTTCTTTCCGATTCTACACTCAAATTGTATGTATCTCTCTGCTGTAACCCATTATTTAGAGAATAAGAAGTACAGATATCAGCGTTTTTAATTTTTTTTTAAAGAAATGAAGCGATTTATTATTGATGTTGACAAAATTAAAATAAAATAATTTACGTTAGGAATATTTTGTAATGTTTAAAACAATAAATGGAAAAAAGTATCAGTGATTTAATTAGCAATACACATCGACCAGTAAACTGTTTGGATAATCGCAGATTTGAGGGTAGTTCTATTAAAATAGTCATATCTTAAACACTTAAAGCACTTTAAGTGCTCAAAATACCATCATTTTGTTAGGAAATGAATATCCTTTCAGGTGCATTCATGAATAATAATATACATTATATATTTTTAAGAGTTTTGAGCAAATAAAGGCAAAAAAATGTTAACGCTATTTTCAGCAATTTACGTCACTTTTTTTTTTAACCCCCCCCTTCGTTTAAAAGTCTCGTACCATTGCTGTATGTGGAATTTCGTCCTGAAATTTGGAGACTAATCAGAGAAAGTATCACTTTTAATGTTTGTCAGTGTACGAAGTAATTTGGCTCATTCGTTTTTTTGAAATTTTAAAAATAAGACTTCAACTCGCCGTCGGTTGAACATTTTTGCAAAATACATTTCCGTCGCCCAATTAGTAAGTAAATCAATCATTTTACTTTTTTATGCATTAAAATTATAATTGTATATATGTGTTCTCTTTTGGTAGTCATGATATTTCATTACCCTATCCGGAAAAAAAAGCGTTTTCTATTTATAGTTTGAAAAACATTGTAGTAGCTGCAGTAATAGCTGCTATAAACACGAGGCGATTTTTGTTTATTTTCATTCTAGAACAAATTTTAAAAATTTGAAAATATGAATATAAAAAATGTTGTTACATTTTTCGTACCCAACTAGTAAATAAATTAATCTTTTATCTTTTTTTATGCATTAAAATTATAATTGTATGTTGTTTTGTCTTTCCGTAGTAGTAATTTTAAATTACCTTATCCGAAAAAATAGTCCTTTTTTTGAGCGAAAGTCAACAATGGCTGCTAGTATTGCTGATATAACATCAGCAGCAGCTAACTAGTCTTGTAAAGCTTTGTAAAAATAAGACAAAAATATTTTTGTGCTTAAAAAAGTTAATCCTATTTGGTTCTTTTATAAAAAATACTTTAAAAAATACTGGTTTTCACTCAACTTTCATACTTCTAGTAGTAATGACTTTCTAGTCGCCAATTTAAAAAAAAAATTAAGATTCTACTTTTTTTAGGCGATTACGTGTGAACACCCTTTAAGTCTTGGCGAAAAAAAGAAAAAACAAAACAACAAAAAATAATTTAGAGTGGGGATCAGTTTCGCATATAAATTTAATGTAAAATGATCTCCGATTTCCCGGCCATTCTTGCCTTTTAGTGAAATTTATAAAATAAATAATTACTCTACCATTAACTCTAGGTACGACTAACAAGCCCACCTCCTAAAAATGCCTTTTTGAACGTATCGTACCATTAAGCTTAAATATGAGTGGCAAGCAACCCCCTAAAAAACTCCCTTAACCCTAACACTAAGTCCGAATGGTAACCTCCATCCAAAACAAAACCCCTTCCTTAACCTTATCACTAACCCTAAGTCCGAGTAGGAAGCCCTAATCCTACAAAAAAGCCCATTAAAACCAAACATAATTGTCTAAAAAAAAAAAAAGAAAAAAAAAGAAAAAAGCAGACCCCCATAAAAAAAAAAACACACAGGATTTATTTGCCATAGAAAAAAATTGATTAATGCCCTAAAACGCTAGAATGGCCCGGAAATGGTGAATTATTCTACATTAAATATATGTGAAACTAATCCCCCACTCGAAATTCTAAATGAATTGTTTTTTTTTTTCTTTCTGCTAAGTTTTCAGGGTGTTCACACTTAATTGCCCCTAGCCCAATCACTAACCTGAAGTTCAAGTGGTAAGCCCCCCTCCTCCCACAAAGACCCTCATAATCGTCTAAAAAAAAGAGAAAGAAAACAAGAAAAACGCACAGGATTTATCTCCCATAGAAAAAATAATTAACTGTCCTAAAACGCTAGAATGGCCTTGAAATGGGGGATTATTTTATGTGAAATTAATCCCCACTCTAAATTCTAAAATAATTGTTTTTGTTTCTTTCTTTCTGCCAAGTTTTTCAGGGTGTTAACATGTAATTGCCTAAATAAAAAAAGTAGAATCTCATATTTTGGGGAGGTAAGGGGTGAGTTAGCGGAAGGTGTTAATCTACAATAATGCCAAAGAAATCTTGCAATATATTCATTTTTAAACAGTCCTAGTATTAGATTTTAGTTTCTTGTACATAAAATGTATTACAATTCAACTTTGAGTTTTCTAACTTCTTTCTCTTAATGGATACATGGTATTTTTAAGGTATTGCAGCATATTTATGTGCACTTAGTGCAGATTACTTGGAAACCATTAATTTCTGGAGATTTTCAGTGGCACATTCTGATTCCTTGTACAAAAATACACTTATATGGTTAATCTTGTGTTTTAACAAAGATATAACATTTTTACTGAAAAATTAGTGTAAAAAAATGTGACGAAACGCATATGGTCTTAAAGAGGGGAAAATATCCAATCGTGTGAGGCACAAAAATAGTCATAACTTCCTTATTTTTAGTCAGATTTAAAAAATTAAAAATAATTCTTTCTTAGATCATCAAGCTCTTTCTATATATGCCATTATTGAGATATTTTAAGCAATTTAAATTTTTTCATGTGTATTGCTAATTTAATGTCATATCGTAACTGTCCTTACAGATTTTCTCATTGCACATGGACAGTTTAAAGCAAATCCTTTTCAATTTATAAACAGAAGCAAAGAAAATGCAAAATACTGTTAGAAATCATTTTATAAATAGTAATAAATATAATTATTTGAATAAATGTTCATTAGGTGCAAAACTTAAAAGGCAGCTTCATTTTTGTAAATGGTCTTTTAAAAAGATCATTTAACTAACATGGATTATAATAATGAATGTTAGTTGAAAAAAATCTTTGAATACAATCGACTAAAATTGAACTTGCCGCCTTCCTCTTTTTTTAAAAAACTGTAGATATTCAGTTTGTGATAGAGAATTATCTGGAATCTTACCTTGGAAGAAGTGCCAGTTTTTGTCCAAGCATAGTTTCAAGGCGTTGTCCTCTTTTGGATATATAACTGTCTGGCCCATTGTAACGGTAGCAATTTTCTAACATTAAGCGAAAGTCTGCTACAAACTCACTTATGGTTTCATATTCACGTTTTTCAAATGATATCCGCACTGAAGAAAAAAGTAAATTTCAAATTATATACATACAAAAAAAAAATCATTAAAAAGAAAAAAAAATTCAATTATATATCAGGTTCAATATTCTTTTCCCTCTTTTTAAAAACTTTAATAGTAAAAATCAAAAAAACATATTTTTAAGTAGACATATATTACAACATTTATCACTTTCGTTGGATTTTACAAGTTTGATCAAAATCGTGGGAGTTTAGTTAAATTTGGCTTTAAAGCCAAATTTAACCAAACTCACACGACTGTGTACGTTTAGTTAAATTTGGCTTTAAAGCCAAATTTAACCAAACTCACACGACTGTGTACTTTGGAATCGAGTTAAACATGGAACGACCAAAATAATAAAAAAAAAGTGGTTTTACGATATTCAGCTTCTTTTTTTTTTTTTGAATCGCACTGATGAAGTTATAAAAACAAAATACACATATAATAGCAATACCCACCGACCATAAAACAGTTGGGATAATCACGGATTTCAAGTAGTCATATTTTAACCAAAGCACTTTAAGTCGTCAAAATACCACCATTTTGTTCGGAAATGAATATCCTTTCACATGCATTAATAAATAATCTACATTATATATTTTAAGAGTTTTAAGCAAATAAAGCCAAGGAAAAAATGCCTTTTACGGTAATTTGGTTGGTCAAATAGTTTGTCCATAATCGGTTATCAAAGTTCAACCACTTCAAAGTTCATTAAAAAAAATTTCCAACATTTAAATCAGGGAAACAGAGGTTAATTTTTTATTTCATATAATTATCATAAATATCTGTCTAGAAAGTTCTTTGGAAATCCATAAGAAAGGCACACTATTAACAAAATTTTACTGAAAAAAAAAAAATCTTTTCATTCTCGACAATTGACTTTTTCGCTTATGTCAGCAGCAGCTTTTAAACAACGGCAGCTATTTTTTTTTTGTTATTTGATTTCATGAAAGAATTTGAAAAATCGAAAATGTTTTTAAATGTCTCTTTAAAGCTATTCTGTTATCAGAATATTAAATTTAAACAAACTGCATTTACACGCTATTTTATTTTAGCATTCGACTAGCTTTCTTCAAATAAATTGATTATCAAAATGTTTTTGTGGTCCTTTTATACAGTATTTCTGGAAGGAACCAGTCTTAGTTTTATGATACTCGACTTTCGATCTTTAGTTCTAGTCAGAAATTACTTTCTAACCGCCAATTAAAAAAAATTCCACTTTTTAGGTGATTATGTGTAAACACCCAAAAAAGTAAACAATTTAAAATCTAGAGTGGAGAATCAGTTTTGCATATAAATTTTACATAAAATTATCCCCCATTTCCAGGCCATTCTAGCCTTTTGAGGTAGTTAGCTTCCCAATTATTTTTATATTTGTTCATGCTGAAAGGTTATTTAAAAAATATATATATAATTACTTACCTTACCTCTAACCGTACCCTAAAACCTCCCTTAATCATAAGTCCGAATGACAAGCCCTGACACAACAAAAACCGTGTTAAGACTACACATAATTGTTTAAAAATTTAAAATGCTTATATTTCAAAATGTTATGGATGAATTTTGATAATTTAAAAACTAAAAGTATTTGATCAATTTATATTTTATAAATATCCTATTTTATATAGCAAAATCTAAAATTTAATTTTTGTGTGAGCATTGCTAATGCCATGTCCAAATCTAAAATTGTTAGACTATTTCTTAGAAGCATTTGTTGTTCTTGAAATACTGGTGATACCAGATCAGGCTGCCCTGTGGCTCCCTGAGACGAAATTCACCTACATTGACGTTTTTTTTTTTTTTTGTTTTTTTTTTGTTTGTAAAACTTAATTATGTTCTACAAAACCAAAACCAAAAACAACAGCCCCTCTCCCTTTCTCCCTCCCCTTTTTTATTTTTATTTTTCCTACCCTACTCCCGGTCCTGGATATGACCTTAAACTACATCCGATGGTGAGATCCGGCTTACGGACTTTGGGGAATGTGGAGCCTCCTCTTAATTACCATTGCTCCCAGGTCCACCCTGACCCGGAGTGGTAGTACCTGTTAGGGTCCCAACTATGGGTTAAATAGAAACAGATATTAAAAGGGGAAAGAAACAAAAAAGAGAAGAAAACAAGACCAGATTCGGCATTAAATAACCCAAAAAGGGTTGATGTGCCGTAAAACAAAACTACAAAACCAAAAACCATGATTAAACATTTGAAGATATAAAGAACTTGAAGCATAAAAACTTTCACTATAATGACCAGATTCGGCATTAAATAACCCAAAAAGGGTTGATATGCCGTAAAACAAAACTACCTGTTCTTGAAATACATAAGCATATTTTACCAGTGCTCCATTTTCATGTATGTTGGTGTTAAGTACAACCACTTAAACTGGCAACACTGAAATGGCCTAGAAAAAAGTGGTCCAGAAGTTAATACTACAGCAAACGTATTGGAAATAGTTAAGAAAATGTGGCAGAAAAATCAACCTCCAAGGGACGTGAAAGACCATTAAAGAAGTGGGAATAAAAGTCATTTGTTGATGAAGACGACAACTTAATTCTAAGCATTACCTGCCATATTCAAACAATGATTAAGAGTCGGTATACAAAGTACCGAATTACTTGACTCATTATCTTTACTTGTATTAAATCAGTATTTACCAAATTTTGTGTTCAAGAAAGAAAACATGTCTTTCAATTTTATTTCAAATTGTTTTTAGACCAGAGAAATTAATGTTGCTGTTTAGTTGTGAATTTTTATTAACAAAAAAAATATATAACAAAATAAAAATTTTTTTTTTTATTTGTACAAAACAAAAACAAAAATCCACATCTTCATCTTCTCTTAATATTAAATATCCACCAGATGCAGATTTCAATAATATTAATAGCTTTCTTAATGTAACAAGTTCTGGGACGCACAAATTTTATTTGAATGGGTCCCGGGAATTCTATTGGTCTTAAATTAAAGTTTTTTTGTTAAATAAATAATTACCAGTGTTCCAAAAAACAATTTTAATAATCCTGAATCATTTAAATTGATAGAAAAGATTTTTTAAAATCAAATTCATACATTTAAAACAAAAACATTATTTACACTTAATCAGTTCAATAAAAACATTTGAGAATTAGGACAAAACAATTTTTGTTAAATCGACAGAACGTTTTTATTTTTAATTAAATAAACAAAAACATTTAATTACTGTTCAATTGAGAAAGAATTTTTTTTTTGAGAATTATAGCAGAATAGGTTTTCTTTTAAATTAAATTAATAAAAAAACAAATTGGGTTAGATCAACTTTTCTTATAAAAATGTTAAATAATCTCCCTTCAACCAGCTTAGAAGTAATCAGATTCTCCCAACTTTCTGCAAGAGAAAATATTTAAGAAAATATTTTTCTCAGCAACATAACACGAAAATAAATTATTACATAAAAATACTGCATGCATTCAACTAAAAACAAAATGGCGACTAATCACACTAACACAAGTCAATCCTTATGAAATATTTAGAATAACAAATGAAAACAGTGGAAAGTCTGTTGAGAAAGATCAAATGATGCCGGTATGTATGCGGTATATTATGAACAGATTAATGTGAATAGCATTTGCCAGTGATTGCTTGTAATCCATAGTGTAGAGTTTTCTTTGCTTGACAACTTTCCAGTATTCGTTCAAATAAAAACTCTGACCTTTTGGGACCCAGGTTAACCATAAGAAGCTACTCTTGATGTTCCAGTGAGAATGATGTTCTAAGCCGAGAAGCCTCGTTCACAGTCAGCTGTATGTACAGCCAAAGTGGTGGCCAGTTAAGCAAGTATGTTGAGGTTAGGGAAGTCGTTTTAGGTGATATTTTGTTACCAACATCCAAAGTTTCCACATACTGTCTCTGGGGTAGTGCTGTGACAACTTTCTTCAGCAGATTTCACTCCAGTCGAAACTGAACCGCATTGATGAAGAGCTGTATACCCATTTAGCGATCTTCTTCACCCTCAACCCATTTGTGGATTTGCTCATGTCCATAGTGAGAAATTAGAATTTCAAACTTCTCTTCTCCATAGATCTTCAGCTCGTCCTCACTCATAAAGCAGATGGGACAGAGACTAAACACACAAAATGCACACAACAGAAAGATGTTTGGAACGTGACCTTTGTGATCCGATGCTCACCCTTGTACATATTGCCCTGGATGTCTGGCTAATACTGTCACATTGGGAAATGTCATTTCTTGATTTTTTTCCTCCAGATCCTTGATAGAAATATCTAATTTCACTTTTATTAGAGCCACATACACATTTACAGAAATTGGGTAATACCCCCTATTACTCAATTTCTGTAAATGTGTATGTGGCATGACATATATCATGAGAGCAGTGAGGCTGATGAATTTCTCCGTTGCAATTTTCTTTCGGTCATTTAATTTGAGCCTTTGCTAAAATCCTGAAACTTCAGTGAGGTATGGCTATCAGTCGTCCTGTACGCAGTCTGCAGATGCTATCAAATGTAATGCAGCTTTCTAAGTGAGAATTTGGTCTTGCAGCAGTTTTTTTTGTCTACGTCTTATTTGAGTGGTTTGTTTGAGACTAGTACAGAAGTAATCAAATCAATCAGTATCTGCCGATGCCCTTTTAGATCTGCTATTGATTCTGCTGCTCGAAATATATACAAAGCCAGAGTGTACGTTTACCACGTGTGTGTGTGTGAGGTGCAAATGACTGTGCAGCCCTTGTTTCTTCCAGTCATTACAGCAGCTCCATCGATCCCACGCTAATCAATGGGATTTGCAATTTTAATAAGAATTGCTGGATGAATTTTGAAATTCCTATGCCTGTTATGTCAACACATGATTTTCAACGAAAGGAGTTTTTTTATTAAAAAGTTATAGGTTTAATTTGGACACAAACAAGGCGGTTGTGGTTGATTATGTCTGTAGATTCATCTACGAGCACGGGGACAAATCGAGTAACTTCTTTTAAAAAGCTTCCTGTATGGTGTCTGCAATAATAGATAACAATTCCTTAACTGCATATCATATTCTCTACGCTATTTGCTATTGTTGGCATGTGTGTCTGTAGTTCTGCATCGCAGATTAGTCCATTGCCGAATTGCAGCAGCTGGTGTGACTGCAGTCCTATCCTGGATCGGCAGGCTCTATTGCAGTTGCCACAGACGTAGGTGGCGTCTGATTCTGAAAGCTCTGATGCAGTCTTCTACCGTCTGTGCTTTCTCCTCTCCCTCCACTGCTCGTCTTCTCTGCTCTAGAGGTAAGAGATCTGGGAGATCAATCTCTGTCAGAAAGTTTGTGTATAGATTCAAACTCTCACCGCAATATTCCAATGAGTGGTTTTTAACAGCACCAGCACTGCTTTATCTAATAATATGCATTTCAAGCACCCCAAAATGAGCACCGACCAAAAGGACACTTTTTTCAGTAACACCAGATTTTTAACCAATCGAGTTGAATCATAAACAGAACAATACGCACTTCTATAACTGTTCACATCACAGATTTTTATTAAGACTTTGCATAAAATATGTCGAGTGGAATGTTCAAAGACTTGTTCTTTTGCTTATGTATAGTACACATTTCACAGTACATGAAATTCTCCCCTGAAAAGCGAAGCCATTTGTATTTTGTGAGCCTCTGGTTGAGAAAAATTCTTTTTTTGAGGGATGATGAAGGAGATTGCAGCTTTTCTGCAGGTGATTCACAAGATTCAGTAAAAGATGAGATAGGTCATAGACACAAACTGTGCTGAGTTACTCTCCGAGGACTTAGTAGGCTCTGAAACGATTTGTAGAAAACACAAAAACCGCAGCTGCAATAAGAATCTGCTTACTTCAGTGCGTCAATTTTTTCTATTTTATTCTTATTGCAGAGAAATAAGATGTAGGTGGGAGAGGATATTTTTTACTTTCCCTAATATAAGTTAAATCATTTTGTTCTACAAACATACATTAGAAAGCAATTTGACTCTTTCATTCCAAACTACACATTAAATTTAGTTCTATTAAAATTTCCCATATTCTCTGAGTGAAAAATAAAAAAGATACAAGGATGCCACTAAAAGATGAAATCGAGAAAAAATAAACTTTTATTTACCCCTCCTCATAGTAGGTAACCCAAACCAAACTTTTATTTTTATTATATACTAGCAAACACTACCCCCCCCTCCCCCCAGGCGGCAATTACTGACGCTGTAGTTTTCTTTACAGAAACCAAAAAAGTAATTTTCATTTGACATTTTGGTAATTTAGAGGAAATTTTAAAAAAATAACGATTGTCGTAGTGTTATTTGATATATTCCAATATGGGGGAAATATACTGTGTTGTGCATGAACATCGTCAAATTTTGTTTTTTTAGGAAAAAACAACAAAAAGGTTAATTGATATGGTCTTTAAGATTTAACATCGATAAATTTTATTTTGTTTCAGCATAAAAATTAAAATGAATTCCCATTAAAACTGGTTATATAATGAAATGAATAAACATAAGGGTGGAACGTCGATTGGTCAAATACTCCACTTTTATATTACTGAGTAATTCGAAATGGGTACTTTGTACTTTTCACCTTTATTATAAAAGAAAGAAAAGACGTAAAGAATAAGAAAAATACTTTTTTTTTGTCATTTAGAAAGATTAGAGGTTTATTTCTTTTCTATGACAAATCATCATCATCATCATCACTACCAACATGTTAACTCATTGGCCTTTTGGCTAGGAGCAAAATGTAGTATCTGTACTGAATCTGCACTTAGTTTTTATGTTCTCTATCAGTGAAGGAGAAATCTTTCTAGACCAGGGCAATTGAAATTTTTGTTCCAATTCAGAGTGCCCATTTTGAGGGAGCTGGATTCTCCCCACGTTAAATATTGACATTGTGCCTAACTCTGCTCTCGTGGGAGGAAGTAAATAGGAACAGCAACAACAACAAATTTATTACAAAAATAATAAACGCATGTATTTAATTATTAACAGATTAAAAAATATTCATTAGAAACTTAAATTAATAAATATGCAAATGAGAAGCTGAGAGGATGATATGATGAACGAACTGCATACACTGACCCCCCCCCCCCCAAAGGAGGGATTAATGCCCGGGAGGATATCATGACAACAGAATAGATAGTACACTAACTCCCCTCCCCACAAAACTGGTAATCCTGAGGAAATGGTATCATGTGGAACAAATCTATACTGTACCCCCCCCCTCTCAAAGAGGAGGTAATGCCCGGGAGGAATATATCATGACGAATGAAAATATACTACAGAGAATTAAATAAGCATAAACCGTTTTAATGTCAATATAGTTAGAATAGGTGGAAAAAACTTTTGCATTTATTTATTCAGATAACATTAAAAACCATGGCAAGTTTCACTGTCCACGTGAAACGTCTAAATGAAAATTGACTGGAAAAATATAATCGCCATCTTTATAAACAAAGATGAATATGCTGGCAAAGGAAGAATGATAACTTTCATAATTTTCTAGTTAAAAAAGACATGTTTATCATAAACTTGAGTTATCGTTCTTCCTTAGCTAGTATTATGGTAAACGAACATATACTACCCCCCCCCCCACCCCCCAAGGATAATATGATGAATGAACACTACTTCCCTTCACCCAAAAAGGAGGAAGTCATTTTTGTGTGGATGGTCTCACAAGAACCGATACTACTGCTTTGCCTCTTCATAGACAGTCTGCCCGAACAATTTCAACCTTTGGACGTTCTGTATCAAAATTACAGGACTAAGAATGTGTTATCCAGTCATGTTGACATGATCTTTGTGAACATCCTTGGGGCTATTGCCAGTCTGAATTGGTTGGGTTTCCCCTGAAAGTGGAATCATAAATTGCCTGCAACTTGGGAAAATACGAATATGGAAACAAGTATCATCGAGATCTACAGCAATTTTCCAATCATCTCAAAACTTAACGAAGTCATGAAAGTTATTGAAATGGGAAACCACTAAATGGACACTTATCTCTCAAATTTATGAAAACCTCCGTCCTTCCTGGGAACAAAAAAGAAAGTATTATAGCACCCCAATACTTTGGGAACTAATTCTATTGGTTGTTTTCAAAATAATTTGGGGGGGGGGGGGGAAATAACACAGTTCTGGTAAGACAAACTGAATACTTTTTTGTCACCACTTTGTTTTGGTGTTGAAGGGAAAACTGAAGCTTGAATCCCTCCAAGTATCCTGCCAATCATTCCCCGAATGATTTAAATTGAGAAATTAATTTGATTATTGTGGTTGGCGATGAAACTAATGATTTCTCAAACTTGGACGCCTCAAAACTTGTCTGATCACCGGCCGAGGTGGAAGCTGTTAACCTTTTCCTTTGCTTAACACCGGAAGTTTCATCCATCTGCTTTTAGGAGCAAAAACTCAGAAACTAATATTTGTCATCGCTAAGAATGACAAATATGTTTCTGATTTCACAAGAGAAATGTCGAGTCTCTTTCTCATGTTTTTAGCATGATTGTGTAAAACAGCAAATAAAAAAAAAGAACCACAAGAGATTTGCCTAAGCAAAATTCTAGAACTGGAATCTAAATTTCAAGCACACAATTTATCAGTCTGAACATTCTTTAGGAAATCTATAGTGTGTCCCCCGATTCAGGTTTTTATTACTAGAAGCTATAACTCCTTCCTCAATGTCTCGACTTGCATAATTTTTCTTTAGAAACCATATATTTTAGACCTGCTGATTCATCATCAAAATACAAGTGTACTAAGCTTCCTCATAAAATAACATGCATTCTGCTACATGAAAGTTATTGAATTAATACTGAACATTTCGTTAAAATTGGATGATTTTGCTAGGAAAAACAAAAAACAAAAAAACGAAATGACAATTGTTTTTATGTCTTGCTGGTTATTGAATTAATAGTGCTCAGCTGTCTGACCAATTGGGCTTGAACTAAATAGATAGAGATCAGAAGCCAGAAAGTTGGTATATAAGCAGGCTGGGATGTTCTATTGTGCTTAGATGGGCAAGCCTAATCTCTGCGTTTTGATTGGTTGTTAGTCCATGAGTGTACTTTCTGGTGTATAAATATTAGTTTCTCTGTCAATTGGGCACCTGTTGGAGCCCTTACACCGGTAAGTATCATTTTTATTCTAAAACACACCCATCCACATTACGCATGCATAATAGTTTCTCCTGGCCTGACTGGTTGGTGGGTACCTGAGTATTGTCATTACGCTTCCTCTAATTTGCGGCACCAGTGTATTGAGTTCATAGGAATCTGCAGTTTGAGGGGAGGAGTCTCACTAGGAATGTGAACTGGAATTGCGAGTGCTTCAAGCTTTCTGGGGAATCTGTGATTTCACAGGATGATTTTGCACTGACCCACAAACCCTGATCCGATATTGATGGGTAGGGTGAGTTTCAACAACTCGGGATATTGTGTCCCATGAATTATCGTTTGGACATTGTATTAAGGCTATTTCTCCTAATGAAATGTCGAACTCATTTTAATTCTACACTGTTCATTGACAAATGGTTTTGACATGTGAAAATTTCCTGCATTCTATCAATACTTTACAGTTAATCTGTGGTTGCAAAATGGACATTTTGGGTGCATATTTCAGCCGAAAGTAGATTCATATGAGTAAGATATAGAAAATAATTACAGAACAACAGAAAAAAAAACCCCGATCAGTAAACAATGTCCGAATAAAACAGTTCAAACATTTTGTCAATCTCAGAGCAATCAGATTTCAATTCTTATTTAGAAAGGTTTGATTCTTTCAGAAAGTTCATTATAGAAAAGTACATGACACAATTAGCTTAGAAAAAGTGTTACACTTTGAAATGGTCTTATTTATTTTTAATTGACAAATAATATTGTTAAATCATTAACAAACCACAATACTTTTTCAATTTTCATTTTTAGTTTGATTTTTATTTAAGCCAAACGTTAACAAAACAAAATAGCAAAAATCGTTACTTCCATTAGTCTTTTCAAACTATTTTTTATATTTATTTTGATGAAATTCAAGTTTTTTTTTCCCTTAAAAGTGTTCACTTCGATTATATTTTTTTTAGTTATTATAAGTGCAGTATTAAATAAAAAAAAAAGGTAAAAAATTCTTTTAAAAAATCGTTAATTTTTTTTGTACAACATAATGTAAGTAATTTGTTTCCCTTCCGCTCATACATAGATCTTCAACATCTCACATAATAATCTCATTTTGTGTAAACAATAGCACCCCCGTTGTAGAAAAAAAATCGCATTTCGTAATTATATGTCAAGATAAAGAATGCGTTTCTTTCCCAGTTCGGTAATTAAATTTTTAAATAAATTATTTTACTTTAAAACAACTTCCTATATATATATATATATATATATATATATATATATATATATATATACAGGGTGTCTCAAAAAATGTACTCACTCTTAGAATGACGAGAAAACCTTTATTTATGAACATAGAGAGAAATGAAATAGCTTCAAATACATGAAACAAATGTATTCGATGCTATTTCATTTCACTCTATGTTCATAAATAAAAGTTTTCTCGTCATTCTACGAGTGAGTACATTTTTGGAGACACCCTGTATATATATATATATATATATATAAGTTTACTTTGGTGAGATTTAAAAACAAAGAATTAAAAACGCATCTTATGTAAAGTACGCCAATAATGATGACGTCATCGATTTTGTGGTGCGCTTTGGAGATCCCTCCAGTACAGACATGAGGTGCAAAAGTTTTCAATCTGACAAACTTCGTGCTACCGTCGTATGGTAACTAATTTAACTTGCCATGAAAAAAAAAAAGAAACAGGGGATATTCGGAACGGCATACTTTCTTTCGTCTAGTTCCGTTCGTTTTCGTAGCATTCGTTATACGCCATGCTTACGTCACGCCTATAAATATTTGGTCGTAGTTCCCGAAACTGTACAGAGTAAATTACAATTTATTAGAGCAGCACATAAAAAAAAAACTCGGACTTTTTTTTTTTTCATGACCGGGGCATTGTAAACAAGTGTCCAGGTTACGATATTTAAAACATTTTAACATAAATTTAATTTTCTTGAAAATTATTTACGACGTCGAAAGTAACCTTTATTACTAAATAATTTTTGTTAAAGCGCTGCTTTTTTACTTTCACGACGACATGTTAGGCCTCACTTTAAAAAATAGCTAAAAAAATGTATAAACTATGTGGTAGCTGAAAAGACTGTACACTAAAAATTACGCAAATTCATTCAGTATTTATTAAATTAAAAATAAAAAACGATTTTATCTATCGGTCACCATTTTGAGTTTTCCCGAAAACAATTTGAGTTATCTCCCTTGCCTAATAAGTAAGTATAAATGTCTACATATATGTAAGATCGTTTTTTCTTCTTTTTTTTTTCTTATTTAATACTGGATGAATTTGTAATGTTTTCTGTGCAATCTTAGCACTGAAACAGACAACAGCAAACATACAATTCCATTTAAGTGTTCTTCACTTTCGTTTTTCTTCATCGAATATTACCACGACCAACGTAATATAAGTTATTAGGTTGGTTGTGGTATTACTCGGCGAATAAAGTGGGAGAAGTCAAATAAATGCTTGATTTACGCTGTTTTTTGTTTTTATTTTACTTTCACTATTCAAAAAATAAGTATGAGGGGAACAAATATTGGTGCTTCTAAGAATTTAAATGGAACAACACCGACGTTTTCCGAAATAAACCTAAAACTTAGTTTAGGGTTAAAAAAAAAACAGTTTGGTTCAAATTCTATACAAGTATCCATATATTAAAGTAAATAATTGTGCAAAACAGTAAATGTTCAATTTCCACAACAAAACATAGCATATGTCCTTCGAACAGTAGTACATTTTGATCTGATCATCACTATTTTAATCATTCTTTCTTTGCAATAGTAAGCAATATTTACAACTTCAAACACTTACACAATAGACTTTAACTGTAAATATTGACAATTATAATTTCAATGATATTTTAATTCAACAAAAAATGTGTAATAATGTCCGATTTTAAAGTAAATTTCTCAATATCAAAATAAGAAATAAACATCGACCAATTAATTCTTTTAGTTAAATTCAAATAATAAATGTGTGATGACAACATTGATTGCCATTTAAATCATCTTGGAATCAAATCGGGACTTTGGTTATTTATTTAAAAATAACCAGAGACAAGATTGAGTGAGTCACTTGGATTTAGATTTAGAAAATATTTAAAATTGACAAGATATTAAAAAAAAAAAAAAAAAAATCAAAATATAAACAAAAGTATTTAGTCGAAAATAAATAATGGCTCCATTAAAAAAAGAAAAAAAAGAAACAATCATTGTTTTACCAATCAGTTATTTAATTAATATGAGCATCGTACACATTTAAATGAATAAAAATGACAGTAAATTATGTTACTTTTAAAATAAAAAAATATATATGATCAGCTAATGATTACTTTCCAACAAACAAAATAAATGCCTCCCATGAATTCTTACAAAGAAAAAGTGTAGAAAAATTTTAAAACAATTTCCATCACATTAAAGGTTATTATTATTATCATTATTATTATTATTATGTAGAAATATAATTATTAAAAGTGAGAAATCCTAGTGTCAAAAGCGATAATAAAAAAAAAAACTACGGATATTTTTTTATGGGTTCAATATTGATCGACGGATCGTGATAGGACATCATCCATAAGACGAATCTCACCTTTTTGAGTTTACCAACAAAACATGAAAAACAAAGATGACGGGGGGGGGGGGGGGGGTATGAAAACAAATAAACTTACTTTTTTTCATCCACATGGGACGGGTAATCTGTTCGTAATAGTCTTCAAGCTCCGGAATTGAATCATCGACAGCATTTAAGAATGGCCAATTGACGGCTTTATGCGAATCGGACATCAATTCACAAAGAATGCGATAACCATGCTGCAACTCATCAGTTAAAGGGATTTTTTCGGAGGGGAAGAATTCCTTTTCGGTTTCTACATCGTCGTCGTAATCATCGCAATAGTCTTCTTCCTCTTCAGGTTCTTTTTCCACCTGAGGTAATTCTTCAGGTGGAACTGAATTCGAGATTTGCTGCATAATTTCCCCCTCCGATTTCGGATCCTCGACATTTGAAGATTCCATTCTGTAAAGTTCATCCAGGTATTCATGAATAACAATCTACGAAAAAGCTGAGAATGATAACAAAAACGAAGCTTTACTGCTTAAAGAAATCAATGCCGAAAAAAGTATGGGTAAAACTGTAAACGGAATGGCGAAGTAAAAATCTTCACAAAGATTTTGTACGCCGACTTGTAAAAAAGAAACTCTTGTCGCTAACATGATTTGAAGTAGTATTTTAAACAAAGTATTTCGTACCGTAAATAAATATTGATTTGATGAAGAAATGCATACGACTTTAGTGACAATTATAATGACACTAAGTCCAACAATATTTTAGGTAACAATAATTCTAAATAATATTGTTACACCTACATAATAAGTATTCGCTTTCATCAATGTAAAAGAATAGGCTAGTCACCATGAGGTACTTACTGACTGACATGGCCCATAAAAAAAAACACTTAGCTGCGGTTTAAAAGTGACTATAACATTTAATCATCATTTATGCATGAAATAATCATTAATTCCAACCAATACATATATTGATGAGACAATTATTAGAAATGATAAATAATCAAATACAAGTTATATTAAAGGAACTATTTCCTGCGCCTTGGTTCAGAAATCCTATATGCAAAATAGATGTACTTCGCCGGTAATATTCAGCAGAAGATCTGTCCAATAAAAAAAAACAGAAGTGAATAGAAAATGTTGATCTTTATTCGGAAAGAAAAAAATAAGAGTAAAAATTAAAACTTAAATATGCATATTTTGGGGCATGATTATATCAATAAATATTTTGTTATTTTATTTAAAGCTAATTTATTGTATACTTTCTAAGTGAGGAGATTATTAACTGCTGGTTGAAGCAAATTACATCCGCCATGCTTCCTATGTATCCGGTTGATAATCCTTGAAGTAGAGTTCTTCTATGTGTGTAGGAGTAATAATAACAAAACGTAGAGAAGTTATTTATATTTTGGTGATTCCAGCAGAACTTATGAAAATACGAGAAGCAGAAAGAGGAGGAGGACAAATAAGGAACTTGCAGAGCGCGAACATTCCGTCGAATTTAATGATTTTCTTTTAGAAACTCGGACTTAAATTTATTCAATAAGTCTAAATTGGCGCCTCAACAATGTTCCTAAATAACTTATCTCATCAGGAGAGCAAGATTTTACTATTGCTGACTTTTCTTTTGGTTAACATGATGCCTGTGAATTCAGTGGACACCGACTTAACAGTGGAAATATCTCCAGGGTCGCAAGAATGCTTTTATCAGCAAATAACGAAATCAGGGGAAACAACTCTGGAAGTTGAATACCAGGTAGGAAGAATTTCAGAAAGTATTTTCTAATGTTTTCGCATTTATAAAAACTCAATTACGAAGAATTTCCTTTATTCCATTTAAATTGTTCGTCTTAATCACAAATAAAACTCAGCCTGTAAAGAAAAAGAGTGCTGCATTTTTAATTGCAATACCATTACTGTGTAGAAAAGACTCTTACAGTATTGTCATTTACATGGTTCAAAAGGTTAATCATTTGATTTTTTTGTTTTTTAATAAATTGTTGCTTATAAAATGTTGCACTCCAGAAAAAACAATCGACTCTGAGTCAGCGTGCCGCTATTCCAAATTCACAACAGCAAGCTGCAATCTCTCTCTGGTCATAATTTTTTTAAAAGTAAAAATCTTTTTATGTAAAACTTGCGTACGGGAAAAGTTTTGTATTTTTATTTTAAACTAGGCAAAAACTACCCCCCCCCCCCGGGCGTAAATTACTAACACTGTAGTCTTTTTACAGAAACCAAAGAAGTAATTTTCATTAGACATTTTGGTAATTTAGAGGAAATTTAAAAAAATGATGATTGTCGTAGTGTTATTTGATATATTCCAATATGGGGGAAATATACTGTGCATGAACGTCGTCAAATTTTATTTTTGAGGAAAAAACAACAAAAACATCAATTGATATGGTCTTTAAGATGTTCAACGTCGATAAATT
The DNA here is from genome assembly GCA_963556195.1 of Sepiola atlantica. Taxonomy (NCBI): domain Eukaryota; kingdom Metazoa; phylum Mollusca; class Cephalopoda; order Sepiida; family Sepiolidae; genus Sepiola; species Sepiola atlantica. Next base: position 2,719,327 of record OY744517.1, on the reverse strand, counting down.
TTTTGTTTCAGCATAAAAATTAAAATGAATTCCCCATTAAAACTGGTTATATAATGAAATGAATAAACATAAGGGTGGAACGTCGATTGGTAAAATACTCCACTTTTATATTACTGAGTAATTCGAAATAAGTACTTTGTACTTTTCACCTTTTAAATACAAATACGTAAAGAATGTTAAAGAAAAATACTTTTTTTTGTAATTTAGAAAGATTACAGGAGGTTTATTTCTTTTCTATGACTCCTCATCATCATCACTATCAACATGTTAACTTATTGGCCTTATGGCTAGGAGCAAAATGTAGTATCTGTACTGAATCTTTTTTTTATTTAACATGGTTCACCTCAAACAAGGCAGGCCACCACTGTAGACGTAAGTGGCTACTGAGAAAAAGGGTAAAAGTTTTTTGGGGGGTCAACCTCAATTGGGAGCTGCGCAGCGAGATGTTGGTTTACATTAGTTTTAAATATCTGCATGTCGGTACCGTCAGGAAAACAGGGAGCAGGGAAGGAGTTCCAGCACAAGGAAAGAAGCTTTTGGAGTAGAAAGCTCTTCGGCATCTAAACCTCCACAGTGAATGGATGGGATTTGGCAGATTGTCGAGTTGGTCTAGTGAATTTACATTGTTGGGGCACCAGAGCAGCAAGTTCATCGGAGCACATTCCATCGAAGTACTTGTAAAACAAGCACAAGGAAGCAACATTCCGGCGATGAGACAATGGCTGGAGCTTGGTGGATAGTGAGGGACCTATCAAGTTGACAACTCTTTTTTGGACCTTGTCTAAGAGGGAGAGATTAGTGGATGATGCCCCAGTCCAGATGTGGTAAGAATACTCCATGCATGGGCGGATGGTTGCTTTGTAGAGATATAGGATAATGTCAGGTGTGAGAAGTTTTCTAGTACAGTAGATGGATCCCACCTTCTTTGCAGCAGCCTTGGCAATGTCTTCAATGTATTTATTCCAATTCATGTTATCTGTGAAAGTTAGGCCGAGGAGTTTGAATGATGAACTCTCAGGTAGGGTGTTATTTGGATGACAATCGGTGGTTGAAGAGGTTTCTTGTAGTTATTGAAGGAAAGTAGCTTTGTCTTTGCGACATTAAAAGTTACCATCCATTTTTTTTACCCCATTCCACTACAGACTGGAGGTCATTTTCTAAGGATTCAGCCATTGCTTCAGATATGTGCGCGTCGGTTTTGCCCACATGAAGAGAGTAGAACGTAGTGTCGTCAGCAAATATTCCGATCTGTCTCAATGACATCAGGGAGGTCATTTATGAGAATCAGGAACAGTAGAGGTCCAAGGATGGATCCCTGGGGTACACCAGCATTTATGTCATGTTGCTTAGATGAACAGCCATCGAGGACAACTTGGATCTTTTTTTTTTGTTAGGAAGGATTTAATTATATTAAACATTTGTCCAATAATACCATATGAGTGCAGTTTTAAGAGAAGCCCTTCATGCCAGACCTTGTCAAAGGCCTTGGATATATTGAGTGCTACCGCCCTAGCTTCACCTGCCTTGTCCAGTGTATGGTATATGCGTTCAGAGTTGACCGTTAGGATATCTGCAGTAGATCGTACTTGTCTAAATACGTATTGATGATCAGAAAGAAGTTTAGCATTAACTAGGTGCTGGATTATTGCTAGATTGATTAAGGATTCAAAGATTTTAGCGAAGAGCAGGAGTAGATTGATGGGGCAATAATTCTGAGGGTCAGTTCTATCTCCAGAATTCTTGAAGACTGGTACCACAGAGGCAATTTTCCAGCTATCAGGGAAGCAAGATTTGACAAGGCATTTGTTGGAGAGGACAGGGGCCAGCTCAGCAGAGCATTTCTTTATTACTATTACTGGTATAAGATCAGGCCCACATGCTTTGGAGGTGTCAAGGTTTTTTATGATGTCTCTGACTTGAGATGGGGTGATAACCAGGTTCTCAAGTGTGGCTTCAGTCCGCAATGGGAATTTAGGAAGTAAGTAAAGTTTACGGTGAAATGCTGGGCAAGTAGTTCAGCCTTATCAGTTGGCGTGCAAACAACGTTGTTGTGATTTAATAGCGAGGGAATTGTTGATTGTCCATTGTTCATCACACTATAATCCACCCCAAATAAAATCTAAAATAAGTTTAAATTTATTTTTAAAACAGAAAATTAACTACATTTGATAACGAAAAAAAATGTTGCGCTTGAAAAAAAAACACATGCAATAAAAAGCATTTAAACACAATTTACCTTTTTTTTTTTAAAAACACATGCAATAAAAAGCATTTAAACACAATTTACCTTTTTTTTAAAAAACATGCAATAAAAAGCATTTAAACACAATTTACCTTTTTTTTTAAAAAAACACATGCAATAAAAAGCATTTAAACACAATTTACCTTTTTTTTTAAAAACATGCAATAAAAAGCATTTAAACACAATTTACCTTTTTTTTTAAAAAAACATGCAATAAAAAGCATTTAAACACAATTTACCTTTTTTTTTAAAAAAACACATGCAATAAAAAGCATTTAAACACAATTTACCTTTTTTTTTAAAAAAACACATGCAATAAAAAGCATTTAAACACAATTTACCTTTTTTTTTAAAAAACATGCAATAAAAAGCATTTAAACACAATTTACCTTTTTTTTTAAAAACATGCAATAAAAAGCATTTAAACACAATTTACCTTTTTTTTTTAAAAACATGCAATAAAAAGCATTTAAACACAATTTACCTTTTTTTTTAAAAAAACACATGCAATAAAAAGCATTTAAACACAATTTACCTTTTTTTTTAAAAAAACACATGCAATAAAAAGCATTTAAACACAATTTACCTTTTTTTTTAAAAAAACACATGCAATAAAAAGCATTTAAACACAATTTACCTTTTTTTTTAAAAACATGCAATAAAAAGCATTTAAACACAATTTACCTTTTTTTTTTAAAAACATGCAATAAAAAGCATTTAAACACAATTTACCTTTTTTTTTAAAAAAACACATGCAATAAAAAGCATTTAAACACAATTTACCTTTTTTTTTAAAAAAACACATGCAATAAAAAGCATTTAAACACAATTTACCTTTTTTTTTAAAAAAACACATGCAATAAAAAGCATTTAAACACAATTTACCTTTTTTTTTAAAAAACATGCAATAAAAAGCATTTAAACACAATTTACCTTTTTTTTTAAAAACATGCAATAAAAAGCATTTAAACACAATTTACCTTTTTTTTTTAAAAACATGCAATAAAAAGCATTTAAACACAATTTACCTTTTTTTTTAAAAAAACACATGCAATAAAAAGCATTTAAACACAATTTACCTTTTTTTTTAAAAAAACACATGCAATAAAAAGCATTTAAACACAATTTACCTTTTTTTTTAAAAAAACACATGCAATAAAAAGCATTTAAACACAATTTACCTTTTTTTTTAAAAAAACACATGCAATAAAAAGCATTTAAACACAATTTACCTTTTTTTTTAAAAAACATGCAATAAAAAGCATTTAAACACAATTTACCTTTTTTTTTAAAAAAACATGCAATAAAAAGCATTTAAACACAATTTACCTTTTTTTTTAAAAAAACATGCAATAAAAAGCATTTAAACACAATTTACCTTTTTTTTTAAAAAAACATGCAATAAAAAGCATTTAAACACAATTTACCTTTTTTTTTAAAAAAACACATGCAATAAAAAGCATTTAAACACAATTTACCTTTTTTTTTAAAAAAACACATGCAATAAAAAGCATTTAAACACAATTTACCTTTTTTTTTAAAAAACATGCAATAAAAAGCATTTAAACACAATTTACCTTTTTTTTTAAAAACATGCAATAAAAAGCATTTAAACACAATTTACCTTTTTTTTTTAAAAACATGCAATAAAAAGCATTTAAACACAATTTACCTTTTTTTTTAAAAAAACACATGCAATAAAAAGCATTTAAACACAATTTACCTTTTTTTTTAAAAAAACACATGCAATAAAAAGCATTTAAACACAATTTACCTTTTTTTTTAAAAAAACACATGCAATAAAAAGCATTTAAACACAATTTACCTTTTTTTTTAAAAACATGCAATAAAAAGCATTTAAACACAATTTACCTTTTTTTTTTAAAAACATGCAATAAAAAGCATTTAAACACAATTTACCTTTTTTTTTAAAAAAACACATGCAATAAAAAGCATTTAAACACAATTTACCTTTTTTTTTAAAAAAACACATGCAATAAAAAGCATTTAAACACAATTTACCTTTTTTTTTAAAAAAACACATGCAATAAAAAGCATTTAAACACAATTTACCTTTTTTTTTAAAAAAACACATGCAATAAAAAGCATTTAAACACAATTTACCTTTTTTTTTAAAAAACATGCAATAAAAAGCATTTAAACACAATTTACCTTTTTTTTAAAAAACATGCAATAAAAAGCATTTAAACACAATTTACCTTTTTTTTTTAAAAACATGCAATAAAAAGCATTTAAACACAATTTACCTTTTTTTTTTAAAAAACACATGCAATAAAAAGCATTTAAACACAATTTACCTTTTTTTTTAAAAAACATGCAATAAAAAGCATTTAAACACAATTTACCTTTTTTTTTTAAAAACATGCAATAAAAAGCATTTAAACACAATTTACCTTTTTTTTTTAAAAAACACATGCAATAAAAAGCATTTAAACACAATTTACCTTTTTTTTTTAAAAAACACATGCAATAAAAAGCATTTAAACACAATTTACCTTTTTTTTTAAAAAAACACATGCAATAAAAAGCATTTAAACACAATTTACCTTTTTTTTTAAAAAACATGCAATAAAAAGCATTTAAACACAATTTACCTTTTTTTTAAAAAAACATGCAATAAAAAGCATTTAAACACAATTTACCTTTTTTTTAAAAAAACACATGCAATAAAAAGCATTTAAACACAATTTACCTTTTTTTTAAAAAAACATGCAATAAAAAGCATTTAAACACAATTTACCTTTTTTTTAAAAAAACATGCAATAAAAAGCATTTAAACACAATTTACCTTTTTTTTTAAAAAACATGCAATAAAAAGCATTTAAACACAATTTACCTTTTTTTTAAAAAAACATGCAATAAAAAGCATTTAAACACAATTTACCTTTTTTTTAAAAAAACACATGCAATAAAAAGCATTTAAACACAATTTACCTTTTTTTTAAAAAAACATGCAATAAAAAGCATTTAAACACAATTTACCTTTTTTTTTAAAAAACATGCAATAAAAAGCATTTAAACACAATTTACCTTTTTTTAAAAAAACACATGCAATAAAAAGCATTTAAACACAATTTACCTTTTTTTTAAAAAAACATGCAATAAAAAGCATTTAAACACAATTTACCTTTTTTTTAAAAAACATGCAATAAAAAGCATTTAAACACAATTTACCTTTTTTTTAAAAAAACACATGCAATAAAAAGCATTTAAACACAATTTACCTTTTTTTTAAAAAAACATGCAATAAAAAGCATTTAAACACAATTTACCTTTTTTTTTAAAAAACATGCAATAAAAAGCATTTAAACACAATTTACCTTTTTTTTAAAAAAACACATGCAATAAAAAGCATTTAAACACAATTTACCTTTTTTTTAAAAAAACATGCAATAAAAAGCATTTAAACACAATTTACCTTTTTTTTAAAAAAACATGCAATAAAAAGCATTTAAACACAATTTACCTTTTTTTTTAAAAAACATGCAATAAAAAGCATTTAAACACAATTTACCTTTTTTTTTTAAAAAACACATGCAATAAAAAGCATTTAAACACAATTTACCTTTTTTTTTTAAAAAACACATGCAATAAAAAGCATTTAAACACAATTTACCTTTTTTTTTAAAAAACATGCAATAAAAAGCATTTAAACACAATTTACCTTTTTTTTAAAAAAACATGCAATAAAAAGCATTTAAACACAATTTACCTTTTTTTTAAAAAAACACATGCAATAAAAAGCATTTAAACACAATTTACCTTTTTTTTAAAAAAACATGCAATAAAAAGCATTTAAACACAATTTACCTTTTTTTTTAAAAAACATGCAATAAAAAGCATTTAAACACAATTTACCTTTTTTTTAAAAAAACACATGCAATAAAAAGCATTTAAACACAATTTACCTTTTTTTTAAAAAAACATGCAATAAAAAGCATTTAAACACAATTTACCTTTTTTTTTTAAAAAACACATGCAATAAAAAGCATTTAAACACAATTTACCTTTTTTTTAAAAAAACACATGCAATAAAAAGCATTTAAACACAATTTACCTTTTTTTTTAAAAAACACATGCAATAAAAAGCATTTAAACACAATTTACCTTTTTTTTAAAAAAAACACATGCAATAAAAAGCATTTAAACACAATTTAATTTTTTAAAAAAAAAACATTAAAAGAATGCCCCCCTCCCCAAATTATATTTAAAATAAAACAAAATTGGATTAGAAAAATGTCCCCGCTACCCATTTTTTTTTCACCATTCAGCGCTAAGTGACCAAGAAGTGGGTGCTCAATTTACATTAAAATAATAAAAAATACATTTTTTTTTTCTTTGCAGATATTTTTTAAGTCTGTTTACATGTAATTTGCCAAAAGTAGAATCTTTTTAGAGGGGAAACTACGGTGGGTATGGTTCTATAAAATTACCCATCATTTTGATTAAGAAACTAAACATTTACTGTACGGGTCCGTAAACTGCAAAAGTACCAGGGAGATAAATATTGTTTTTTTGGGAAGGGAGGATTAAAAAAAAAAAAAAATAACGGTACTTTCAGATTAGAACCCAAGCTAACTTTGACCCTAACACTAATCCTAACTGTAACGACAGGTTCAAAGTTAGCTCGGGTCCTAATCTGGCGAAGCACTTAAAAACAACCCGGTTTTAACCCTAAGTCCGGGTGCCCCCCCCCCACCCAAAAAAAAACCTTATCTCTATCACTTACCTTAAGTCCGGGTGGTCACAGAATCCCTCCATATAAAAGAACAAAACATGCTTACATCTAAGATTTGACACAGAAAAGAAACTTTAATGTTTTGGACTCAATATTGGATGTGGTAGGGTGAGGGCTTATCCCCTATTTAAAACTATAATGCAAGGTACCTAGACTCCTCCCCCCCCCCATTTTTTTTTTTTTTTTTTAATAAATGTTCTTTCTCAAGTGAATTATGGCAGTTAAAAATAAATGGCGGACAATGAATCGTCTGCAGTTTTCTTATTTTTTACGACCTTACAAATGAGTAAATAAACCCAAATAAATTGTTTGGGAATAATTTAAAATTTACCTTAAATTATTTTAAAAGAAATACAATTGAGAAATTAGTCTAAAACAATTTATTTAGGTTTATTTACTCATTTGTGAGGTCGGAAAAAATAAGAATACTGCAGACGATTCATTGTCTACCATTTGGGCTAGAAAACAACAATTTAATAAAAAAAATAAAACAGGAAAATTTTAGGAAATACTTATTGAAAAATACTAGCATACAGCGAAATTTGCTGAAAATAATTTAGAATTTTAATAACAAATTTAAAGTTATGCATAAGATTAGCGATTTTACGTTATCATCTCTGATAATGACTAAAAATGGCGGCAGTTCTGGACTCCGAATTGTAGTTGAATTTCTTGAATAAAAACAGCAGCACTTTTTATGTCTGCCTCTGACTGCCACCAATCGCAATCAACGATTTGTCTTGCATGACATAAATTAACCAATCAATTGCAACCATTTAAAAATAAAGAGAATCGTCTTACAAATTTATAAAAAAAATAAAATTTGGTGTTTATTTTTATGCTCCCTCCCCTGAATATTGACCGACGTTAGAAATTTTGGACCAAGACAACAATAGGGACCCCAGATCATTAACACAAGACGCGGGACATATTTTGGAATCACCGGTTGACCCTGCAATACACGTGGTCTCTATTTACAAAACACTTGTAAATAGATCTTTTATTTATGTTAATAAATGCAGTATATTTCGGAATTTTTTTTTTCTTTTAACATGTTAATATTTATTTTAAGGCAGAGAGTTCATAAATAAAACAAATAAAATATTAACATGTTTTCTTTTAAAACATGTTTTTGTGTCACTATTTACAAAACAACTCGGGTTTTTTTTCTTTTAACATGTATACGCTTTTTTAAAAATCGGCTGACTTGTAATCTGTCGTTTTGCAATAAACAAAACAATTTATCATTTTTTTTTTTTACTTTTATTTACTAAATAAAAAACAAATTTTAAACGCAATTCTATATTTCGTGTTGTGTATTTTAAGAAAAAGTGGATACTTTTTTTTCTTTTCGTAGGGAGGCGAGTAACTAGCGAAGTTTTATTTATTTGTTTATAATTGTTGCTTACAGAAAAAAAAGGAAAAAACTTCATAAATTTTAAATTGCTTCCGTTTGGAAACTGATTTTTGAAGTCTAACTCCGCCCTCGTTGGGAGGCAAAACGAAAGATTACAAGTCAGCCGATTTTTTAAAAAGCGTATATATTTTGTTTATTTATTAAAATAACTTGCGTAATCATCCGTTTTGCCTCCTCAGGCTAGGAGCAATGTGTAGTATGGAAAAATTCTTCTAAACTGAGGTAAGATCCAGAGTGCCCCTTTTTGGGAAGCTTGATTTTTCCCTACAAAACGAAAGATTACTTAAGTACGGTGATAAATATTTCATACCCCCCCCCCCATTTCTGCCCTTGTGGGGAGGCAAGTAAATAGTGACACAAAAACATGTTTTAAAAGAAAACATGTTAATATTTTATTTGTTTTATTTATGGACTCTCTGCCTTAAAATAAATATTAACATGTTAAAAGAAAAAAAAATTCCGAAATATACTGCATTTAGTAAAATAAATAAAAGATTTATTTACAAGTGTTTTGTAAATAGAGACCACGTGTATTGCGAGGTCAACCGGTGATTCCAAAATATGTCCCGCGTCTTGTGTTAATGATCTGGGGTCCCTATTGTTCTCTTGATCCAGAATTTTTTTTCGATACTTCTGCAGTTTACGGTCGTACTGAAATAATCTTATTTAGAAACCCATTTTTAACATGGGAGGGGGGGCTTTGTTAACTATTCTGTGCTTTCATCTAACAATTTGAAGAAAATATACCAAAAAAATTGAATTTAACTTGAAAATACTACCTAAAAGATAGCACGGCCCCATAACTGCAGAAGTACCATCTCCCTTAACTAAAAAAAAAAATTTGTTTTTGTTATATAATTGGGTTTTCGTTTCCTCAGATTTTTCAGTTTAAATTAGTATTGTTCATTTGTGCCCCAAAACCAAAGAAAGATTAATTTTCTCACATGCCCCTGTCGTATAAAATAACTGTTAAAAAGATTTTTTAAATATATATTTTAAGACTTCAAGGTTGTACAGTTTGTCTTGTCTAATAATAAAGAATAATAATTTTGTATCTTAAAATGTATTTCTTGCATACTGATTACAAGATTTATGCAAATTGAATGGACAGAAAAAAGTAATTTTAAAGGCTTAAAATCTGAAAGAACATAAATGCGAAGGCGCTGTAGCAGAAAGTGTAAAAAATTCAAGGGAGATAATTACACTTTCTGCAACAGCGCCAAATTCCAATAATTCCTTTTTGCCACATTGTGCTGTTATCTCTGAGGCGTTTGCTGGCTGCGACTCTTTTTTCGGCTTTTAATTCCAAGCTGGCTTTGGAGCTGATACAGAGAGGCTGCAAGGAAACCCCTTGCTCCAATTTCGACGGCTCGAAGGATAACACTATAACCTTCACGGGTCAGCTCTCTTTTTAGGTCTTCGTATTTCTCTATCTTGTATTGGTGTTGTTTCTCTACCCGGCTCTCATCTGATACTGTCAATTCAACCAAGATGAGTCTTTTGCTTGTTCTCGACAATAGAACAATGTCTGGCCATTACCCCTTTTCACTTATAATTATGGGGTAATTATTGTGCTAGCCAGGGAGATCTGCGGCTACCATCCAATCGCTATATGGTTCCAGAATATTTTGGCCGGGTACTAATAATTGGCCTGCTGTACGCTTAAACCTGATCCACATCTTCCTGTAAAAAAACTTTGGGCTAATGTTAGCTGCTTTGGGCTTCATATAATTGCTTATTGTTGTGCTCAGTTCATCTAGTAACCTGTTGTGCCGCCACATATATTGGTCATTAGTATGGGCCACTCTGCAAGAACTAAGAACATATTCCATTGTTTAGAGTTTATCCTTGCATAAAGGACAGGTTGAATCGTCCTTCTTCCATTTGATAATATCAACAACAATATCTGTTTATGCACTACAGTGGTTTGAGTGTAGATGCGAAAGATAAGTTTTATATCTGTTTATGTACCACGATCTGGCTTGGATGACAATGTGAAAGACGAATTTTATGACAGGCTTATTACAGTAACTAGTAAGATTGATGAGATGGAAGATTTGAATGGTCATGTTTGACAGACCTCTACTAGTTTTGAGGGGGAAATGGATATGGTGATAGAAATACAGACAGAAAGAATCTTAGAATTTGGTCTTGCCTTGGATGACATGTTGGTTGCAAATACAATTTGTAAGAAAAGGGAAAGCCATATCGTTATGTATGAATCTGAAACAGCAAAAATTCAAGTAGATTATCTGTTGGTAAGGAAAAAAGGGCAGCAATATCTTGAGAGATGTGAAAGTAATACTTGGTGAAGAAATTGTGGCACAGCATAAACCAGTTATTTGTGACTAAGAATGTGATAATGATGATAAAACACAGCTTCCAGTTACATGATTATTTCTAGCAAGGAGATTGTTTTCGCTCGAGTTTGTTTGTGTACAGCCTAGTGTCCACATCGCTTGACCAATCGTCACCAAACTTGGTCAAAATATTGGTCATGGTCTAACTTAAAAGTGATTTAATTTTAGGATGTCAATGTCAAAATAATGGAAATGGTGAAAGTTACTTTAGGCTTTAACTTGTTTCTGTTCATCGTAACGACTTGTTCTTGATTGATGTGAAAGTCAAGATGCAAAAGATGGGTTTTATGATAGGCTTTGATTTAATAAAAAAAAAAAAAAAAAAAAAAATTTTTACCTGTGGGGGGAGGCTCTGAAATATCTGACTATGACACGGGCGCAGGATTACGCCTCTCGGTGTGATAGATTTGTAGACCTTGTCAGATCATCCATCTCAGAAGGAAAACTCTGATATAAAAACTGTGCTACTGTCTACTTACGTCTTGGCAGCAAACCGTTAAGGGAGGGAGGCCTCCTTATTCTTGATTGACAACCTTCCTAGAGCTGGAGTCTCGAATATAATATCTGGTTTGCAAACCTAAACTTGCTTAAGGAGTGGAAGGGCTCTGCCTATCGCCCGGCTTCTGCACTCCTTTGTCTATTAACCAGAGGTACTAGCGCAGGGACACCTCAAAGGTACCCAGTGCTTGGCCTTGTTTCCTGACTAGGACAATGAACACTGTCTCTTTATCTGGGCCACCTGATGAAAATTTTTTTCACTAAGCCTCACATGACTAGTCTGAGTCGCTCTTGTTTCGACAGGTTGAAGGTACAGATTAGACAGCTTGTCTGGCTGTTTCCGACTGGTAGCGCAGGAGCACTAACTCTTAGGTAGCGCTAAGAACGGCGGCTCCATCAACAGTTGTATAATATTGTGGGTAACTGTACGTGCCATGTTGTGCATGGAAAGGGACCCTACAGTTATCCCCGGTGGGCTTTCCCGATGCCACAACCCCATGGATCAAGTCTCGACTAATGGTCTGGTTGTGTGAGCTTATTGGCACCAAACAAACACCCACTTTGCCCTCCCCACTCTATCCAAAACCAAAATGACAATACAAAGAAACAAACCTAAACCAGACACCCACAAAAAACATCTTCACCTTTGAGGCTAGCATTCACAAATATCCAGGGGCTGAGAACCAACATCAATGACGTAGACACCTTTCTAGTAAACTCCCCGGATATACTAGCACTAAGTGTGATTTCTTCGCCACTTTGTTTGCGTGAGAGAACTGACAACTGCGTACAATATGTTTATATGAATATTTATTCATCCAATGTACATATGCAGCTGTGAAAACTGCAAATAAAAAAAATTTTAAAAAAGGGTATAATAAATCACAAATAAGAAAAGGACAAAGAGCAAGCAGTGAGCCCTAAAAGCGACACGAAATTTACATGAAACAAAAAGGTGCTTTCTCAAGACCACAAGGAAAGAGGAATGCGACCGCCAAAAGATATTTATCTAAACAACGAAAATGTCAATAAATATCAAAATAGGAGTAATTCTATTAAAATTAAAACGAAGCTATACATATGTATATATATTTACTTTAACTTTAAATATAGATAAAATTCTTTTACCTCGTTGGCATCAGGGGCTGAAGAAATCAAACTGGGACTACATTTTGGTCAGTGTCAATGTGAACGAAAAACAGCTGAGTCGTATCTCAAAAGCCCCTGACGATCCCTTTTCTTGTATCGCGTCGCCTGAGGGATTGGCCAGTTTACTGACCGAAGCACAACAAGGGACTCAATTTTATTTTACTTCTAAAGCCACCTAGAAACATAAAATTAATAATTATTTATCCTATCTACATGTATTTTATATTACCATTATTACTTATTACTCTATCTAAGGATGATGTTTTTTATTTATTTTGTTTATCTTTTCGATTCTATACTTGGGACCTATTTTATTGTCAGAAATCTATCGAAAGGTGTCATTAGGTTCGTTATTTTTACATTGGGATTCACGTAGTGTTAACAACTAACAAATGTCCGTATGCCCCATAATAAACGAATCTGGCGGCAGCCACACTCCCCCTCCAAATTTACCTTTGTGAATTTCCATTTCGGAGAAAGAATCTATCCAGTCCTGCCCAAAGCATTTCGAGCAAGGCTACGGCCACCACCATCCATATCTATATAAGTTCTTCAGGACCACTATTTCTCATCGCTTTTTTTTCTCAGGGCGGATCAACAACACCAATTTATGGACGGGTCTATCCAGGAAAATGGGCTTTCCAGTCCGTTTACCCTCCTTTGAGCGTTCCGGCTCCCCCATCAAGATGCGTGCTTTTCGTACACATCCATCAGGAGCTTTAATGGTGTCCGTGATCCTAGCTAGGTTCCACTGGCCTCGAGGAATGTTATCGTCCTTCAGGATGACAATGTCGCCTTCCACGAGGTTGTTCTGATTTTGCACCCATTTTTTGCGAGTTTGAAGTGTCTGCAAGTATTCTACTCGCCATCTCTTCCAAAACTGATCAGCTAGATATTGGACTTGTCTCCATCTCTTCCTTGCATATACATCCTCTTTTACAAAGTTACCAGGGGGAGGCAATGTGATTGCTGTTTTCATGGTCAGCAATTGATTTGGAGACAGAGGAATGGGATCACTGGCATCACTTTGATTGTCAGTAGTCAAGGGGCGACTATTTACAATAGACATTGCCTCATAAAAGAAGGTCCGCAGAGATGAAGTGCTCAACCTATCTCCAGACATTAGCAAGAGGCCCGCCAGAACTCTTTTTATAGACCCAATCTGCCTTTCCCAGACACCCCCCATGTGACTGGCAGCTGGTGTATTAAAGATGAAATCGCAGCTGTGTCGACATAGCATGTCCTTTAACTTTCCTTCATCTAGCTTCTCCAGCTCCGCTTTCCATTCATTCCTGGCTCCCACAAAGTTTGTTCCCTGGTCGCAACGAATGCTCCGTACTGGTCCACGGATTGATATGAAACAACGTAGACAGTTGATGAAGGAATCCGTTGTTAAGTCCTCTAGCATTTCCAGGTGCACTGCTCTGAGCGCCATGCAGGTGAATATAGCACCATATCGTTTTAATGTTTTTCTACCTTCCTTGACAAGGAAGGGTCCGAAACAATCCATTCCACAGTACGTGAAAGGGGGTGCTGCCTGCACTCGATCTTTGGGTAAATCGGCCATTTTTGGAGTTTGGGTCTTTCCTCGGAGGCGCCTACAGAAAATACAGCCGAACAAGGTTGAAGACACCGCCGTCCTGCCTCCTACGATCCAGATCCCTCTGTTTCTGAGAGCATTTAGAGTCATACCCCGGCCTTGATGTGCTGTGAGCTCATGGAAATGCTTGATAATCAGCCGTGTAACATGACTATCCTTTGGGAGTATCAAGGGGTATCTCACCTCCATAGGAAAAACTGACCTTTTTAGTCTCCCCCCCACTCTGAGCATTCCGTCCTCATCGACAAAGGGATCCAGTTGGAAAAGGCTACTCTCCCTTTTAATTGAGGTTGCCTTTGTTTGCTTTTTTGCGCTACGTAGTGATGTCAGCTCTTCCAAAAAAGGCATCTTGTTGTACCAACTTGATGATCTTGTTCTCTGCGCGTTGTCGGACTGCCTCACCAGATTCCAGACCTTGCCCCCTTCTTCGGTATAGATATTTTAGGATCAGAGACACAACTCCCACCATCCGTCTCCAGTCCGAGAATCTATTCCAGATGTCCAATCCAGGATGTTCGCTTTTGGCTGAGGTGGAAAGCGTCGTTATCGTCCTAACTTCAGGGTCATCAAAAGGGATCTTATATGTGTGTTCTTCCTCCGACATCCCCTCCTCCCAAAGGAACGATGGTCCCTTGAACCAACTGGAAGTCTTTAGCTCGTCCGCATTTAGGCCTCTGGAGGCGTGATCGGCAGGATTGTCTTTGGTACATACATGATGCCACTGTTGCGTTTTTGTGGTGTTTTTAATGGTTTGCACCCGGTTCGCTACATATGTGTGAAACCGCTTGGCTTCATTTTCTATATAGGCTAAGACGATTTTAGAGTCTGTCCAGAAGTAGTTGGTGACATTGCTTAAACCTAGTTCAAGGTTCAACAGGTTGCTGATCTTTACTGAGGTTACAGCTGCCTGCAACTCCAATCTGGGAATGGTGATAGGTCGTAATGGAACCACCCGGGCTTTGCCCATGACTAAAGAACAGTGTATTTGACCGTTCTTATTTATCTCCCTTAAGTAAGAGCATTGACCATAGCCTATGTTACTGGCATCAGAGAAATGGTGCATTTCTACCACACTGGCCTGTCCAAAGTCCTTTGGTTTGTAGCATCTGTCAATCTTTATTTGAGCTAGTTTCTGCAACTGTGATCTCCACCCCTCCCACCGAGTCATAATCTGTTCTGGGAGGGGGTCATCCCAGCCAGAGCCGGTTCTGCAAACTTCCTGCAGAATCTGCCTTCCTTTTAGTATGAAAGGTGCAATCAGGCCAAGTGGGTCGAAAATAGAGGCCACAGTAGACAGGATGCCTCTCCGAGTGACGGGTTTGTCCTGGAACACCACTTGAAAATGGAATTGATCGGACTCTATACACCATCTCATTCCCAAGGCTCTCTCAATGGGTAAACTTTCCATTGAAAGGTCAAGATCAACCAAGTCTTTGGCTCTTTCCGAATTTGGGATGGCCTTAAGGACTTCGCGGTTGTTTGACGCAAACTTATGCAAGCGCAGATTTCCCTTTTTACAGATGGTACACGAATTTTGGATCAATTCAATTGCAGACTTCACATCAGCAACACTTGTGAGACCATCATCCATATAGAAGTCTCGGGATATAAATCTCGAGGCCCCTAATCCTAGGTCCTGGTATTTTTCAGCAATAAACTTTAGGGCGAAGATTGCACACCCAGGGGATGACACTGCTCCGAAAATGTGTACCTTCATTCGGTACTCTTTGGGTTCCTTATTGAAATCTCCTCCAGGCCACCATAAGAAACGCAGATAGTCTCTGTCGTCTTTGTTGACTAAGAAATGATGATACATCCGTTCGATGTCACACACTACAGCGATCGACTCTCTTCGGAATCGGCATAGGACTCCGACCAACGTATTTAGTTGATCAGGACCCTGTAGTAAGTGATCGTTTAGACTGGTGCCTCGATGTTTGGCTGCACAGTCAAACACCACTCTAATTTTTTCTGGCTTTTTCGGGTGGTACACTCCATGATGAGGAATATACCAAACGGTTCCACCATGGAGGTTGGTGTTGGGAACTTCTTCGGCCTCGCCTTTTTCTATTATGGTCTCCATAAAGGCTCGGTAGTCCTCTGAGTATTTTTCATCTCTTAGGAACTTACGCTTTAGGTGTGACAAACGGAGCTCTGCAGATCTTTTGTTGTTGAGTAATTTAGGTTTCTCACCTTTGAATGGAAGTGCCAGAGCAAAGTATCCGTCACTTTGCTGGTGTATGCTTCTCTTAGCAAGCTCCATGAAACGGAGATCCTCCTGTGAAATGGCCTTTTCATTTACCGTTTCGATGAAATCCGATTCCAGTAGGTTCGCCACGTCGACTGGCCTTAGGATTTCCTCACGGATTGTAGACCGAAAGGTGAAGCTTATCTTCGTAGGAGAGTTTTTGTTTAGCGGCCTTTCTTTGTTTGGACAGAGTTGCACACTCTTTGGCACCTCCCATGTCATTACTCGACAGGTTAGCCCGATAGCATCACCAGAGTCCTCCCTGGGATCTGTTTTGCCCACAATGCTCCAGCCCAAGTCAGTCTCCACCGCAAAAGGATCGTTATCCCCTCCGGTGATACAATTTTTGGGGGCTAGAGCTCTTGGACAATTGTATCCAATTAGTAGCCCCACGTCACAATCTTTGAGTGGGTGAATGCGATGTGCAATTCCTGCCAAGTGGGGCCATCTCTTAGCTGTTTCAGGGGTAGGGATGTGATTCCGTTCTACGGGTATGAAATCCCTAGAATAGGCATTTGGGAGGGAGATTTTCTCTTTTGACTCATACCCTCGAACCATCAAAGTGTCCAGTTTTTGACATCTGATAATTTTATTTTTTGAGGTCATGGTGGTCAGTCGAAGGTTTACTGGTTCAGAGTGCTTTGCCAGGTTGTTTCCCGAACCATATATTTTTTCCAATGTTTCCGTCAAGACAAAGGTTGCATCCGACATAGTATCCAGTAGGGCATATGTCAGGTGTTCCTTCTGTGGACTTGAAGTTGAGGACAACCATACGGGCACAATCATGGAGGAGATGAGTTGGGCGTTGGTTTCTGTGCTCATCACACCTCTACACACAACCTCTGGGGAGTTACCTTCCCCATGTCTAGGTTCTTCAGAAGTAGAAGGCTGTCTAGGAATCATTGCTTTCATAGTTCCATCCATGTGGAGGCAAGTAGGGTGTCTACGACTGCAGCGTCGACATGTGCTCCTGTTAACACATTGCTTAGAGATATGTCCCTCACCTAAGCATGCGAAGCATAAGCGATTATCCAGGATGAACTTCCTTTTCTCCGGCATGTCCCTTTCGACAAAGGCCTCACATCTCTGTAGCGAGTGGTAACTATTGTAACAAAAACGACATGCTTTTGTGAAACTCTTATTTTCATCCTGGATGCCAGCCATTAGGACATTCGCACCAAAGTTCTTATTTGGTTTTGCAAATATCTCAGAGGTATCTCTGAGAGACGCCATCGACGTTACTGGTGAACATGCGATTTTTGCTTCCTTCGCGAGGAAATCCGCCAACTCAGAGAAGGACGGATACATTCCTGACCTCATCTTAGTTTCCTCTGCCATTCGTCCCCAACGGCACCTTAGCCACTCCGGTAGCTTCTCGACCAACTTCCGATGCTCTCGGATGTCGTTCAGCAATGACAGCTCCTGGATACTCTCCATCGCAACCCTGCACTGTGATACAAAATCTGCGAAGCGAAGTAAGCCCAACGAGTCCTTTCCATTTACTTTTGGCCAGGAGCTCAATTTTGTGCGGAATGCTTCAGCCACAATGAACGAACTTCCGTATCGCTCTTCTAGCATCCCCATTGCGCTAGTGAAGGCACTCTCTGTTCTAAGCAGCGAGTATATCCTTACAGCTTCCCGAGGAGATCCATCCAGATACCGCTTGAGGTAGTGTATTCGTTCCTCAGGGGGAATACCCTTTGTTTTTATCAGTGAGGTGAATGATGCGATCCACTCAGGGTACTCAAGGGGGTCTCCGCTGAAAATGGTGGGCTCAGGAGCTGGGATTCGACTTAGTGCCATTGATTCAGCATAAGACTCTATCAATGCAGTTATGTAGCTTTTGTCTGTCGGCCTAGTGAAGTAATGCCTGTCGTTCTCAGGCACGGTCACAGGGATGCTCAGCTCTGGTGGCGACAAGGGCCTCGGCTCAGTCGTGTTGGACAAATCCACGGTAGACGGCAGACGACCCGAACTCGCAGGCTTTTGTCCAGTAGGCATGTCGTATCGATTCAAAGCTTCAGTTCTCGTCTGCTCGATACGCAATTGATTCTGGATCTCATCCTGTCTACGCTGCCCCTGGATTCTCCTCTCTTCATCCTCCAGTTGTGCACGCTGTCCCCGAATTCTCCTCACATGTTCCTCCTCTCTAGACACTCTCTCCCTCTCCGATTGTAATTTGGCCAACAGTATGGCAGTCCTTATAGCTGAGTCTCTCAACATGGCAGAAGAACTAGACACGTGCGAGGAGGCATGAGAGGTAGAGGACACCCGGGAAGAAATCTGGGAAGCAGACGAAACCCGCGAAGAGACCCGGGAGACAGGCGAAACCCGGGAGGCAGACGAAACCTGGGAGGAAGCCCGAGGGGGGAGGAGAGCCTGGGAGGGAGCAAGAGATGATTTTGGGGCCAGGCTTGGTGATCCGACGGAGGGCCCAGTTCTAATGCTATCAGCCTGATCGATAGCTCGACGTACTCTACGTGCAAGCCGATTTGACCTTGTGCCAATCCGCTTGAAGGACTCCACTAGTTTGGGATCTAAGTTTTCGTCAGCCAAGTTCATGATATGGTCGTAAATTGCCTCGATGGCCTCCATATCATTTTCCACACGATCGTCGATCTGCTTTAGCTCGACTATGGACATCGCTGACAATTCCCTCTCCGAGTTGTCCCTAACGAATCGACGAAGAGCGTTAATCTGATGGGACAACCCTTTCCTCAACTCGTCCTGCTTACACTCCCTGGCCTTTGACGTCAACCGTCTGTCGCGCTCAAATTTCCGTAATCCTAGCTCGTTGGTAACTCCAGACACCGCCTTGGAAGCATCGCCGACCATTGGTTTTTGGAGAGTGCTCGTCTTTTCGTGATCAGATTTACCCGCCAGGAAGGATGCCCGACATTCCTCTTGTTCGTCTGCCATCTTCAGAACGGACCCTGTTTAAAAACCAATACGACAGAAGTGGCGGTGGCCCTCACCTTTTTACAAAAAATATAAGCAAAAATAGAAGTCCCCCGGAAAATCAAAATAAAGTTTGCGGACACACAAAAAAAAAAAAAAAAAAAAAAAAAAATATATATATAAAAAAAAAATGCAAATCACAAAAGAGGTAAAAAAAAAAAATAAATAAATAAAAAAAAAAAAATGCAAATGTCCGTATGCCCCATAATAAACGAATCTGGCGGCAGCCACACTAAGCGAAACAAACCTACAATCTTCTCACACCATTTTGACATGACTGAATACCTCCCACTCTACCGTAAAAGCCTGACAAACATATGCACAGACTAGGAGCTTACGTTCGGAACACACTCTTGACTAGATAACATAGGCTAGAATCGGATGACCAAGCTTACATGTGCTTTAGATTAACCTTATAGCACAGCATTAGTTACTTGTATTTCTTATACCGTTCTCCTTCGAGCCAAGACTGCACCCTGCTTAACTTACTCTCTGAAAGCATATATACAGCGCTCTCACTTGACTCTAGTGCACAAATACATGTATTTGAGGATTTTAATGCACATCATCATTACTGGCTTGGATTCTCCAACTATACAGACGCAGCTGGTAACTCTACGTATAGTTTCTTCATAGCGCACTCCCTCTCACCGACTCTCACTTTCCAAAACCACCTTCCTGATCAAGTGGACCAGCAAGCTCACTGCCCGAGCTCGGGAACGCTGATCACCTTGTAATAATTGATATCACCCTAAAATCTCATTCCAAAGCTGATGAGCCATTGCTTAAAACGACGAGATACTACAAGCAGGCTGATTTTGATTCCATCAGAGATCACATCAGCGACGCCCCATGGAGTGAAACTTTTTCTCTCTCTGCTGATCAGTGCGCAAATGAGGTAACCAACTGGGTCAAAGTAGGCATGGAAGCACATGTCCCCATGCGAAAATTCTACAGCAAGTCCCACTCTCCACATGGTTCACCTTGGAATGTGTAGCTGCTATTGCTCAGAGGCAGCAAGCATTCCAATAATTCAGCTGCTGTAAGTCAACTACGAATAAACAGAAAAAAAATTGTAAGACTGTGATAGATGAAGCAAAGAGAAGGTATACAGAGATGACCTAGGTACTCGTGATTTCTGGAAAATCTTCAATAGTGTAGTGAACAATGGCCAATCAACAATTCCCCCACTATCAAATCATAATGATGTCATTTGCACGGCAACTGAGAAGGCTGAACTACTTGCCTAGTGTTTTGCCATAAACTCCACTTTGGACTCCGTAAACCATTCCCTCCCAAATTTCCTATTGCGGATTGAAGCCACATTTGATGACCTGGTTATCACCTCATCTCATGTCATTGACATCATAAAAAAACCTTGACACATCCAAAGAAATGTGGGCCTGATCTTATACCAGTAATAGTAATAAAGAAATGCTCTGCTGAGCTGGCCCCTGTCCTCTCCAAATTATACAACAAATGCCTTGTCGAATCTTGCTTCCCTGATAGCTGGAAAATTGCCTTTGTGGTACCAGTCTTCAAGAATTCTGGAGATAGAACTGACCCTCAGAATTATTGCCCCATCAATCTACTCCAGCTCTTCGCTAAAATCTTTGAGTCATTAATCAATCTAGCAATAATCCAGCACCTTGTTAATGCTAAACTTCTTTCTAACCATCAGTATAGATTTAGGCAAGCACTGTCTACTGTGGATATCTTAACAGTCATCTAAAACATATACCATCTACTGAACAAGCCAGGTGAAGCTAGGGTGGTAGCACTTAATATATCCAAAGCCTTTGACAAGGTCTGGCATAAAAATGAATTCATATGGTATTATTAGAAAAATATTTAATATAATTAGATTCTTCCTAACCAAAAGAAAGATCCAGGTTGTCCTCAATGGCCGTTCATCAAAACAACATGACATAAATGTAGGGATCGATCATAGGACCTTTATTGTTCCTTATTTTCCTAAATGACCTCCCTGATGAGATTGTGGCTGAGATAGGTATATTTGCTGACGACATCATGCTCTACTCTCATCATGTGGGTAAAACGGACGTGCACATATCAGAGAAAATTGCTGGATTTTTAGAAAGTGACCTCCAGTCTAAAGTGGAATGGTGTCATAAATGGATGTTAACATTTAATGCTGCTAACACAAAGCCCCTTTCTTTCAACAAAAAACCTCTTCAACCACCGGTTGTCATGGCAAATAACATCCTACTTGAGAGTCCAACGTTCAAACTCCTCGGCCTAACATTCACAAGTAACATGACTCGAAGCAAATACATAGAAGACATTGTCAAGGCTACTGCAAAGGTGGGATGCCTCTACCGTGCTAGAAAACTTCTCACACCTGACAGTATCCTATATCTCTACAAAGTCACCATCCATCCGTGCATGGGGTATTGTCAGATCTGGCTGGTGCACCATCCACTAGTCTCTCCGTCTTAGACAAGGTCCAAAAAAGAGTATCTAATCTAATAGCTCCCTCGCTATCCAACAAGCTCCATCGCCGCAATGTTGCATCCTTATGCTTGTTTTACAAGTATTTCAATGGAATGTGCTCTGATGAACTTGCTGCTCTTGCGCCCCCTTGACATACACTCAACCAACCCGACAATTAGCTAAATCCCATCCAAGCTACTGTTGAAGTCCCTAGATGCCGGAGAGCCTTCTACTCCACTAGCTTCTTTCTTAGAGCTGCTGGCCTTTGGGACTTGCTCCCTGTTTTCCTGACGGTACTGACATGCAGACATTTAAAACAAATGTGAACAATCATCTAGCTGCACAGCTCCCAATTTAGGACCCCCTCAACTTTCACCCTAATTCTCAGTAGCCCCTTACGTCTAGTTTGGGGTGAACTAAGTTTTTAAAAAAAATGGCTTATTATCGTAACTAGTGAGAAGGAAGTACTTACTGTGATTTCATTGGTCATGTTGGAAAGATCTCTGTTAACTTTGAGGTTTTCCATGGAGGAATTGTAGCCAATGCAGTACTGCATGAAGGACCTTGACCGTAATTTTGAAAAGTTCTGTCATGGTCGAATTTTGATGGAATTTCAACTTCCGATTTTTCCAAATTTGATGTATGAATCTGCTACTCTTTGATAACAGTAACCACGATGCAAAATTTCAGCCTAATCAGATAATTTTTGAGTCATCCACATTTCCGTAGCATAACTTGGGAAATACTTCATACAATATGGAGAAGTAAAGCTCAGATAAGACTTTGGCCCATCCTTACTTTTGTTCTAGTCATATGTAGTAATAACTTAGGATTTTAACTCCGACAGATATGATATTAATATAAAGATCAAAATGATTTAGAAAATGATATAAATATAACTTAGTTTTAAACAACGGAACAATTGTAAAAATATATATTAGATATTGAAGCATATTTTCAGTAAGATTTTCTTTGTCTATTTGATTTTTGTCCCAAATTCTAACGAACTTAGTTAAGTAAAACTAAGGTAAATCCATATTTTCAAAGTCATGTTATTGTCTTGAACATAGTCGAAAGCTCAAAAAATAAACTAAGGTTTGTCATCTTTTGGATGAAATTCACATATTTGATTGGTCTCCCCTCTTCCATCTGCAGGTATGATCCCATTTTCAACATCATAGGGAGCATCACAGGTTATAATTGAAAATCATAAAAAATTAAAGATCTCTCTGATATTCCAGGTGTAGTTTTGTTCATGGAGGCTGGCCAAAATAAAATGGTAGTATTTTGACAACTTAAAGTGTTTTGGTTTTTAAAATATGACTATTTTAGTAGAATAACCTTGAAATCTGTGATTATCCAAACCGTTTTATGGTCGGTGGGTATTGCTAGTTTAAACGTTGGACTCTCAAGAAGGGTGCTATCAGCCATGATACTTAGTGGTTGACAAGGTTTCTTATAGCTGTTAAAGAAAAAAGGAGCTTCTGCTTGGTAGCATTAAATGTGACCATTCATTTTTGCCCTATTCTACACTCGACTGGAAGTCATTAGCTAAGCGATTGCCTTGCCTGTGTAGGCATTCGATTCACCCTTATGCCGGTAATAAAACGTCATCAGCAATTACACATCTCGGATGCAATTGCATCAGGGAGGTCATTTCTAATGATCAGAACCAAACTGATTTTTTTAAATTACTCTACTTTCCCTTTTCTGGAAGGAATCATGTGATCAGGAATCCAACGACTGTATTTTTTGTAAGGGGAAGGGAGTGAAAAGGAATGGTAGATAAACCGGAGAGACTTGTTTTTACAAAAGGTGTGACTGTTGTACTCGGAAACCCTGGATTTTCCCTTCCAAAATGTTCTAAAATGTTATTTTTAGTAACATGGCAGACTTTCTGGCACCTGACAGTTCTGTTTCTTTGAGACAAATTTCTGGGATTTGGGCAGCCGTAATATTGACAATTGACAAAAAAATCTTTTGTAAAATCTTTTTTTTCTTTTTTCAAACAGGAAATTAAAAAGAAAAAAATTTCTTTGTCTTCTAAACAAATTATTTTTGAGTGTTGCTGTCAATTGAAAATTATTGCAGACTGGCATTAGATTATGCTTTTCCTTAATTCCTTTCAAAACGCTCTGAAGTTTAATGTTTAAATGGTGTTCCTATAACAGCACATTTCTCACTTTGTTATTTTCATGCAATTTGTGAATCTTTACATTTTTATTCCATTTTCCGCAGATTTTTTTCAGTTTCAGCCGCATATATTGCAAACGGGCTGCATAGATATGGGCAATTTGTTGACCAGAAGATTTTTTTATGTGAACTCGGTCGGAATTGGTCTGGCAAATACTTATTTGTCTGCGAAAGGTACTTTGTTTATTTTTGAACTCGGATCCATTTCAGCCCGAGGGCTTCCTTGCTTTCTGAGCTCAACATCGTGCTGGGCTACAGTAGGTTTTCCAGGCACATCAGGAAAATTTACTCAGAAAATAAGTTGCGATATCTCAGTCGCAAATGACTTCTAGCAAAATTTCTATTTAAAAATAAAATGATTGAAAAATAAAACAAACGCCCGTAGTTTAATTTTTTTAAGGTTTAAAAGAAATTATTTTTAACTTAAATACTTGATTAAATCGAAAATAATTTAACTGAAAACCTTTTTATAATTTACTTTTTAATTAAATAAAGTTTTTAAAAAAATTTTTTATTTGTATGTGTATATCAATTTTAGTAGAAGACATATGTGACTGAGATATCGAAAGTAATCGTTATTTTTTTGTCATTTAAGTCATATTCAAAAATTGAAAGAAACCTTTTTTTTATTTCAAATAATGGACTTACTATAAGAAGAGACTATTCAGGATTAATAAGTCTATGAGTGACACCAAAAGACAGCATTTTAAGTGCTCGAAATCAAATCACTATCTGATATGGAAGTAATATTAAGAAATAAATAGTTGAATATTTATCGTAAACATATAATTGTTTATCTGATAGCTGAAATACGACAATGTCAATTTTATTTTTTAATAATGCCGTAAGCCGACATTGCTGTTGAAGTCAATAATGAAAAATGTTTTCACCATAACCATCTTCCTAGCCGGAATAAGTATTTTTTTTTAAAACTTCTGTGAAATACATTTTGTTATTGCAAAGAACATGGTAACAAAAAGAAAAATTGGCTAGTCGGAATCAAATATAGATTTCGCAGATGCAATGTATCAATTACAAACCTTAAATAGACCGGCTTGACTTTATTATATAAAAGATGAATATTAAGAAAAAACATGGTTTACTATTTGGTTTATAATTTCATTTTAAAACTTTACTGATTTAACTTGTTTCTCTCTTTAAACAGGTGATCGATGGTGGTGATATGGATATTAGCTTTTACATCCAAGCTCCAAGTGGATCTATCCTTGTAGCAGAGGACAAGAAATCTGACTCTGCGCACAAGTAAGTTTCTATATATCATTCGCTTCCTTATTGTTCCCTTATTGTTTTCCAAAAAGTTTCAATTACTTTAACTTATCACTTCATAAATTCATTGTGAATGTTGGCAAAAATGTCTTTCAGCCATTTTTTTCCCTTGTGAAGTGATCGTGTCATGGTTATTGAAAGATGTAACTTTGAATATGTGAATGTGAGTTAACAAACAAAAATATGAGAAAGAATTTAACTGAAGAAACTTGTTACGGACAATAATTAATTACTTTTTACAATTGGAAGAGGATTTACTAGTTAATTGATATTTATAGTGGGAGCTAAAACGATAACGTAATTACAGATGTTTCTCGCTTGTTGAAGACAAAGGGACATAACTCTCGCAATTTTGCAAGCAATTCTAACAAGTTATCTCCCTTTAATGTCCGTTCTGAATGTCTCATTTTTCTAGCTAGAAATGGCTCTAGCTAACACTTCCCCTTTTTGAGCTTTGTGCTTTTTGACGTGGTCTGACTTGCATTGGATTCAAACAATTTTGTATACAAACAGACCTCTTTGGTAATGTCTTCAGTTGAGTTCGAAGTTGTTTCTTTTGGATGACTGGGGTGCGTTGTTGAGGCAAATCGAATGTATCCAACAGTATCTCCAATGGGAAAGTATCTTCATGTGTATTTTGTGTGCCTTGCATGTCAGTCTCTGTGATGGTTGCAATTGGTTTGCGTGTCGAACCCTAACAGAAAACTGCAAATTCACGTCATAAATGACATTTCCGCTTTTGTGTAAAATGTAACCCTGCGTCCACTTTTGATTACCATTCTGATAGTCACGTGCTAAGACTTTCTGTCCCTATTTGAAAGTGCGAGTTACTGCACCATGATGACGGCTAAACTGCCGCTCCATCTGTAAGTTTCTCTGGTGAGAAGTTTGTGCAGCTGGACGAATGGCATCCATTGGTAAATATACTTTCCGGTTCAATAAAGCTTCAGCTGGTGAACTAACATTAGAGACATTTGGGTTTGGAGTAGCTCTATAACTTACAAGGGACATCTCTAGTATTTCTGGAGGAGTTCCCTCCCCTTTGAGTTTTAAGAGTTCCCTCCCCTTTGAGTTTTAAGAGTGCTCTCTTAAATGTATCCACAAAAGTTTGATTTGACCGTTGGATTGAGGGTGAAAAAGTGGAGTACGGATGTGTTTGATACTGTTCTGTTTGCAGAAATTTGTAAATTTTGCTGAAGTGAATGCAGTACCATTGTCAGAAACTATGGTCTCTCGTACTCCAAATCTGCTGAAAAATGTTACAATTTTAAGACTATTTCCTAAGAGGTAATGCGGTTCATTGAAAAAAATCTCAGGCCATTTACTGTAGACATCTACTTGTAGCAGAAAACATTTTCCATCAATGAGTCCTGCAAAGTGAATATGAAGACGTGACCAGAGTGAATCTGGAATAGGCCAAGAAAAAAGTTTTGCTTTTCTCTCGGCTTTTGCAGCTAATTGACATTTTGAACAGTTTTGGCTCAGTTCCTCTAATTGTTTGTCCAATAGACATAGCTACGTGCTAAGGCTTTCATTCGGCTAATACCTTGGTGTTCAAAGTGAAATTGTTTTAAGACACAATTTTGCAACTTTAAAGTAACAGTAACACGTTCTCCAAAAAGAATACAACCATCAACAATGATGATTGATGCTGGAAAAAGTGTTAGAAGTTTTTGTCTTTACATACCTTAGGCCATTTTGTACGATGGAAGTACAACACTGATTTGAGTAAGGGGTTGGAAGCTGTAGCCTCGCAAATCATTTGTGAAGTAACTGGCAGTGCTCTGACAGTTGATGAGAGTACTGAAATAATTTTGGGTTCCACAGATAATGCTGAAATGACTGAATCCTCTTTGACTTTGGTTTGCTTATCTGGATGAAGCATTTGCATGTCCGATTGCATCAGTTGAATAGTATCTGATGGAGAAATCATAATCCAACAGCATAGTCGTCCATCTTTGCAGATGGTTAGCTGTGTAGACAGGGATACCTTTCTTGGATCCGAAAATGCTAACAAGGTAAAGTGACGTCCATAAATCATCTTGTGAAATTTTTTTGTAGCAAAAATTATTGCCAATGCTTCTTTCTATATCTGACTATAGTTTCGCTCGGCAGGTGTCAGTGACCTGGATGCATGAGCTATTGCTTTTTGGCTGCCATCGGAAAAGCTATGTGAAATTCGAGCTCCAACACCATAATCATAGGCATCAGAAACAACAACAATATCCATGGATGGGTTGGGTGAGCAACATATCAGAAGAAAGTAAAGATTTAATCTTATTAAAGACAGATTGACACTCAGTGGTCCATTTCCATGTTACATCCTTTTTCAAAAGATTGTTGAGGGGTGCACATACTTGAAGTTCTGGCAAAAATGCACTGTAGGGGCTAACTATGCCAAGGAAAGTAATGTTTTAATATTTGCTGGTGGCAGCATTTTTTTATTTTTATGGGTCTGTTTGTCGACCATTTTTGTCAAAAATAAATCCCAGATATTTAATTTGTGTTCGAAAAAATTCACATTTTTCCGCCTTTACATGGAATCCATACTGCTGAATTCGCTCAAAAGTAGAAATCAAATATTGTAGTAGTTCTTGTTGTGTAGAACCTGTAACGGTGAGATCATCGATGAATGCTGCAACTCTTGTCAATCCGGTTAACATTGCATCTATTGTTCGCTGAAATATGGCTGGAGCTGGTTTGACTCTGAATGGAAGGCGGTTGAATTTAAAAAGTCCCTTGTGAGTGTTGATTGTCAGAAGCTCTTTTGACTCTTCATATACCTCACACTGCAAGAAAGAATCAGAAAAATCAATTTTTGCAAAACAAATTCAACCATTTAATTTTGCAAAAATATCTTCTGGCAAAAAAAAAATTGTTTAATCCTGTGGAATAATCGGCACATATTCATACTCTTCCATTCTCCTTTTTAATAAAAACAATGAGAGTTGCCCATGCGGAATAATTAGTTGGTTGTAATACTCCTGCTTGTTGCAGACATTCCAACTCCTTGCTCACTGTCTAATGCAGCATAGGGTACTGGACGTTTGGGTCTGAAAACAGGTTTTGCATCAGACTTTAATTTGAGAGTCGCTTTTGATTTGGTGCAAAATCCTAAACTATCCTGAAAAAACATTTCCAAATTTAGACTGGAGTATTTCTGTAAATTGTTTATCAATGTCAGAAACTGATGAAATATTTAGAGTGTTAAAAACATGCTTGAGAGGAATATTGAAAAGTCCTAAATTCTCTATCCAGTCCAAACCCAGCAAATTCAAACCTAAATTATTAGAGAGATAGCATGTTACAGTAAATGTTTTTTTTTATCAAACGACACATTGCAACACAACTCACATGTCAACTGAATTGTGTCATCTGAGGCACTTTGAGCTATATGCTGCGTTTCTGTTAACTCCGGCTTCTCAATGTTTTCTCACGTTGATTGCGAGATTAGGGTAATATCTGAAGCCGTATCAAATTGAAATGTAACTGGATTGCTATTTACAGCAATAGTGATGAATTTTCTGCGAGATTAAAGATGAATTTTAAATGTTGAAGAAACAGTTTGAATTTGATCTGTACAATGTTTCTTTTTTCTTTAATTTCTTGTGTCAAATGTGGATGACTTTTTGAGGATTACAAAATCCATCTTTTTGTTCGAATTTAAAGCATTTCTGACATTTATGTTTTTTGAATGTGCAAAATGTGAAAAATGCATTTCACCACAATTCCAACAAGCACTTGGAGTGATTTTACTTGCTGGAGGTTTATTAGCCCTTGTTTGAACACTGTTTGTTAAGAATGGATTATTGGACTGTTGAACCACCATTGTGTCGTGTTTTAGTAGCAATGCCCACTAACAATAAAACAGTTTGGATAATCACATATGTCCAAGGTTATTCTACTAAACTAGTCATATTTTAAAAACCAAAGCACTTTAAGTCCTCAAAATACCACCATTTTGTCCGGAAATGAATATCCTTTCACATGCATTAATAAATAATAATCTACATTATATATTTAAAGAGTTTTCAGCAAATAAAGTCATAAAAATGTCAATGCCATTTTCGGTCATTTACGTCACCTTTTTTTTTTAACCCTCGTGTATGACGAATTTCGTCATGAAATTTGGAAAACAATCAGGAAAAATATCAATTTAAATTATGAAATTAATTGATCCATTATTTTGTTTTTGTAATCTTAAAATAAAGCTTCAACATAACGTGTATCGAACATTTAAAAAAAAAAAATTTTTTATACCCCAACTAGTAAATGCATCAATCTTAACTTTTTTTATGCATTAAATTTATAATTGTATGTTTTGTCTTTTAGTAGTAGTAGTAGTAATTTTGAATTACCCTATCCGAAAAAATATTGTCCCCTTTTGAGCGAAAGTCAACAATTGCTGCTATAGTATTGCTATATCAACATATAGCAATCATCAGCAGCAGCAGCTAGTTATAAACAGTAAGCTTCGTAAAATTTGTTTACAGAGTTTTGAAAAAAAAAGGCAAAAATACTTTGTGCTTAAAAAAGTTAATGATGTTTGTGAACGCATCATTGCCTGGACATTTTTTTCCTATTATGAGAATATTGAGGAATGATCCAGCTCCTTAAACAATGATCGTTATGTGTCTGATTCGGTTCTCGAAGAAAGCAGATGGATCTAAACAGCTTAGTACTACTCCAACTCAGAACTTTTGATCTACATAAAAATGTATATATATATCACTACTGCATATATCACTCACGCTACATCCAGATAAAAACTCTTCTATCCCTGGGGGTTTTTTTTTTTGCTTTTTTAATTTTCTTTCTCTCCTGTTTGTGTTATAGTATTGTATTCGATTGTTTATTATAAAAAGATCCATGTATTTGTCTTTCTTCTGCCAATTATTCTATTCAGTGTGTTCTTACCTGTCGACATCCTTACAGAAACGTGGAGTCATACTCCGAGCCAACGATTTACAGCAAAAATATAAATGCTAATTTGTGTCCGATATTATCGGCCGTCGCATAAGTCCAGAATCTTTAACAGCTAGGGAACACACACATGATAATTTTTGAAAGAAAAAATAATGGCTTTAGTAAAGGAATCTTTGAAAACTCTTTGCTGGGATCAGTTAGTTAGGCTAAAAAAAAAGCTGAAGCATTCCTAGTAAAATCTACAATTCGATGTTTGTAGGCTGCGGAAGAAGAGCATGATTAAAGTTATGGCAGAACATTTTAATAATAATCACATTTTTGAAGAGGAAATATTGATTTTTAAAAGCTAAAATTGCTGCCCAAGCTGAAATAGAACAAGAGGCAATAAGTTGAAGGAGCTAGAACTAAATGCACAGATCAATAGTACAATGCCTAGGAAGTTTGATCTAACTAAATAGATACGGCTCGTCTCGAAATTCAGGGAAAAAGAGGTGAACGGCGGTAAACTTGGAGTAGCCAAAAGACAGGATTATCAGGGAAGGCGTAGAAAGCTTGGTAAATTTATAGAAGTGCACCTTTCGTATTTCGACCCCTAAAAAAAATAAGTTTCTACTTTTTTGGGCAAATTACATGTAAACAGCCTCAACAAATATCCGCTATGAAAAAAAATTATGAATTTTTTTATTATTTTAGATTTTAGGAGGGGGGGTCACTTTCCTATAATAAGTTATACGTAAAGTGAGCACCCATTTCTTGGCCACCGAATCTCACCTCTCGTATTTCGATCCCTAAAAAAAATAGGTTTCTACTTTTTTGGGGAAAATTACATGTAAACAGCCATTTTAGATGTTAGGAGGGGTGGGGGATCACTTTCCTATATAAGTTATATGTAAAGTGAGCACGCATTTCTTGGCCACCGAATCTCACCTCTCGTATTTCGACCCCTAAAAAAAAAAGTTTCTACGCGCGGATATTTGTTGAGGCTGTTTACATGTAATTTGCCCCAAAAAGTAGAAACCTATTTTTTTTTTAGGGGTCGAAATACGAGAGGTGAGATTCGGTGGCCAAGAAATGGGTGCTCACTTTACGTATAACTTATATAGGAAAGTGACCCCCCACTCCTAAAATAATAAAAAATTTCATAATTTTTTTTTCATAGCGGATATTTGTTGAGGCTGTTTACATGTAATTTGCCCAAAAAAGTAGAAACTTATTTTTTTTAGGGGTCGAAATACGAAAGGTGCACTTCTATAAATTTACCGAAAGCTTATGCTGCGCTATCAGTCATAGATTGTGTGGAGTACGATAAAATTAAAACGGCAATTATTAAAAGATATGAATTAGTGCCAGAGACGTATAGACAGAAATTCCAAAATTGCAGAAAGCTGGAGACACAAATGTATGCAGAATTCTTACAGTAAAAAGAAAGACACTTTAGTAGGTGGTGTTTAGCAAGAGAAGTCTGGAAAGATTACGAGTGGTTGAAATTGCTGATTTTAACAGAAGTATTCAAGAATGGTCTAAGTAAAGAATTGTGTCTGATATTAACAGCCGTCGCATAAAATTTAAGCATTACATTCTCTCCATCTTCCTGTCAATTTTCTTTTGTGTTTCCTTTTCTTTCCTATCTTACATTTGAAATATAATAAATGAATAATTAATAAAGCAAATGTATATTCGGATTACTGTTCTCATCTTGGGTGTTTTTATCACAACGTTTCGGCCGATGTAACCTCCGACCTTCTTCAGGTGTACCTTGTCGAACTCGGGAATCTTTCTGTCGAACTCGGGAAATCTGGACGGAATTTCGAACTACTGAAGACTTCTTCATAGTCATGGCATATGGAACGAGAGCATGCTACCCCGTGGATTTAATAAGGGGTTCTGTTTGAAATTCAGTTCAGATTCCCGAGTTCGACAGAAAGATTTCTGAGTTCGGCAAGGTACACCTGAAGAAGGTCGGAGGTTACATCGGCTGAAACGTTGTGATAAAAAACACCCAAGATGAGAACAGTAGTCCGAATATACCAAATTCTACAAATTCTACCCTCATCTCAAAAATTCCGAAACACAAATTAAATTTGATCTGAAGATCAAATTTAATTTGTGTTTCGAAATTTTGCTGAAGCTTTGGTCATATTTTTTTTTTTATTATGATCAAATCAAAAAATTTCCATGGTTTCTTTTAAATCTATAAGGATATTCAAAAGATAGTTAAAAGATTAATTTTTAAAAAATGGATAACGTTGAATCTCTTATTTAAATTATTTTGGGTAAAAAAACTTTTTTTCAATTTGCTTTATTTTTTTTTCTCAAAATATTTATCTTCTACCATCGTTTTATAACGATATTGTTCAATTTCTCAAAAGTAAATTTATTGTTTCATGTAAAAGGGAATGTTATTAATTTATAATATCACTTATGGAGGAGCAATCTTTAAAAAATAACTACAGAATAAAGACAGTTTGGAGGAGTTTAGTTTTGTTTCTATTTTCTCTATTTCAGCAGATTTTCTGTGATTGAAATGAATCACTTATGACAGGCAAGGAATATTAGGAAATCATTTTATCTTTTGTTTTGATAGTGATTAGAAATCAATATTATTTTAAGTAGACCCCCCCCCCCCCCCCGACCACACACACACTAAATTATCTTTTTTGGGGTAGGGGGGGGGTCGCTTTTTAATGTGAGAATTTACTTTCTTTCACATAAGAGGATTTTTTGGACATTTTTTCCTTTTTGTGGCAGATATATTTTTTGTTGAATTTTTTGGTTATTTTTCTTTTTCAGAGTTGACATTAAGATAACAGGAACTTACAAAATCTGCTTTGACAACACCTTCAGCCGTTTCTTTCGAAAGGTTGTCTACTTTGATATCATTACTGAAAATGAAGAGGATGAAATCGATAATAGTAATTGGGTAACGAGTAAAGATGATGCAGCAGAGTTGATGGAAATTAGACTGGAAGATTTTAAAGTAAGTGTCCATTTTTCTTTTTGTTGAAGTTTCATTTTGAATGGTAGGAAGTTGGTGCTTATATTATTTAATCAAACTGCTCTGCCTTCAAGTGTGGGTTGTATGTCTGTAACAACTAAAATAATCCCATCACACTGGAAATAATGTATTGATTTCCATATTGAATGGGGATTAGAATTTCTTTCAAAATTATGAAAATATTAATGATTAATAAAACTTGAATTTATATTTTTTTAAACTTTAGTTTTGTAAATAATATTCTTGTTTGTTTGTATTTTTTACAAACCTTCCATACAAAAAATATCAGAAATACTGTACAGTATTTAATGTTATTGAACTTAAAATAATCCCATCACACTGGAAATAATGTATCGATTTCCATATTTTTTAAAACCATTCAATTGTCAGACAATATATCATCTGGCTGCATGAGTTGAAGCATAAACGTAACTGTTTATATTTTAATTTTAAACAATTTAATTCAATTATTTTAATACCCTAATAAAATTAATTAAAATTTTACGAAAGTTCTAATTAAAAAGAAAGAATAATTTGGTGAAAACATGCATTCACTTGCCTTTTAGTTTCTTATCTTCTAAATCAATAAACAGTTTGTTTTTTTTCCCACCTATCCGTTTTTTTGTTTTTTTTAACTTAGTTCACTCCAAACAAGGCAAGTTGCCACTCTAGACGTAAGGAGCAACTGAGAATTAGGGTGAAAGTTTAGGGGATCATCCTAAATTGGGAGCTGTGCAGCTAGATTTTTGTTCACATTAGTTTAAAATTTCTGCATGTCGGTGCAGGAGGGGAATTTCAAAGGCGGGCAGCACGAGGAAAGAAGCTATTGAAGTAGAAGGCTCTCCAGCATCTGAGGACCTCCATAGTGAATGGATGGAATTTAGCTGATTGTCGAGTTGGTCTAGAGTATTTACATTGAGAGAGCACTAGAGCAAGTTCATTGGAGCACATTCTATTGAAGTACTTGTAAAACAGGCACAAGGACGCAACATTGCGACAATGGGGCTGGAGCTTGGTGGATAGTGAGGGACAAATCAGATTAAGTGACTCTTTTTTTTAACCTTGTCTAAGAGGGAGAGACTAGTGGATGGTGCACCAGTACAGATGTGACAACAATACTCCATGCATGGGCTGATGGTGGCTTTGTAGAGATATAGGATACTGTCGGGTGTGAGTTTTTTGACACAGTAGAGGGAGCTACCTTCTTTATAGCAGCCTTGGCAATGTCTTTAATGTATTTATTCCAATTCATGTTACCTGTGAATGTTAGGCCGAGGAGTTTAAACGTTGGACTCTCAGATAGGGTGTTATTTGCCATGGCAATCAGTGGTTGAAGAGGTTTCTTGTAGTTGTTGAAGGAAAGGAACTTTGTCTTTGCGGCATTAAATGTTACCATCCATTTATGACCCCATTTCACTACAGACTGATGGGGCGATAATTCTGAGGGTTAGCTCTTTCTCCAAAATTCTTGAAGACTGGTACCACAGGCAATTTTCCAGCTATCAGGGAAGCAAAATTCAGCTAGGCATTTGTTGTAGAGTTTGGCGAGGACAGGGGTCAGTTCAGCAGAGCATTTCTTTATTACAATTACTGGTATAAGATCAGGCCCACATGCTTTTGAGGTGTCAAGGTTGGTTTTTATGATGTCCCTGCCCTGAGATGGGGTGATTACCAGGTTATCAAGTGTGGCTTTCGTCCACAGTGGGAAATTAGGGAGGGAGTGGTTTGCGGAGTTCAAAGTGGAGTTTAAGGCAAAACGCTGAGCAAGTAGTTTAGCCTTGTCAGTTGCCGTGCAAATGACATCATTGTGGTTTGATAGTCCGGGAATTGTTGATTGCCCATTGTTCATCACACTATTGTAGATTTTCCAAAAATCACGAGTACCTAGTTTCTGTGACTGAATGCATTTTCTGGTCATCTCTCTATACCTTCTCTTTGCTTCAGCTATCACGGTCTTACAATTTTTTCTTGATTCTACAAATTTCTGGCTATTCGTAGTAGACTTATGGCGGCCAGATTGTCTGAATGCTTGCTGCCTCTAAGCAATAGCTGTTGCACATTTCGAGGTGAACCATTGTGGAGAGTAGGGCTTGCTATAGAATTTTCTCATCAATGTCTGCTTTGACCCATTCGGTTACCTCATTTGCGCACTTATTAGCAAGGAGAGAAAAGGTTTCACTCCATGGGGCATCTCTGATGTGGTCTCTGATGGAATCAAAATCAGCCTGCTTGTAGTATCTCGTCGTTTTGAGCAACGGCTCTTCAGCTTTTGGACAAGATTTTAGGGTGATATCAATCATTACCACAAGGTGATTAGCGTTCCCGAGCGGGCTATGGGCATTCGTCAAACAAGCCTCAGGCAGTGAGGTCAAGAACAGGTCGAGAAGTGAGGCTTGATAGTCCACACGATCAGGGAGGCAGGTCGGGAACGTGACATACTGTGAGAGGGAGTGATCTATGGAGAAACTATACGTGGAGTTACCAGCTGCGTCGATATGGCTGGAGAATCCAAGCCAGTATAGGTGATGTGCATTAAAATCCCCAAATACATGTATTTAGGCACTTGAGTCCAGTGAGAGTGCTGTATCTATGCTTTTAGAGACAGTTAAACCGGGTACAGTCCTGGGTCAAAAGAAAACGGTATAAGAAATATAAGAAACTAGCACTGTGCTGTAAGGTTAATCTAAAGTACTTGTAGGCTTGATCATCTGTTTCTAGCCTATGTTCTCTAGTCAAGAGGAGTGTGTTCTGAACATAAGCTCTTAGCCCGTGCATGTGTTTGTCAGTGTTTATGGTAGAGTGGGAGGTATTCAGTCATGTCAAAATGTTGTAAGAGGATTGAAGGTTTGTTTCACTGAATGCTAGGATATCCGGGGAGTTTGTTAGGAGAAAGGTTTCTACGTTGTTGGTGTTGGTTCTAAGCCCCCAGATATTTGTGAATGCCAACCTTAAGGGGAGGCAAAGATGTTTTTTGGTGGGTGTCTGGTTTAGGTTTGATTCTAACTATATTAACATGAAAACAGGTTATCCTTATTTAATTCTGTCGTACAAGTTTTTAATATATATATATATATATATATATATATATATATACACACACAAACAGTTTAAGGTATTCTTAATTTGCATATTTTTTAAACAGTTTCTAATATTAATATTCTGTAATATAAATTTGTATTGTCATATTTCTTATATATACACCGATAGTAAAACGTTTGGTGTCTTCGGAATGCTGAGAATAAATAGTACACTTTAAAATATTTATTTGCACAAAATATAAAAATTTACAGTAAGAACAAATTAGGCACAAGGCCATCAAAAGTGTGGGGAGAGAGGGGGGGGGGGTATTAGTCATCCTTGGTCAAAAATGATCGAAATGTCTCTCCTATTCTAAACTAGATTCCTACACTTTGATCTTAGCCAAGGAACTATAAAAAAATGTTTTTATGCCTAAATATTTTTAAATGACTGAAAGAAAAACTGATTTAATCTATTATTGTATTATCTTTTGATGGGGTGGGTTTTGTAGCATCGGTTCTGTTGTCATAAGACCGTCCTCCCGTTTTTAAAGGGGGGTGGGGGTAATCCTCCCAAGTATTACATCCTCTTTTGGGGATTGGTGTGCATCCCCTCTTCCTTATTTTTTTGGGGGGTGGGGGTGAATCCTCTCAGGGTTTACCTCATCTTGGGGAGGGGTGGGGGGGGGTAGTGTAATATATCATTCATTATGATACAATCGTCTCAGGCATTACCTCCTCTTGGAGGGAGGAGGAATTATAGCATATGTTCATTGCTCATAATACCATCCTCCCGAGATTAGCTTTACCTTTTTCCGTGGGGATGTAGTGTTGTATCTGTTCTGTTGTCATGATATCGTCAGGCATTAACTCCTCCTTTTTTGTGGTGGGGGTAAGTTTTCGTTGGTCAGGATACCATCCTCTCAGCCATTACCTCCTTCTTTGGGGGTCAATGTAATATATGTTTATTTACCATGATACCATCCTTCCAGGCTCGCAAGAATATGCGACCAAAGAGAGCATATATTTGCTAAATTATTTATAAATTTAAGAGCTAACTTGTATGGAAATCGCTCCAGACAAGGCATGACGCCACTTGATGTAAGGAGCTAAAGAAAAAGAAAAAAAAACTATTTCAAGGTCAAAAATAGCCAATGATAAATGTTAAGTGGATAGAATCTGATCCAGAAAACAGCAATTCTTCCCCCTTTGTAAGAAACATCACTCATGGAACGTGAGGACTACAGGACAAAATAAGAGAAGCGAGAATTACGAGGCTGGCGAAAGTAAACCCAAGTTAGTCACTTTCAACTCTCCTAGTTATTTTATTTTTTTTAAGAAGCATACTTTTTTTTTTTTTTTTTTTTTTCTTTCTTTTCATGAAACAAAAATGAAAGTAAAGTCTCCCGGGTAGATACAGCGAATTCAAAACAAAATGAATTTTGCCAATAAAAATAAAATGAAGGAATAAAACGGCTGACCAGTTCTCGCTGGTCAGAGCTAAAATAAGAGGAATTGGTAATAACAAAAATATAAACAAATTGGACGGAAAAATCAAAATCCACAACAACAAAAAAACAAATTTATATTGTTGTTTTTAGACTAAGGAAAGGCCCTTAATAAAGAAATTATGGGAGGCAGATTATAGTAAAATTACATTAAGACCCAGAAATCTCTCCTTTCGCTTACAGATAGAATTGCTAAGACTTACTATAAAAATTTTCAACCATCTTAAAAATGGTATGACGAGTGTGATTTGTTTAAGATGAAAAATGACTTGCTACCATGGGCCAAGAAAGATTTTTTTTTTTTTTTTTCATTTTTTTTAAGATGTACAATTATCTAAATGTCCGAACATCTCAGTATGGATTTTAGAAATCACGTATTGATGAATTCTACTTTCTAACCAGATATTTTAAAAGTAAATGTTATATAAAATGTTTGACATGGATAACTAGAATAAAATATTTTATTGCCTTGATTTTTTTTTTTCTCAAATTAACATCAAATGTTTGCTTCTGGGGCTCAGTTATTTTGATGAAATTCAAATTTCCTACTTCACTTTCAAGATACAGGAAGTTGAATTACTGCTTTTATTTTGAACGCACTATAAAAGGATCATATATGAATTACTTTATTAAACCATTGATTTTAATTTCTTCTTTTTGTAGTCCATTGTGGAACGTGTTAAAGAAAATCTTGAAAGATCCCATCAAGTGCAAAACTACTTAAAAATGTTTGAAGCCAGAGATCGGAATATCCAGGAATCCAACTTTGAACGAGTCAATTGGTGGTCAGGAATCCAACTCTTTCTCATGATGTCAGTTGCCCTTACACAAGTTATCATGATCAGAAGTTTGTTTGATGATCATAGCAGACTCTATAAAGTATTCCATCAGAGATCATGAATAAAGCTTTTAGCAGCATTCAACACTTAACAGTATTTCTTTAAAATGACCCAACTGTAAAGTTTACTATGAAACGTATTGACAAATGATTTGGTATGAAAGACATTATACAGTATTCACATTTTTTGTAAGGCCAACAAAACTGAAATCTTTTTAAAAACATCCGAGAGACATTGCATTTTTAATACTTCATTTCTATTAATTTGAAAAGAAAAAAAAAAAATGTGTATTTTATTCTGTTTTATCTCTTATTTTTATATCAATCTTTTTTAAGATTGGAATAGATTTTTAAGTGTCTCAAATTGACACTACTTTATTTTTTTCTTTCACCTTTTTTCTTAAGTGTTTTACCTTTGATAAAAGATCATTATTTTTTTCGTTTTTTTCTCAGTTAAATTCTGATTTACATAATTTCTAAATTTGATTTGATTTTTCAAATTTAAATACATAAATTTTTAACATAATTAATTTCATATTCAATTTTTTAAATTATTAAAAAGTAATGGATAAAGTTTAAGACCTTTTAAATAAATGTGTTTCATAAAAAGTACTTTTATTGTACTCTAGCTATTTTGATACTAAAAAATCCCATGCCAATCAAATGCAAACCAAATTCCTTAAACAATTTTTATATTTATCAGTTTATACAGAAATTGCAAAAGTAGGAGATCTATTTTCAAAGAGCCATTATGCAACAATCAAATCAGTTCAAGAATATTTTATGATAGAAAAAAAATTTTGGTTTGCAAATGTCTCCTCCATCAAGTTTGGGGTATGAGGTTTGTAAAGAGTTGCCATTATTATTGGGCTTTATAATCGAGTTATTTGCAATGGATATTCCGCTAACATAATTGTCTCTGGATATTAAACTGTTTGCTTTTTTGAATCTTAGATATTATTTGAATAAAACTTTTCATTCATTATTTTTAGTTCAAATTTGAAATTATACTTTTTATTTCAAAGCTTTAAAGCTATAAATGATGGAAAAACGTGAGTGCTTGTCAATTTTGAATGTCTTTACTTTTTTAAGAATTTTAAACTTTTATTTTCTCAATTCAGAATTTCAATTCATTAGGATTTATAAAATTTAATGTTTCTATTTATTTTTTAAAGTTTTACTGTTCTGCATTAGATTTTCAAACTGTCATAAAAATGGAATTAAAATCACTTGTTCATGGATATTTGTGATATTAATACAATTCAGATTATGCCGACTGCTATTCTCATCGTGGTTTATATAACCTCCGACCTTCTTCAGATGCATCTTTTCGAACTAGGAAACCTATACAGAATTTTGAACCGAACCAGATGTCTTGATAACTCTCATTGATCAGGGGTTCAGGTCTTTCACAAATTGAAAGCAAACCTTCTCTGGACAATACCTCAACTGCAACCCCCACCATTCATACAATGTTAAGGAATTGTAGGTTGCCTAGAATATTGAGCAAAAACTATATGTAGTAACGGTAATACATATCAAGAGGAGATAGACGACCTAACAGAAACTCTACTCTCCAAAATATCTACTCAGAGATTATGTCATCAGCTCCGAGAAATCTGGACCAAACATCAATGGATACTTCTGAAAACTCACCAGTCTACTATACATGAAGGGCTTGTCTGAAAAAATTCAGAGGATATACAATCCATATGACATCAAAACAGTATTCAGGAGCAACTTAACTCTCTGAAAACATTGAGTCAAGCCTCCTAAAGAAAACCTCATGATCAAGAACTGTGTGCATGCCATTCTGTAGTGTCATCAAAGTACGAAAGCTGTCTAATGGTTTGTTGATCTGCTGCTGCTTGTCCGCTGTCGGTGTTGTACTTTCGCAAGACACAAAGCAACAAATAACTATTGATAGTTGCAAAAAAGGTTCCTTCTGTTTAAACAATTTTTCCATTGACAATACAAGAATTAGTACTTCTCGATCATGGCTGACGAAATGAGAGCCATCTAGTCCCCATCGTTCAGTTTGAAATTCCATATAGGTTCCCAAGTTTGAAAAGATGCACCTGTCGGCGGTTACATTGGCCAGAATGAGAAAAGTAGTCCAATTAATCAATTCTCATCTAAAAAAAATAAATTCCGAAACAGTAACAAAATTTATTTGAAATCCCTTCTTTCTCAATACTAAAATCAGTTTTATGATCGACTTTTAGTTAGTCAAATCATAAACTTGTTACTCCTATTTTAAATTGATTTGTTCATTTGAATGAAAACCTAATTTTTTGAATTTTTTTTATTTTGAAGACATTTTTTTGAATATTATGCATGTCATTATAAGATTCTGGAATTTCTGTGATAATCTCAGTGCATCAAAATTTTTAACATCTACCTATGCATTTGTATATTGCTGCTAAGATTTAGAAAAAAATATGAATAGAACTGTTTTAGATTGACTTTCAGAAATTATTAACGAGTAATTTTTAAACTCTTCTATTTTTCCATTTTTCCACTCCGTGTAAATAATCAACATTATGTGAATAAAAAAAAATATAAACTTTTTAAAAATTCTTTTATTGTAAAAGTTTAGTTTATGAGAATTTTTTTATTTTTTATTTTTTTTTTGAATGTTTGTATATTATCTCTAAATGTTTCTTAAAAAAAAAAAAAGAAAAAAAGTTGTGTTCATAACGAAATGGTTAAATTTGACTTTTATTTTGCCCTAATGATTGGAAAAGGTATGAATCCATTTTGAAGCCTCTTTTTAGCATTGTACAGTGATGAAAGTGTTCCATGTTTTCCCCAAAATTCAGATTTTAACATATGGGAGATATTCAAATTATAAGAAAAGAAGCTGAAGATCAGATCTCCAAAAAGTCAACTAAAATAACAATTCACCAACTAACACAGATGAAATCAAAATAAATCTTTTTTTAAAATACAAAAGAACGTGTGAACTAAAATTGCATCTTCCAAAAATGTAATTTAATAAAGTTTTTTGAATCTTTTTGAAGTTATTTTATAATTTCATATTACAAATG
Source organism: Sepiola atlantica (assembly GCA_963556195.1). NCBI lineage: Eukaryota > Metazoa > Mollusca > Cephalopoda > Sepiida > Sepiolidae > Sepiola > Sepiola atlantica. Next base: position 2,677,828 of record OY744517.1, on the reverse strand, counting down.
ATCTTTATTTTTAGTTTTTTATATATGTACTAATTTCACAAAAACATAGCTCATATATCATGATACCCCATTAGTCTTCTATTTTATATCAATTTTTTCCAGGGAGTAGGGAGACGACATACCTCCAGCCGCCCCCCCCCCCAAGTAAAGATTCACATCATCACCACTTTAATATCAATACAAAATATTTTCAGTTTGTTTTTGTTTTTTTAATTGTCGCTGTTATCTATGAAAAATCTTGGATGTTTGATAATATTTAAAATCTATTTTCGTGCTCCTTAATCATATTCGGTGAATAATTACTTTTTTTTTTTTTCTTTTTTTTTTTTTTTTTTTTTTTTTTTTACTGTTGTAAAGCATTTTCAAGATTTATTACATTTTCACAGCATTATAGTTTTTACTACGTCTGAACATTTTGAGATTTTAAAGAACCAACATAAGCCATGAAAAGTTGACACTCCAGCAGTAATAAATAATGATTTATTTTCTTACTCAGAGAAATGTTCCTGTTAAGCAATCTGGTTAAGCACTGACCAATCGGCTTGCAGGGCGCATTTTTCATCTATCCCCTGAAGAATTACTTCAGCCATTTTGGGAATCACGGTTGGTCAGCAAAGAGATTCCTGAAAGCCCTGCCTACTGGAAGCCCAAGCATTGACTATCTTTGCATGAAGATAACTGATGACAGACTTTCGGCATCCCAAAGAACTTTCTACTTTTCCTTTCCTCACTTGGACACTGTCCAATTTTCTTCCACCTATACCAAACTTTGTGGGTAATTGAATAAGCCCTTTCATTATTGTTATAAAAAAAAAAAAGGTTTTGTTTTTTCCTTTCGTGCAACAGTTTTCGTTGCTTACTAATAATATATAGGAATTGTCTTAACACTTTCTATTAAGAACAGCTTGGTTGGACCACAAACATTAATTGCCAAAGGTAGATAACACCATATCATAAGAAGACATCCATATTTCAATGTGCATGGGTGATATAAATATATATATATATATATATATATATATATACATGGGTGATATAAATATATATTATCGTTTTCATCCCATAATACTGGTCTGTATACAAAACAGGGGCTTATCACCTTTCACACCCATCTTAACAAAGGAGATCGTTCGATCGCCAAAGATGAAATGCAAAACCTAATTCTTATCTGATGTTGCTGCTGAGATAAAATTTAGATTTTATTTTTTTTACCCGTTCCAAAATAAAACGTCATAAATAGAATTTTGTTGTGATCAAAAATTTTCAGTAGTCCCTGGGCTTCATGCTAGGATCAAAGGCCTAATTTGTTCCAAATGTAATTTTTTTTATATTTTGTGCAAATAAATATTTCAAAATGTAGTATCTGTCCTTAGTCAAATACCTGTATAGTCCTGTCGGCATTCCTTCCTGAATGAGAGCGCTTCAGGTGACAAGGTGTTTGACATTTTTTGGAAAGGAAAGAAAAAACACATTCTCAAAATTCAAAGTGCATCTCTTAGCGAATCTTTTGGCGAATACAGCTCACTTCGTCTTCACCATGGCCTGAACACCAGTTTTATCTTGGTGTTTCAGGTAGTATGGTTGGTGTCTTTCTTAACTGCACCCCACACATAAGACTTCATGCGTCAGATGAGTTGGTAGCCAAATGTTGGGACTGGGGAATTTAACAGACAACCAGTTCTGGGTTTTCCTGGAGATGTGACAGAGTTGAGTCCTGCTGTAACACGTATGGCTTTGTCACAGACACTCTCCACCTTGCGCTTAACAACAATGGACAGCAACTCAATATAGCCACATGAATTGAGCTTTGGCCCCTTTTCGAAAATGTGGGGTGACATAACGTAGCCATCGCCGAAAACACTCAAAGACCATCATAATTTGAGGGAAAGATCTTCATCATGTGGGAGTTTGTACAATTACCACAATTTCGCTCCACGCAGCACATATATTTTTCCCATATCAGAGACTGGCTCGCTAAGGTGTCTCAATATTTTAATTCTGGTTTTCCTCATGGGATTATCCATGGAACCGTTGAATACAAATTGTTCATATTCTTTCCTAATTCCCTCCACATTTTCTTTTGCAATGTTTTTTGTGAAGAAATAAACCCTTGTAGCTAACTTTGGAACACGTTTTTGTTCTCTACCTTTTCTTGCTAGGAAGTTTGCCGCTGTGTCTTACTTTCACACAATAGTGACAGGTCGTGGTTTTCCATCTCTCTGCCTGTCGATAGATGGAAGAATGTGGTTTGTTTTTTTTAGGCTGGCCGGTCGGTTGGAGTGATTTGCCTTACCCAATCTTGTGTTCACACCAGCACTAGCTGCCGTTTGGGGGTTCATGCAGCTTCCATTTTCAAATGGGTCGTTTGGCTTGTTTTTTACCTTGCTCATGTGTCGGTGCAAATTCCTCCGCAAGAGTGGCCATATTTATATGCTGTGTCAATTTGCCTCTCGTTGAGGAACACCTTAAGGTTGTCGTGGATGCATCAGATTAATTCTTCCCTTAACATCAACTGTCTTAACTTGTTATAGTCTGATTCCTCACACTTAGCTGAGCTCCACCCGTCAAAATATGTTTCTTTCTGGCAAAACAATTCTACGTATGTCTGCCTATCATCCTTTCTGTGATCCCCTAAACTTTTGTATATATGTCTCGGGAACCATTTTGCAACTTCTAAGGATGGCTGCCTTCACTATGTTATTATCAGCGCAATCTGTCGTTGAAAAAGAAGTATATATTTCTTGTGCCTTGCCTGTCAATACTGTCTGTAGCAGTAAGGTCCAGGCTTTGAGTGACCAATATAGGCTTGAATGGTGAAAATATTTGTCTACATCAGCCTCATTGAATGCCGGTACAAGTCTGACCTGCTCAGCATGGTCAAATTCGCTGTCTCTTAAAGTTTTAATCCTGACTTTCTCAAGTTCAATTTGAGCTTGTGAGAGTTCGGGCATGTCCGACACAAGGTCATCCAACACGCCTTCTTCGAAAATTTCATCGACCATTTGTTCCAAGACTACTCTAATTAACTGAATTTTCCTCATCGAACATCTTGTTTTTAATACTAATGTTCTATTTTGAGGATGTTCTTTTTTTTTTAACTTACTAAGCCCTTTGAACGTGGGAGAGTTCAAAAATGTTTCTACGACAGACATTTTGGTTTGATGCCTCTTGGTATCTCACACTTGCATTACTTTTCTCTATAGGAGAAAAAATTTCTGGACAATGCCCACAATTTTGAGACTCTAAAAACTTACACAAAACACTGATTTAAAAAAAAAAAAAAATTCCGGAAGTGGCTTGAGGTCTCAGTTCTGATATAACCAATAAAAAAAAATCTGGGGAAAGAGGTTCTCCTGTTCAAGAGACCAGGCATTAAAGAAAAGCAGCAAATAGACAAGTGAGAAATAACACAAAACTACCAAGTTAAAAATTGAAATATAATTATTTATTGACATAAAATGTATTTTTATGAAAGAAATATATAAAGAAAAACGGACAAAAAATCTAATATCGGGAAAGGGAGTTAAATACTATTTTTAGCCGATGACCAAAGATCGCATTTAAACGTATGAAACCAGTTTATGAGAGAAAATGGGGTTTTAACTTATATTACACCGGTGGGTAGTTCAGAAGGTGATCCACATTAAACTTCAATAGTTTGGAAAGCGTGAATTTCTTTCTGCATACGAGTCAATATGTAAAAGAAAGTTAGTCCGATTAGTATCGGGCACAGGGATGTTTAAGTTTAGGATAAAGGGGTTGGTGCTAAACAATCTTCAGTCAATATATCGAGTTATAATCCAAGTGAATGGATAATGTTAATACTGGCTGGTTACCGCTTAGACCGGTCGGTTTGAATTCAGTTTTTATATGGTGAATTCATTTCTTCTCGTTAGCAATAAAATATCCCAAGATAACTCAAAATTGTCTACAACAAACATTTTAACCCTTGAAAAATCCCTTTTCTTCAAGATATCTTTTTTAGCCCAATATTTTATGTAAGACAAAGGTGTTTTTTCCCTTTCTTTCTCTTCATCATCGATGTTGTCCGACCGGCATCTTGAAACTAATGTGACTCTTTCTCTCTACTCCCCTTTCTTAGAACATAAGCTCTAAGAAAGAGGTGTCGATCACGTGACTGAACATGTATGGGGATTGTGTAGGCGTTTACCTGATGATCGAATCGGAATGACAGGTTAGATGTACTTCTGAGAGCATGATCTATATTACCATCCGGGAGGAAATAAACCATGTGACCGGAAATTACATGCGTCTTTGCTCTTCTAATTAATCGCTTTTCTTTCACCCACAAACTAAAATGGGTGATAAAAAATATGGGTGCTTAAGCATATCCGCCCCGACATTAAAAAATTTAAAGAATGTATAAACGTTATTATGTACTTACGTGTTAGCTGAAAATAAGATTGTGCAGAAAAAATTACGCAAATTCATTCAGTAGTTATTTAATTATTTAAAAAAACCTATTTTAACGATTTTTTCACTCGGTAGATATTTCCACCATTTTGTATCTTAGATTTTCCAGTGGTCAAGAACGATAACTCATATTTTCACGATTTCTTGGTTTGGGGTTTTCTGATTGTCTGATTTGCGCGTCAACCATCGATATAATTTTGTTGACCCAACAACAGGCGCAACCACAAATCATGTGGAAAGAATGTGGCAAGAGGCCAAAAGACGAAATAAGGCTGAATGTGGTACCCATACGCATATGATAAACTCATATTTGGTCGAGTTCATGTGGCGACAAAAATTTCGGGGAATAACATTAGAAAACCTTTTTAAACAGATTGCCGAAATTTATCCTGTGGGTCAATAAAATGCTACGTTTTTCTCTCTCTTATATCGTACTTATAAGTTGTTTTTTCAAACTTGGTTATGTCTTTTGTTAATTTTTTTTCTCTTATATCGTACTTATAAGCTGTTTTTCCGCAATTGGTAAAAAAAAAAAATTTGTTATCTCCCTTGTTTACAAAAATGTCAAAATCTACGTAAAATCATTTAAATCATTTTTTTTTTCTTTTTCTTATAATTAAATAACTACTGGATGAATTTGCGTAATTTTTTCTGCACAATCTTATTTTCAGCTAACACGTAAGTACATAATAACGTTTATACATTCTTTAAATTTTTTAATGTCGGGGCGGATATGCTTAAGCACCAAAATATGAAAATGCTTTCACTTGCTCGTGGTATAATTGGTTTAATCAAATAAACTTCTACAATCCTAATCTGAATAATCGTATTATGTAACAGTCTACAAGCAGATGATAATTTGGGCCAGAATGGTTTTCTTTGCACGTTTACTGTCACAAAATCTTTTGTGGATTGCTGGACTTTCGGACTGAGATTCAAATGTAGTATCTTTTTTATCCGCATTCAAAGGAAGAAGCAATTTTTTGTTTTGTTTTGCGGTTACTTGAAAAATAAAACCCAAAAGACCCCAGCCATTTTCATGAAATAAAAATCATATTTAAAAATTTACTTTAATGATTCTATTAATTCTAATAGAATGCACTTCGGTTTCTTAAAAACAAATCAACCTTTTTAATGAATTATTCCGTGAAATAAAGTTCTGATTTAGAACAAAATTTCTTTACAAAATAATGCTTCTGATAACATTAAATCCACTGAAATGCATTTTGGTTTCTTAGAAAATAAGTCAGCCATTTTAGTTAATTACTACATGAAATTTTATCTTTCTGGCTTTAAATCACTCATTATTCATTCATTTATTCATGTATTATTAAAAGATTAACTTAACTCTTGGGCTACCCCGAGTAGGAACAAGTACTTGTTTTATAAAATATACAGATTTTTTGCTCAAAATCACTAACAAATAACACAAGAATTAAACATATTTCAATGAATGTTCATATTTATTTAATAATTAAAAAAAAATGTAAGGAAATAATTCAATCGCATAAAACTTCAGAATGTTTTTCTCAAATGACATGAAACTTTATCCAAAAATTCAGGTAGAAAATTTTGAATTCTAGTCATGATTCATCGTGATGTCACAATGTATTTTCTCTCTTTATTGCCATTAAAGATAATGGCATAACAAAAACGCTTTCATCAGTAAAAGACTGGATATAACAACATTTGATCTTGTAAACTAAAACCTTACGTTGTATCCTAAACGTGTATGAAAATGTCAAGTCCAAAGGTTAGCAGGTGAGGATGCCTACACTATAAATAACATTTGAGGTAAGTATCATAAATTTATACAATATTTTAATCTAAAAATCAATAATCCACCCACTGTTAACACTAACTTACTCAAATCAATAAAATTAATCAAATCTTACAATATATCAAAAATATTTTTTTTTTTAAATTTAACTGATTAAAAATATTAAAAACATTTTTATATAGATTAAATGAATTACAATTATTATTATTAGTAGTATTTTTTGTTTTCTGTTGTAATGCACATTTATTACATTGGACTGTAATCAATTCAGGCAGGATAATATATGTTGTATTTAAAAAACAAAAAATAATATCTACAATTATTAAAATGGAGTTAACACAGTGGCCACCTGATATTAATATCTTCTCAGTTGAACTTTCAGGAATCTTAATTTTATGATCGGCTTTGCAGACAAAATGGTTGTATAAAATAAGCATTAAAACATTTTATAATGATTTTTTTCCTGATGGCTTTTCGAGAATATTTGAATGGTTTGCATTTTTTTCCTGATGGCTTTTCGAGAATATTTGAATGGTTTGCATTGTATTTTTAAGTTAAAAAAAATGCAAGCTTAAAATTCTTTAGAATTAAATATTTTTGATTGACAAATTATATTCACTTTGATTTCATTTTTAAGAGACAAGTAACTAATATTTATTTTGATTGTCATTGGAATCATACAAAAATGTTGTTTGAATCTCAAATTGTCCCAAATAACTTTTTTCAAAAGAATGTAATGTGTTATTTGAATCATTTTTGACTGCATCGAAAGTCATTGATTCATTTGTAGAGGCACGATAAGTTAATATCTCTTGATTGCTGAAAGTTGTTGACACTAGTTTGGACTCATCATCACTTGACAAAAGAGCAAACGGAGATTCATTAGAACAATCAGAAATTAAAATGTCAGGGAAACTGTTTGGAGAGACGGCTCTTTTATCGAGCATTTTATTGCCATTTTGTAAATAATCTTCATCTTTAGATGATTGGAAATCATCTTCTAAAGCTGATTTGGGAGAATCTAGTAAAAGTTTCTGCTCTCTCATTTTTGTCATTTCCTTAGAATCATTTGTAGTTTGACCATGACCAGTTAATTTAAAACAATCTTTATGGATCAGTAGAGTTTTTTGATCTGGCTTTAATTTTGTAGTTTTATTGATAAAGCTGCTTTGATTATTACATTGTTCAACACGATTGTTATTAGTAATGAGGAAATCATCAGTTTCTGATGAACTTTCATTCAGATTTGATGAATCACTAGAAATATTGATAAATGAGATGCTTGCTTCCTGTTTCAACTGACTATGATTTAAAAATGGCAGACTCTTATAACTTTCTTGTTGAGAAGCATTTACAAAAGCTAAATTGTCAGCATCATTTTTCAAGTTTTCATTGTTTCGAGAAGTTCGATGATAAGTAGGCAAATTGTTTGATATTAATTGTGTAGAGTTATCTATTGAAAATGAATTATTTTGCTTTTTAGTGTCCCTAAAAAATGTTTCAGACAAACTATCACTTTCAACAATCTGTAACTTTTGATTTTTGTCAATATCATCATCAACTTGAGTTGGCTGCAAAAATAAACTTTCATTTAATTGGCTAGCATTATGTTTACTGTGACAAAAGACGAGTTTTTGATGGCATTGCGATTCATCCTTTTTAGTATTTGGATAATTTTGTAATTTTGGTGTGGACTGACTTAAAAGTTTAAAAGAATTTAATATTGGTTTCTCTTTGGAAATTTTACTTTGGAAAGTATTTTTTGAAAGTAAGTTTTGACAATGCAGTTTATGGAAAACTGGAGAAAATATGTTTTCAAAGTTTTCTTCAATTGTATTATTACACTTATGAGCTGGCGAGTCATGCAGTGGCGAGTCATTTGTATATATCTTATTTGTTGAATAACATAATTCTTTTGTTTGATCTTTTAATCTTACTGGTGTCATTTTATAACTTTCTGATGCAATTGGATTTTCTGTTTCTTGACCAATGGAAGAAGATTGACAAGGAAGGCCAAATTTTGTGTCTTTTTGTAATATTTCGACATGTTCTATATGTAAATCTGGATCATGATTTATAAATTCTTTTCCATTGGATTTGATCTCACTCAGGCTGTGAGGATGAAGACTAAGTTTTTCAAAATCCAGTGAAAGGTTGTCATCTAGCTGCACATTTGCTTTTTTGGTCAAATTGATTTTCTTTCTGGATTCTAGAAAACAAAAGAAACGAGTTTATAAAATGGGATGAAGAAAAGAATTAAACTTTGTTAGTTGAAACGAATACACATATGATTTGTATCTGATTTAATTCCAAGTAATACTGTAACCAATTAAAAAATAAGCCACTTAAATTAATGATTTCATTTTGAATGTATGGGGGTGGGAAGAAAAAAAAGAAGGATATATGACACTCACCTTTCTTTTTAACCTGACATTTGGAAATTTGTAGGCGAGAATATTGTTCAACAAGATTTGGATAACATTTTGTAAACATTTGTTGTTCTTCAACAGAAATGAATTTCATATCAGCATTTTCATCTGTTACAGCTGAGAAATGAAAGACAAAAGAATCCATTTCAGTTTTTCGAAGTTAATGTTTCAGACAAGTTATTCAAAATGTAGGCCTCAATATTTTCATAATGTTGAAGTGTAAGATTGTAGATTTTAGAATCATTTGAGAGTTGCTAAGAAGTGATGAACTGGTGTTTGGTAAATTATATTTTCATCAAAAATAGAACATGTTTAGCGCACACACACACACACACATGGCTATACTCTTTTAGTAAGGCCAGTGTGTACATGTTTAGATATATGCACATCCAGAAGTAAATAAGTGTACAGGTCAATGAAGATGTGAACAGTTAAAAGATGCAAAGATTTACATCAGTCAATGGAAGACTCGGTTTATTAGAACATTAACCCAATCATCTGATTAATGATATATTCATCTTTTTAAGAAATTATCATTGGCATCCTTTACATTAGAAATAATTAATACTGAAACGTGAATGGGTAAAGAACAAAAGATTAAATTTACCTGAAGGTTTCCATTTGATTTCAAAGCAAGGAATACGTTTTTGAATTCGTGTCTTTAAAATTCTAAAAACACAAAATTAAAATAAAAATTAATTATTTGAAAATGACATTTCATTCCTTTTCAGGCCATTTATGATTAATTTTCCTTTAGTCATTTATTTTCCTTCATTTTTAATTAGTCAAAAGCAATCTGGAAGTCAACTCTTCCTAACAAGATGTAACACGACTTCTTGGAAGCCATTGTTACATCAGTTCTTGTATATGGAAGTAGCACCTGGACTTTTACCAAAAGATTGAAGAAACTTTACAGTGTTTACACCAGAATGCTAAAAGCTACTCTTAACATCTGGGACCAGCACCCAATCACAGAGCAACTCTATGGACACCTTCCTCGGATCTCAGCCCTGATCAGAGAGAGAGAAAAAAGCAGATATGTTGGTCATTGCTGGAGGGCTAAGGATGAAATAATCAATGATGTTCTTTTGTGGCTGTCAAAAGGGATGTAGTTCAGTGGGGAGACTGCACAGACCTTGCATCAAGCAATTAACAGAAGACTCATATGCACCTATGGTGTGGAGGATAAAGCGAAATGGCGTGAGAGAGTCAGGAAGATCTGTGAGGCTACCACATATGATGATGAATCTTAGCTTTCAAATATCTGTTACAACAAATAACAGCTCACATACATTTTAACTAATTTATAAAAATGCTTAGAATTTCTGTGTGTTATCAAAAAGTTGTTTTGGTGAGATATTTAAAAATGTTAAATTTTGCTTATTATGCATTTTTCTGAATGGTATGAGATTAAAGCAACAGCATACAACGTTCATTACTTTATAGGCATTGTGAAACTTATTTCTGATGGTTTGTGGACTGAAATGTCGAAATAGTCAGCATTTTATGTTACTGTAGTCTCATATATAAACAGGCAAGATTGTGACACCTGTAATAATATCATGTATCACCATCATATTCAGTTTAACGTCGGTTTTACATGCTGGCATGTGTTGGATGGCTTTTAGAAATTGATTTCCAATTAATCCATCTCTGCGCAAGTATTTATTTATCCCTCCTTCTCTCAAGTCCATCCTTATTACTTCCTCTCATATTTTTCTTTGCCTTCCTCTGTAAACTGACCCTGCTACCTCAATTGTTCTACATCTAACCAAAGAACTCTCATCCATTCTTTCAATGTGACCAAACCAACGAAGTCTCCTGTTCTGTACACATCTCTCTGAAGTCATAAGATCTAAACCCGTCTTTAAGACTCACACTACATATCCATCATATCATTCTTATATCATTCCTCTCCATGCAACACATATCCTCTACCCACACTGGTCAGGTTTCACTTCTATACATCATAATGCTGTACACATACCTGATAGACTCTTCGTAATGGTAGAAGTTTTGAATATTGCTGAGAATTTAATTCAATATAATGAGTAAAAGAATTTTAAAATAAATTTAAAAAAGACAACATTTGTTATTGGAATGCACAAGTATTCGAAATGTTTTTTAAAACTCCACTTTTAAAAAAAAAAAATTTTGCTCGCATTGTAAGAGAACAGTGAATCTTTACTGTTTTTTCAATATTAATAAAAACTAATAAATTTCTTAACAGTGAATATTTTATGTTTTTTCAATATTAATAAAAACTAATAAATTTCTTAACAGTGAATATTTTGTTTTTTCAATATTAATAAAAACTAATAAATTTCTTAACAGTGAATATTTTATGTTTTTTCAATATTAATAAAAACTAATAAATTTCTTAACAGTGAATATTTTATGTTTTTTCAATATTAATAAAAACTAATAAATTTCTTAACAGTGAATATTTTATGTTTTTTCAATATTAATAAAAACTAATAAATTTCTTAACAGTGAATATTTTATGTTGTAAGACCATGTGTCACCCATCGACAATCACTGACCACAACGTTCATGTGCCGTGGTTTTCTGTTCACCTTTATCTCTTGTTCTGGCCATGACGTCTATCCCACTGACGATTGCTGAGGGCACAAATACTGGTTACAAGTATACAAAAACAAAACAAGGCCGACTCAAAAGAAACAACCTGAACTCCGATACATTGTGTATAAATCAGTTGTGCTCTGGGTGTGTGTGATACCGTCGTGGAAAAGGACCCCCTAAACGCCAGCGTCCACATCTTAGTTAAGTTTCAGTATATCAGCTAAGACCCAACTGAGATCAAATTTGTCTGTCAAAGTTTCATGGTCGTTCGGTTGAACTCAGCTCATCTCATCATCAGCTGGACCCAGTCTAAATTTTTGATGAGCTTTCCCTCCTCGGATCAACACCAATATGCTTGTCTACTCTGATCTGCTCTGGCCCGACTTTGACACCAATCTGCCCCAAGCCAAACTGACTCCTGAATATATTTAGTTTCGACCGGAAATCTTAAACATCCAATGACTGATCAGTGACTGATCAGCGGAAATAGCTACACTAATTCTGCTATCAACATCTCAAAAGTTATTCGTTCGGTCTTCCTGTTGACTAATCACACTTTTGATTGCTTTTCCTTAGTTCATCTTTTACACCGCCAATTTGTTTGAACAAGAATGAGAAAGTTAACTGTTTTGTAGATCTTGTCTGAACAATTAATGATAATTAAAATCATGTTTATGTTGGGTAATCATTTTTGTTTTCCACTATTCCCCCCCCCCCTCCCGATATGAAATTAAATTTTCTATAAATCATCTTTTTATCAGTTAGAAAACAGCATCCATAGTCAGCTTTCCTCGGATCAGTGCCCGAATTAACATATTGGTGGATGTTGTGGTTGCCACATATTCAAACAAAAAAAAAATCTTGTTTCATTATATCCTGATGATTTAAAAGATTTTGTTAAATTCTCAGCAATACTCAAAATTGACATTGGATCTCTGATAAATCACGCAAAAGACAACAGGATTTAACCCCATATCTTAGAACCAGTTGGTAAAAAGTGGAATACTTACTTCTCTGGCACAAGACATTCTTCATGGTATTTGGTAGGAATAACACCTACGATCTCAAGCATTGTCCATTTGGTTACCAGAGGAATAATCTTTTTTAAGGCATACTCTTCAGACCACTCTAATTTTTGAACTGCAATTTCCTAAGTAAAGAACGGATGCGTTAGTTTATCCCAACATGGAGGCATCTCAGTAAAAATATGAAGCAAAAAGAAATTAAAAATTGCATTCTAAAACTGCTGTTAGACCGAATGTTGCCAATCTCCTTTTATAATTGCCCAAGAACCTTCAATAATCCATTGTGGATAGTGTACCGCTTCTTTATCTAATACTAGTGGGACTGTTTCCCAGCATTGCTCAGGAAAATTTTTATTTTGTTTAAATTTTATTGTGTCTGATTTATTCACGTCTTTGATTTGCACAGACGACATTTTGAGCATCTGTGAGTGTATTATAATATTAGTCTTTGAAAAACTTTATAAAAGTTATTCTTTGTAAAAATAAATTACTGTTTGACAAATTTCCTGCTTTTCTAGCAACCACCCTGTATTATTTTTATTATTTCTATAAATATAAATTTTCAAAAAATATTTTGACCTTTTATACCACAAAATTTTGACTCTTTTTTTCTGGCAATTATAATTAGTCTCAAACAGAGACACATACACATAGCAGAAGCAGCCACCCACAGCTATCCATCAGTCATATCAGTTTTCCTGTATGCAGCAATAAACAATCATCATTGGTAATGACCCAAAAAATTAACATACTGAGATAACTCATCGCTGGACTATATTGTCATTTTGGACAATAGAAATTGTTTACATGTCATTATGTGTTTGTTTTCTTTTTTACTTGTAACTATATGCTAATTAAAGTACATGGCGTTGCTCGGGTGGAGATAAAATCAATCATTTCTTTTTATTGAATTTAACTCATTCATCCAGGAAACCAGGGTTGCGAAGTCGGAGGTTTTAGAAGGAATCAGACTTATAAGAATGCTAGGAGTCAGAGTTAGATTTTTTAATCTCTGAAAGATCAACAGACAGTTTGAATATTGGAATAAAAGAAGGAGTTGGAGGCGGAAAGTTTGAAATTCTAGGAGTCGGACTTTATACCTTCCGACTAAAATACCCCTAGTAAGATATAAAACAAAGTCAGTCTCTTTCTCGATCGATTTTTGTTAGCTTTCTTTCTACAACATCAATATTTAATTTTGGTTTGTCAGTTCTTTTGGTGAATTGTTGCAGCGTTTTGTTAAAAGCAATAAAATGGAATTCAATTTAATCCCTTCCAGAAAATACTTTTTCCTCAATTTCCGGGCCAAAAAAAGTTTTGGTTAAAGCTAGAAACCTTTACCTAAAACTTTTTT